>VZRE01011166.1:0-165371 GCA_013396775.1 Cephalopterus ornatus | reverse complement strand
CGAGCCCGCTGCCCGTGAGGGCGGCTGTGGCCGCAGGCAGCGCCCGCTCCCCCGGCGGTGCCCCCGCGGCAGCCGTGAGGGGAGCGCGCGGCCCCTGTGAGGGCGCTCGGCCCTGCCTGCGTATTTAACTGCATTTCTAGTAACTGTTATGTTTTACAAAGGTGCGCCGCGTATTCCTGTGTTCTCTGTGCCCCTCAGGGCCGGCCCCGGGGTCTCTCTGAGCACTGACTGATGCCCAGCGCTGTTCCTGCAGGGCTCACATCCCCGTACAACCTCCCTCCTCCTCTCCCAGAGGTGTCTGCCTCGCTTACAGCTAGTGCTGATAAACACATGCAAATTCCTGCTAGAAAACAGAATAAATATGGCAACAGCACCCGATTGCCTGAAAGAGGAGAACCTCACCCCAAGAGCTGCGTTGGTGGGTGCCATGGTGCTGTTGGAGAGAGTTCAAAGCAATGCATTAATTAGTTGGTTTTATCTGGATTAGTTCATAAATAAATTGCCAGGACCAGTCACAAAGTCAGCATTTGCATGCAGAGATGAAAATATTTCTTCAGGCCCATGTCAAAAGGCTTCTGCTGGTCAAATGCTTATGTGGCCTTTAAAGAATCTGCATTTTTTTTTTCCCATCAGCATTTACATTATTTTGTAAGGGTACTGAGGTTGTCTTTGTGCTTAAGGCTTTTCTTAGCTGAGTTACCCACAGGTCCATATGTTTTAGCCAACACTTCACAGATCTATAAAGCTGTTGGGCTGCTTTTGAAAATAACATTTGTAAAAGTGTCTTACTGCACCATTCCCCGCATATCCCACTTTGTGGAGCTGAACATGTCAATTCTGGATACGTGTATGCAGCAAAGCTACTGGCTTTTGTGAAGTACTTAATTTTTAAATAATATCTATTCATTTATTTGTCCTCTGAAGGACTTGCTGATATCACACCTGTTCTTGAGCTTGTGCTTCAAGTCACTGGTTTTTGAAACCAGAAGTCTTGAGCTTAAACTTTATGACTCTCTTCCAATATATGTATATCATCTAAATTATTATTATTATTGTGTCTTTCACAGAGGTTTTTAAGAGGAATCTGATGGTGAGGAGAGGTTAAGAAGACTCAGGATGACGACGACTGTAGCGACAGACTACGACAACATTGAGATCCAACAGCAGTACAGCGATGTCAACAACCGCTGGGATGTGGACGACTGGGACAACGAGAACAGTTCTGCTCGGCTGTTCGAGCGCTCCCGCATCAAGGCCCTGGCTGGTAAGCACTGACCACAGCAGGGACATTCCACACCAGGCTTTCCTTTTAGTTACACGCTTGTGCTGACTCTGTTTCTCACCTCATCAGTCTCATCAGTTATCAGCCTTTTTGGCTGTGTATTCAAATGGTTTCGATTAGGTTTCTGTGATGGGTAATGACTTTGGTTTCCAGATTTGGGGGGAAAAAAAAAAAAAAAGGCAGGGGAATAATAAAGCTCTGACTCCAAATATTTTCCTTTGGAGGTGTGCAAAATATCTCACTTGCCCTGGGAAGAAGGAATGTGGTAGGTGGAGATAGTTGTCACATAGTGACAAATGCTGGAACTATACATTTTTTCTGAAATATTTGCTGACTCCTGCTGAATTCCATTCTCATCAGCAGAGAAATGAAATTGGATTGGATCCTTTTGTGTTTAAAACATTTGATTATTGCGCATTAAAGGCTGTACATTAACCAAATTTGTCTATGCAGCGAAGAGATGATGTCATGTCCTCTCAGCTCTGAGGCACTGCCCTGCAATTTTTATGCATTCTGTAAATGATTTCCTGACTTTTATGGTAGCATGCCCACATTTCTGACCTCTGAACAAAATGCCCTGGCAGTGTGGGACAAGCACAGAAAACAGCTCAAAATATGCTGAGCGTTCTGCTGGTGAAATCTGAGCTCCAAGGAGAGTTTTAAACCCAACACCTCACGAGGTGTCGAAGCAGGTTTATTAAATCAGCTGAGACACAGGTATCAGCTGCTCCATTTGTGATTCCGATGAGGCTGGCTCTGGAGTGCAGGGTGCCCTTTCTCCTCTCGGTTCCAGCTCTGGGGATGTGATAGACGCAGAACACCTTTATGTGTCAGGCACAGGGCAGGATCAGGTTTGGAGCTGAGCAGCAAGGGAACGAAGGAGTTCATGCAGGTGGGCAGAGAGCAGATCATATAACTCTTCCTGAGGGTGAATAGTGACGGTATCGACTTAATGGAACTGCTCACAGAGAGGGTGTGTGCTAAATTTTGCTCTCTTTAATTACAGCAGTTCTCATCACAGAATCATGTGGATTTGGAATGACAGGGAAAATGCATGACCTGGACAAGGCTGTGCTGAGTGGGGTCAGAAACAGTTTGCTGTGGGGGCAGATTGGTGGTGGACAAAAAGAATCTCTACTTGGGCTACTTTACTTTAGTAGTTTAATCTCATTTGAGGAAGAAACTGTGTTTTACTCCTGCCACCTGAGTGGTTGTAGGTTACATTCTGCTCCTTGGGTGGGAAGTGCTTTTGAGTACAAAGCTCACGAGCCACGTTCGGGTCCCACATCTCACCTTACTGCAGGTGGTTGTTCCACTTACTTTTGTAGCAAGCAGAGCTCCCCACCTGAGTAATGAATAATAAACATGAAACTCTTATTTCAAGGAGAAGTAATGTAAGGAAAGTACTTGAATTATTTAGACAGCCTAAAACAAATACCAATGTCAAAGCAAATAATTTTGCTGAAGATTCTATTCAGAGGCATATTTAAACATTTTCCCACAGTATGGTGTATTTAGTTTTCTTCTGAATAAGCATTACTCATAGTTATTTTAATTTGATACATTTTCATACCTGTAATTCTCTCCTGTAAGTGCTGAGAATGCGTGTGCTGCCAAAGCTTGGCTTAGCATGCTGCACTGCTGCAGCACTGCTTGAAAGCCTAATCATGGTGCAGGGAGGGAGGAGTGAAGAGAGGTTTGCGTTGCAAATCCGGGATTCTGGTTAAAGGCCGAGCCATGGTGCTTCTGGCAGTCGAGACAGGCTCTTTCTGGAAAGGTGTTCTGTAGTTCAGCTGATTGTCATGGGATCAGGCACAAGGATGGCTGTGTAAATGCCTGTGGCTGGTAATGCACACAGTCGTGCTGGGGGTGTCAGGAGGTTCCTCTGCGCTCTACAACCCCTACCTTTCACTGGCTGTTCCTCTGAGTGAATTTCACTGCTCTCTGAAGCAGTAGTAGTTGTGTTCCACCTTCAGAATCTGGATTTACTGAATAACACTCCAGTTTGACTTAGATAGGCACTGGTTCTTTGCGAGCACCTTCCCACACCTCCAAGGCTGGCCACCTTCTGACAACAGCATTTCTCTCTCCAGAGGCCCTGGATGAGTTGTCTCTAAGGATTGCCTGTGGCTGTCCCCCTCTTGCAGTGTGTCAGTGACAAGATAAATCAAAAGACTATCAATGTTTTGCAGTTTACCAAGTGCTCGTGCATCACTGTGCCCCTGTGCTAGTATGAAAGGTTTCAAATTGGCAGGCACTGGTTCTTTATTTTCTATTTCCAAGGTGGAAGCTGTTGCATTCCAGAGTAGAACAGCTGTGGTCATGTTATACTGCCTGACTAATGGCTGTGTACTCACTCCCCTGGTGCAGGCATCTTCTGTCCACGTTCTTCTGCAAGTTGGGAAGTGCCTCTTCAGCAAAGCTTCCATCTTGTGTTCATTCTAGTTTACTGTAATTTAAGTGGAACTTATTTCCTTTGAGGTTAAGTAAGGCAGAGAGTGAGCAGGCCAGAAGTGAGGTCTGTAGCTGGAGTCTGATACTCTGTTCTACAAAGAATCATGATGGCCCCATGTTCCATCAGGGTGCTGAAATATTTAAACAGCAAGCAGGAGGTGGTGGTCAGCGTAATCTGTGATGGGAACAATGTTCTGGAGAAAAGCTCAGGTAAAGCATAAACAAACACTGTTGTCAGCCCAGCAGCTGGGAACTGATATTACTGGAGTGGTCTGTGTACTGTGAAAACCAGAATGCAAAGGGATGTTGGGTTTAAAACCAACAAATCAGCTGGGAACTCAACTTTCAATCAGGATCTAGATCTGAAGGGATATGCAGCAACCAGATTGGTTGCCACTCATGTTGAACTAACTCACTCTGCAACTGATATGAGAAGAAGGTAACTGATCTCTTCTTTGCCAAGTAAGGTATCCCACTGTAGGAAATCATCTTTCACCTGTCCTTGCTCTCTGTGGTGCTTTGGAAGGTCTTGCTGGAAGACCAGGTAATTCTACCTGCTCTGTAGGAGCCAAAAAGATATCGCATTTGTCCAAGATTCTTCATTCACAAACCCTCCAGGATTGGATTTCGTCTGTCGAGGACCATTAGCTAACAAGATTTGTTGTGCAGCTCCTTGGGGCATCGAGCTCTTGCAAAGGCCTTCAGAAACAGTCCGGTTGATCAGCAGCATCTTCCACACTCAGCCTGGGACTGTGACATTCAGGGTACTTGTGCTTGCCACCTCAGGTGCTGCTTTCAGGTAGTGTGAGAATTGTCACCTCCAAAACTTTCCATTTCTTCACTTGGCTAATTCAGTATTAAAAACACTTGGCTGAAGTTACTTGCTTTTTGGCTCATTGATGTTTTGCCCTTTTATCCTCTGGGTTCACCCTCGTGACCAGAGGGTCTGTGACTCAGTTCTCTGGCACATGAATTAAAACCAGCTTCAAAGTTTATGACATAAGAGCAGTTTCTTAGTGCAGGCAGGGGAAGCTGTGCCTTTTTTTTCCAGCTTCACCCAAGTGAAGCTTGGGACACTCACTGGTGTTACACAGCATGGTGTTCCTGAGCCTTACAGGGGAATCCAGGTACAGAGGCTGCATTTGGTGTGCAGCTTTCCTTAGTAGTCCCTGTTGCACAAACTAGGCTTGTCATTCATTACCAGTGACTTCAATTCTCCCAGCAGCAAAAGGGGGGAAAGCATTGAAATTGTTCCTGAAGTTATGCTACTGGAAAGTTTTTCTTGTTAACATAGTAGAATACCCATTTCCTAAGGTTAAAAAATTAGAGAAAACTTGCAGTGGGAAAGTTCTGGGTACCATATGTGGGGCTAATTAGCCCTTTTGGCCCTGATGTTTAAACCCTCTCCCAGCCCCAGTGGAAAGAGTCAGCAGAACAACCCCCTAAAAAAGTGCTTCTAGTACTCTCCAGGTATCACACAGCTGCCTGTCCCTGCTGTCGAGCGTCTCTCATAGCAAAATTTGTTTCACTCCAAGCATATACTAAAGATAAAAAGAAAATGTGCATGGTCAGAATGAACTTTCAGGTCTCGGATCAATAAAAAAGGACAAAGTACAACAATTTAGAGCTCAGAATAAACCTTTGGTTGCTTCTAGGCTTTGAAAGAGCATACTGAAAATAAGCTCTTGCAGGATGTTCCACGAATATCCAGTACCTGAGCTATCCAGGCCTTGAAAATCAGTGACTAATTTTAACAACAGCAAGTGCTTAAGGGAAGAGAACCCAGCAGTATATTGACACTTGTAAATCAACTTGGAAGGGCACCTGAAGGGTTTGCTTGACACTAAACAGAAATAAAAACCTCCCAGCAGTGCAGTCTCCTCGGCACTGGCAGGGCAGTGCTGGTCGTGAGCCCGTGGGTTTGCTTAGCAGCCAAGGGCCTAAGGCAGGCATTCTCAGATGAGTGTGAAAGGGCTTATTTTGAAAAATCCTGCTTTGCTCAGATAGAAGTTGATGGAATTATTTTAACTAAAGCTTTTCCAAATGGTGACCTCACCCAATGCTTTCCTTCTGGATTTTACTTCTGGAGCAGTTTCTCAGCTGTTGTTGCTGACTTTCCCAGAATCCATAGAGGCTGGTGTTGGGGGCAGGAGTCTCATTTGGTGTGCTGTGTGTCGTGCAGGCATGTCTGTGAAACATAAAATAACTTCAAGTAAATGTGAACGACTTACATTCGTTGATGTCCCTTTGAAAATATAACTTGTTACAGAGGTCATTTTTATCTTACTGCTATAACAACATGATTTTTGGTATCAGGCATAGTTTGGGGGGGTCTCTCTCTCTTTAGAATTAAACAAGTAGTGTTGCAAACTACATGGAGGTGTAAGTCAGGTTCTTTGTAGTCTGATTAGATCCATGGTCCAGTGTAGCTTCCTGAGTGTAGAGCCAAACTTGTGAAAAAAGGTACTGCGGAGCGTCCCTTTGGAGTTTCTGGAATCACACATGCTTGTCTGCTCCGTGGACAGCATTTCTGAGTACTTGGTGACAGAGTGACGCATGACAGTGGTTGCATCCTGGTGAACAAGTGTAATCTGGCACACGTTATCCAGGCAGGATGAGCAGAGCTGGAAAAATAGGCTTTTGCTTCTTTGGGAGGGAGCAGGATAGGAGCAGCTGCTAGCAGCCCTGCTCTGGAAAGTCTGACACTGCCGTCGTGGTACGTCTCTGGTGAAATCCTTTCAGCACTAAGCAGTGCCGGGTTGGACACGTACACAGCCCAGCGTCTCGCCAGCATGAGCCCGTACTGATGGATCCTCAGATCTTTGAATTCCTGTGCACTGTGCTCCTGGACTGGAGTACAGGCCCACAGCTACCTCTCCTGGTTTCTTGCGGAGAGCTCCAGGTGTATGCCAGTCCTCATGCACGAAGGACCTGTGCTTGGACAGCAATTCAGTAGTTCAGCAAACAAGGGACAAGAGAATTGTGTACTGTAGTTCAGATTAAATATAAAAAGCCATCTGTACCTGGAGGAAGAAGATGGAAAGCTAATGCACGTGTGCTGCTCTGTGTGCGTAGCTGTATTTGCCTTCAGGATATTTATTACCTGTGCAATACGCACAGGGATAATCCTGGAAGCAGGTAAATCTGCATGATCCCTTGAACACCTTGGCACCACACTAACCTCCACAGTGTGCTTCCTTACTTGCACTGGTTTGAGGTGAGAACTATGCCTGAATTCCCAGAGCAGCATAGCACACTGCTCTCCTGTCCGCTTCAGTTTTCCTCATCTCTTCATCCCCATGCATCAGTGAAGAGTAAGAGCTCTGGATAAGGCTGCCCCAAAGCACTGTGCTGAGCAGGAGGCAGCGTTCAGCATCAGCGGCAGCAGGGCAGAATTTGTGAAGGGAGTAAAACTCTGGCTGTACCAGCTGCTCAGGGAAAGGAAAATGCTCCCTGGGAAACACCATCCATGGAGTCAGTGAGAGCTGAGCCAGGCACTATTGTGGGGCTGGGATAAAACCATGCTGCAGTTGATAGTTTAGGAGGAACCTCCCAGCCAGACCGTCTGCTGGTATAGGCTGCCATTCTCCCGTGGCTTATGTCAGGCTGTGCTGACTTACACCAGCTGAGAACCTGGCCCAGCATGTTGAAATCAATGCTTCAGGGATATTTAATACACAGAAACTGTGGGACCCTTCACTAAGATAATGAGACTGTTTTTAGATAATTTGCTGCGTCTTCTTAATAGAAAGGATTTCTTCTTTATAGAAACTACATGCCAATAATGGATTTTTAATTTTTTTAAAAATAATGACTTTTCTCGGGGGTGAGCTTAGCTATGGATGTATTTCAAAAAACCTAGTCATGACCCTGTAATTCAAAAGAAGTCTTTCCACAAAAAATGAGTACGCAGAAGAGAATGTTCTTGTTTCATGTCCTTAGCATCTAACTAGCCATGTTTCTGTATTTATGTTATTTATTCAGCCAAATCTGTGCCTTGCATTTTTTCCTTCTATTTGTTGCTGGGATACTGCCTGAAAGCACTCCCTGAAGTACAAATAATGTCTAGCAGAGCATACTGCAAAGCGAAATTCAATACAGGATTCCGAAATGTTTACTAATTTCTGTTAACCTTGGAGCTCTTCTAATGGGCAGAGATTAGCGATGAAATCATTCTCTCAGATCAGGGCTTTGATTCTTATCTGGAGGTAATATCCTGGAGAGATATAAACCCAGATCGCCTGGAGACGAGTTGCCTTGATGGGGAAGAGGCAAAAAGACCAGGAACAGGGATGAGGACCAGCCAAGTAGAGAGGATGATGAAAATCCACATTTGTTTCCAGCATTCTCCCTAAGAGTTTTGAGCTCTTGTACTGGGCAACGCAAACACTACTATTTTTCTTGCCAACCATTTTGTACGTGTTTGTTGTGTGGCGTTTTTTTGAGGTTTTTCTTCCTTTAAATGTTATTAAGCCTTTAAAGCAGATGGGTGTCAAGCGACAGGATTTGTACATCTAAGTGTATAAGGTATCATTTTTTTCGTAAACATTATATAAAAATGGAATAGTTTGCTCTGGAACAATAACTTTGTGTGTTGGACACAGAAAATACTTGTCAATTGATCACTAAGTGTTTTCTGCAGGGAGAGCAGTTTCCAGATGGGGAAATACTCTGGCTTATGGGGATTTGTAAAGAGCAGTGTATCCTGCTGCTTGTTTTCACCCAATTTCCATTTTGCTCAGGAGTAGCAGGAGATTGAATTTTCTTGCCTGAGTGATTTTGGTGTAGCAACAGTGCATCTTCTGTGTTCATGGTCAAATTGGAAAAGGGAGAAAATGGTTCAAAAGGAAGAGAAAAAGGAGGGTGGGAATATCTCTCTCTCTTACATATGAACATAGATGAAATTCAGATGGAGGAGGAAGGAGGGAGAGACAATAAAAACAATTCCAACCTCTAAAAAAGGACCTTAAAGCCCGTAAAAAAGAATTTTCAGGATGAAAATCGAGAAGTGTTTTCATGCCAAAATTTCACAGCAAGTATGTTAAGTGTGTACTTGCAATGTGCTTGATTTGAGCTGGATTTTTAAGGGTTATTCATCTATGTCGGGGAAAAACCAAGTGCATTTCATGGGCCACAAATGAAGCCTGGGCATGTAGCTCAGTTTTTCAGGGATGACTTCCCTGCACTGGGGACTTCAGGGAGCATGGGAAGCATTACAGGTGAGCAGAACCCCTTTGGGCTGGAATGCAAACCGACAGAAACCATGATTCCTTCCGAAATGTTCCCTGAGTTTTCCTGCAGCTCTGTCCTGAGGGCCTTCCTGGCAGGTGTTCCACTCCTGCAGTTAGCAAGGACAAGCTGTTACAAAAGTCATGTCAACCTTCCTGTTAATCTGGGACTTGTGTAAACTGAAACCCGAAACCAGGTGGAACTGACCCAGTTTCAGTAATAAGTTGATATTCTGGCCGGAATTGTGAGAAGATTCCCCAAGGTTTCGTGCTGCTTTGGTTTCAGGTGTCACAACCTCCATGTTCAGCTGGAGCCCAGAGCTGGATAGCTCCTGGGCCTTGGTGTGGAGCTGCTGGGAGGCCAGCCTGGACGTGGCAAAAGGAAAACATGTGAACAGACCTTTCTCTAATAAAAATCTTGACTCCTGCCTTTCAGTCGGCCCCTTTCCCTTGCCTTTTGATGACGTTGCCTCTCAGAAGCCCGCGTGGGTTCCAGAGGATGTGTCTGGAAAGGACTTGGAGGACCAGGTGGTTGCCTGACCTGAAGTCCCCTTTAAAGAGAAACATGGAGATACTTTCTGACATGGAACTGTTACTGAAGAGAGGCTCTCCTGGTTTGATGGTATCTCTCACTTTGTGAGACAGTTACCAAGTGTTGCAGGACAAGGCAGGTTACAAGATGAATGCTGCTCCCACTAATACCCGCAGCAGAGGTAGCGAGCTTGGCAGGCTCAGCGGGGCTTGGTGTGTGGGCTGCTGCTCCCTCTGTTCCAGCATCTCAGATAAAAAGTGGAGAGGAACCAGCTACCTCTTCAGGATTCAGGTTATGCAAATTGCCAGATAGGATAAAAATAACTATTTCCTATTACATTCTAGAACAATCCACCGCAAAACCTATCTTTCCTTACTCTCTTGCATATACAGGGAGAGATTCTGGTTTTTACTGTGTGGATGGAGGCAAGTGTGATAATGAGTTTGCGGTTCTCAATTGTGGTGCTAAGGGGATGTGTAAGAACTTTACCCTCCTTCAGGAGAAGAGCAAAATGTTACATGATTTCTCTGGCATTTTAGATTAATAAATCATCCTTTTTATCTTGTAATTTTTACCAGTTAGTCACCAGCTAGAGAATTTACAAGAGCGAGAAAGAGTGAAGAGGGAAGACAAGGGTGATGATTAACCGGATTCGTAATTATTGTAAACTCTGGCTTAGAAACAGTGATAATTAGGAATTGGGAATATAACTTTGCTAGATCCAACAGTAGTTTCTTCCTTAGAAACATCAGTTTTTTCCTTTGTGGTCAGGACCCACTCACCTCAGCAGTGATTTTCAGAACCACGTAAAGACAGAGCCCAGGACAGATCCTTTTGTGTTCTGGGGTAAGCAGCTGTCCCTAGATGTCCCTTGTACATTCATAATATTACTGTAATCAACCTCTCCTTCTCCTTGAGGCTTTGCAAAGCTCTGATTGTGTCAGCTAAGACCCTCTACGTTATGGCTAAGTGGATAATCAGTTGTGTATTTGTTTACTCTGAGCAAGTACACAAACAATGCCAGCCATCCTCAATTGTCCGGTGCTGTGGGAGAGGGGCAATTCAAACAGTGCCAGCAAAAGTTATTTCACAGCTCTGGGCAAAAAAATTTAGCGGGGAAATAACCCCAACAAGCTCCCTCTTTGATATACTGAACTTTATTTATGATCTGGCCCTTCTTTTCCTCCAGCGCTGTAATCAGTAATTAATTACAGCATGGACAATTTCCAGCTGTGTTCACTTGATAAGTTGCACTTGGCCCAGTGCTCGAAAGCTATCTCTGGCTTTAAAGCATTCAATCCCTCCATAACATATTATCTAATTAGTATAGTCTAGGGCTTAGTCAATGGAAGATAACCACAGAAAATGGGTAGAAGCTGGTGTGACAAAGGCCTTTGTGCGTGTGAGCCTTGGGACTGATGGTGCTTCGCTCCATGGCAGCAGCAGGCAGGGCTCAGGTTCTCTCCCTGCCGTCCCCAGCAAACCCAGGGATTAGGCTGCTGTGACTCAGACAGGACCGGGAGCTGGCAGGATGCCTACCTTGGAGCAGCCTTGCTACATACGGTGTAGCATTTCGCAAACACAGACACGTCCCCATTTTGCTTTGTTCTTTCCACTCAATTCCCACCAACCTGTTCAGCGGAGCCTTCAGCGTGTAGGGCAGCACCCAGCAGGGTGGCAGGAAGGCCCTGGCAGCTGAGCCAGCAGCACCTGGCACCGGGGCCATCCCCAGGAGCTGAAACCATCGGCATCAAAGTCTGTCACAGCTGCTGTTGGGGGCCAATTGGTCAGCCCAAATGCCAGCCTGGATGGCAGCTCAAGTGAGGTCGGAATTTCACAGCAAGTGCTGCCGGCAATGTGTGAGGGTCTGGTGCCTCTGTTTGTCAAACCTGGGACAAAATAAGCTCAGTTCAAACACAGGTTCTTCCCTTTTCCTTTAGCTTTCCCCTCCTACTTTCGGTGTGTCTTGCACTGCTCCATCCATACCGGCTGCAATTCCTTCCCTTTTTAAGGAAGCTTTTAGTGCTACTGGGCAGGCCAAAATGGGGAGAGGGCACAGATAGGGACAAAAAGAATACCAAACCCCAAATTTTCTTCAGTGTTTTTTGAAGCTGACCAGGTTGGGTTGTCGCACAGAGGACAATCTGAAGTGTAAATTCGTGCATGTGGTATTAGTGTTTCATGGTGGGGTGGGTAAGGCCACTCTGTGTTTTATATGCGCCAAAGCCAAATGATTAGTTTTAGGTTTTGATGTTTTCCTTTTGTAATTTTCCTTTTACTTTTTAATGTTTTTAATAATGGCTATGTGCGTTTAGAGCATCTTCTGCCAAAGGTGCTGGGAAAGCTTTCAGCTGGGGAAAAGTTCCTGACTCCTGACTTGTGGCCTTCATGGCATTAAGAATGCTCCAGCTCCCTTGTCAGTCACTTGGACTTCAGTTTTACCTGTGAGCTCACACAGCAACACCTGTTTGCTCAAGGTGGGACGGCAGTGAGCTGATATGCCTGCAGGTAGGGCCTGGCTGCCTGCCTGCTCTCCAGGGGAAGGGCTTGCACTTAATTATATCATAGGTCAGGCAGTGCAGGCAGGAGCCGCCGTTGGGAGGAAGCTGCAGAAAAAAAACTCTGTGACGGAAATAAGCCTGTACTTGTGTACTGGGCAAAACGTGCTCCTCGAGCTCGGGGGAGTTCACCTTGGTACGTTAATGGCTCAGTTTACCCAGCTCTGCTCCTGGGAATTTCGGAGCCTTTTGTGTTGCCCTTCTTCCCTCCCACCCTGGCCTGGAAATCCCATGGCCATGCAGGGCATGTGGGTGCCAAGGGACAGCTGGCTTGTCCCTGCAGAGCTCAGCAGGGGAAGGTTTAGCAGAGCCCATTGTTGTCAGGGGAGCAGCATCCTGCCGCCAGTGCAGGTGCTTCCTCAGCTCCTCTGCCACGGCTCAGGCATGTTTCTGGGCCACAAGTGCCCTGCTCCCCTGCACAGCTGCCCCTGCAGCTCAGGAGTCCTCGTGGCCAAGTGTGGGTGCTGCTGGCAGGACTGGAGGCCAGCTTTCAGGAATGTTTGAGGCTCTGCTGAGATGTGCTGTAGTACCAGAAGTCTTGTGCAAATACAGCTACAGTGAAATGAAGGGGTGCACCAAAATACACCAGTAACAACCCTTCTCTATCAATATAACATGTACTCTGGACTAGGGCTTCAGTGGTGTTTTAAGCAAAAGGGTAGAGTTAAAAGCCATGAATATTTTAAGTGTATTTATGACCCTGGGAGCAGTGTGCTGGGCATTTTCAACAGTCCATGTGTTTTTGGAAATCTTCAGCAGAGAAGTGTCAGCTTCCATCACTTCTTGCCAAACTGGCGGTGTTCATGGTTGGACTTCTTGCACATTTGTTCCCTGGTGTGCTGGTAATGGCTGGTTGAATTTCCACCTTGTGCCCAGCAGGACCTTGGGCTGCAGCAAGTCGAGGGAGTGGGCTGAGCTTCTCCCACAGAAATTGTCCTCACAGAAATTACTATATGACTTAAACCTTGTGAAATAACAGTATCAAAACAAAGGCAACATTTTGAAATGTTTAATGAGGGGATGGAGTGGGAGGAGGAGAGAACATGGATTCCAGTGGAAAGGAATTTGGAAATGCAAGAGAAGAAGAAAAGAGAAAACATTTGTGTGAACGTTATCAGCAGTTTTAAAAATGAGCAGGCAAATGTTACGTACTGAGAATACGAATGTGGAATTGACCTTTTAATTTCGCCAATGAATAAGGGAGGGCTGGGAGCTCATGTCCCCGAGGGAGAACTGACATCCTCTGTCTGATGCCAAGTGCAGGAACTGACTTCTGGTGCCGAGTGCTGCTGCTGCTGCTGTGCACGTTTGTTCTTGGGCAGGGTACTGAGGTGCCAGGCATCCTCGTTTACGTTAGAGCCCTCCCCCTCAGTGCGCAGCCCATTAATCTTGCAGTAATACCCAGCACACTGATAACTGGGCAAGGAGCCACACACACAGGGCATGTCAAAACCCTCAATATCATCCAGTAACATAAACCGAAGTGACAGGAATTGGCTGTTTAAAGAACCTTTCGACAAAGCCTTCGTTTGTTCGCGGTGTGCTGGAGCGTACATCTCCCCGCGTCCCCTCCGCGGCCGCCGCTAAATACTGAATGAGCGCCTCTGTGTGCGCGCGGGGCTGCTGCGAGCGGGCGGCCCCGCAGATAAATACCGAGGAGTGCCCTCCTTTTCGTGTGATAGTAATCTGAGACTTTTCCGTTACGTGAGGCTCCTAACAAAAGGCTGTAATTCCAGCAGCTTGGCTCGGGAAGGTACCACCGTGTGCCGCGCGGTGCCGGGGCGCGGGGCCGGGACCCCGCGGGCACCCGCTGCCGGCGCGGCGGAAGGACTCGCTGGGGCGTTGCGTGAGCCGGGCCGCTCTTCCCCTGCTCCGCCGCCCCTTCGCCTTGGTACAGCCTTCCTTCCCTCCACCGAGCCGTATGGTAATCGTGTGACATCAGCCCGCGCTCGGGCGGCTGCTGATTATATTACAAACCAGCAGGAAGGGCTGAGGTGTGCGCGGCTCCTGGGAGCGCCGGCCGGGGCGGCAGCGCGTGGCTCCATGCTGCCTTTGCTTTGGGCTCAATCGCAGGCTTGCTTTGATTTCACTTCGTTTCGCCAGCGCCAGACAAGCATTTGAACCAGATTCGGGCACTTGAGAGTTGCCTGTTGTGGAGCTGGGGGAAAAAAAAATCCACGCTCCTGGTGCTTTAAGTTTGAATCCATTACAGAGAGCTTACCCGCCAAGCCACACTGCTGGATTTTGAACCGAAGCTGTTATTTACTTAGGGCTCAGGGGGAGCGTTTTCGCTAGGGACTGAAGCCAAACTGCTCAGGAAGCTGGGATTTACCTGCATGTATGGTAAAGAAGCCTGTGGTTCCTTTATGCTGCACTTCGTCGTCTCCCTGCGTTACCTGTAAATGGAATTACAAAAATCAGCCAGTATGCCCGGGCCGTTGTCCCCAGGATACGCAGCTCAGGTGCCCTATAACTATAACCAGTTAGAGGGAAGATTCAAGCAGTTACAAGGTAAGCCTGTGCGGGTTTTTGGGAGGTGTTGCCGTGCTCTGATCCCCATAAACATGTTAGTCTGGACTTGTTCCCATTGCATCAAGGTGAGAGAGGCCAAGAGCGGTGCTGTGGGAAAAAGCTCTGTGTTCTTTCAAGGGATCCCATGTGGCTTTTCTTACTCCGAAGGTGTCCTGCACCTTACACGGTGCGAGGTGTGTGTCCAGCCTCGGAGCCACCCAGCCCGGCAGATGAGGACCAACCCGGACCAAGTTGGTTAGAACAAGGAGGGTGCTTAGAACAACAACAGTGAGGAAGTAGTCTGCTATTTATTCTATCCTTAAATAAAATCCAGTCGGAACTCTGGACACCAATCTTAAATCCTGGCTGTGTATGGGGACAGTTTGCAGTGCAAGGTGCCTTCCCAGCCCCTGAGTACCTCCTGGAAAGGCGGGTGGATTTGCTTCTTCAAATGAGGAACAGTTGCATAATTCCCAAACGAATTAGTTTGCTCACGCCATAGATCTGAGAGAGAGCACTCATGTACTTTAACATTCACGTTCTTTTTCATTTTGGATTACTCTGCTTTTAGTAGAGATTGTCCTTTAAGGTTTTCCCGTGAAATTCTCTGTCCCTGTGAGCAGCAGAGGGTTCTTTTGGGGAATGGCCGAGCTCTCGGAAGGGAGGGTAGGCCTGGGCCCGGGCTGCAAACCCCCAGTGTGAGTGAGCAGTGCCCAGCAGCTCTGCCCCAGGCAGGGCAGAATAAGCTCTGCTGTTCGTCTGTGTAGGACACAGCCCAGGAATGAATGAACTCTAGCATTGCAGTTGCAAAATAAAAAAGAATTCTTTACTGAAACCAAACCTCCTCTTCCCCTGGATCCATGTGACTCCACAGATAATCCCAGGGCAGCAAAGTGTGGCCCTTCTGTGCATATTTCTTATTTGACTCTGGTCTGTGCTGCAAGTGTGGCCTGTGGTTCCTGTCAGAGAGGGAGGAAGAGCCTGGTTAGTGCAAAGAATGTTCCAATTTGTTGGCTAAAGGAGGGATGGGGAAAAAAAATCTTTCATTCATAGCACTTTGTTTATCTTGTAAACTGGCACGGCAGTGGCTGCGTGGGGCATGTAATGAGGCAAAATGACAGCATCCTAAACACTGGAAACAGAGACATTCGTGGGGCAAGGCATGGAAAATCCAGGCTCCAAACTGGCACACTTGTTACATGTTTTATCTTGGACATCTGTCAGATCTCAGGCTGTGGTATTTGTGTTAAAAAGAATGAGGTACGTCTGTGGCACTGGAGAAAAAAAACCTGGGGAAAAAAACCCTGGATCACTCCTCTTTCTTTGCTGGTTAAGTTAGCAGTCTAAAGAAGGCAGATTTTATCATTTTCAGGGTCACTGCTTCAGGAATCCATTATCTGTGTATTTACATCACACTGAAAGAGGAAAGCAGACTGCATTGTTGAGAGCACAGAAAGTGAGTTTTCCCTTCAGTGGAATGCACCATGCTGACTTTAAGAAAAAAGTTTAAAAAAATGCAAGTACTCTCCCTAAATGTACTGCAGTGTCCTCCAGCAGAAGAGATAAAATGCAGTGAATTCTCCGCAGTTGTAAGGAGGGATTTTGCAGCAGACCATCCTGTAGCTGTTTACTCACATCCCAGGCTTGGAAATGAGTGCTGCCGGTGATTTCAGGGTGGAGCTTGGCTGCAGGAAGTGTTGTGAGTTATGCACCAGATACTCCCTCAAATGCTAAATAACCATACCACATATCGTGTGTGCTGTAAAGGGAGTGGCTTCACTCTGCTGTCAAGGAGATGTCTTTACTGGGCTTAATGGTTCTTTGCTTGAAGAATATCTGCAGAGCCATTATTTTGGGGTTGTCCCATTCTGGGGTGATTCTTGCTGGGGGGCTCTGGTGCAAACATGGGGTGTTCTGTGGCAGTGGGCATTGCTCAGGGCACCCAGGCTCAAAGCAGCAAGGATGAGCTGAATAGAAGTAACATTTTTAGATTACAGTTTTAGCACCAGTTTTACCTTTTTCACTGTGGACATGTGCAAACAAGTAAGAGCAGATGCATTTCAAACCTCCATCAGTCTGGTAAAAACTCCCTTGGGAAGCTTTCCTGCCTTGTTTCTGTGTTTTCTTCCTTTATAACTGTTTTACTGCTCCTGCCTCTGGTAGGACAGTTCTCTAGAGCAGCACCACACAGGTTACCCATAACCTCTGCTCATGTTCTTCCCACACTGTATTTGTCCCTCTTTTTTCACAGTTCCTGCAGTTATCACATGAGTCCCCTGCTTTCCACTAGATTGTAGCAAGGCATGGGTTTAGTAAATGTTGGGAGTTTGCCTCAAAAAAAGCACTTGGGAGAATATTGTTTTGTCTAAAATAACAGAGCAACTGCTCGGGCCCTATACAAAGAGAAGTCTGAATCAGCAGTCAGTAGGAGACAGCTCTCTATGACCTCCTCTTTCCCAACATAGGCAGTACATTAGATTTGGCACTGGCAGCTTCATATGTGGAGAGGAGCCAGCCGAATTCTGCCCCAAAATGCTACAGACAGAGCAAGTTCAGATCATACGTGATCCCCGTGGCACTCCTACCTTGTACCTCTTTGAAATGCCGTGAAGTGATGTTTGTAAGGAAACTCTTGTTCAACCTGATACTGGTTGTGGGGTGACTAAAGCAGGTTTTGCAGCCCAGTCCCACCGGGGTGTGAAGCCAGTGCAGATGTGGGACTGCACTGGAGGGACCAGACCAGCTCCTGCACCTGGCAAGGGTCACCTTGCAGGGAATCTCGGCTCCCATTCACCTCGATGGGCTGGAGTGAAGCAGGACATGGCAGAAGGCGCTGCTCGGAGTGAATCAAGGCTGTCTTTGTGCCAAAAGAAAGCCTGAAGTCCTGTGCATGGTAATGCAGGAGTTCACATGCTCAGTGCTCGTGCTCGTGAGAATGTCAGTGCAGGTGTGGGGAGGAAAACGCTACAGCAAGTTGTGTTTCCTTCCAGAAGCTTCAATCAGTTCCTATTATGGTTAGTTCCCCCAGTGCTGGAATGATAAGTGAGCGATACCATCAGTGGTTGCTATCATCCTAAAAACCTAGGTGTGGAGTTTTGGTTCTCATGGCCACTTGTTCAGTGTGAAGGCATCATGTTGCAGGGCTGGAGCTGCTCTCTGCAAGTAAAGACAGAACCCCAAAACTCGTTTGTGGGAAACACGTTGCCATGGAGCTCGTGCAGGTTGTGTCAGTGGAGGAGATTCCTACTGCTAAGTCGGGGAATTCAATGGAAGTCAAACCAGGTCTGTTGTTGTAAACGAAGGCTGTCATCTGTGCTACTTGAGCGTGGCAGGATACTGTGCATCGGCTGGGCACGGTCATAGGAGCTGGCAGGAAAAGGTTAATGCGAGTTGGGAATTTGGAAGGAGATCCCTGGCGCAGTATCACCTTCCAGCAGGAAGGCAGTGTCGGTGTCGGTGCACGGGGAAGCAGCTTTCAGCACTGCTCGGGCCTCTGCCCACCTGCTTAGCAGGACAGCGGGGTATTTATTAACATCCCTGGCATTTGGGAGCTCGGGCACTTTGTCAGCCCCGCCGGGTGGTTGGAAAGCCGGGCCTCAGCTCCGGAGCTGTGCCTGAGGTGTGAGATTTCCAGCGGCAATTACAAATGTAAAATCCGGGGGGATGGGGGCGAGCAAGATCAGTGCTCCTGATAAATCCCAGAGGAAAGCCAGCTTTCAAAGGAGCTCTGTCCTGTGCCCTGCCGTGTGGGACATTTTGGGTCTGGTCAGTTTTGGAATGCTGCATTTCAGGTTGCAGACCGGGCATTTTTAGTGGGAGCCTGGTGTATTTTGGTGACCAGGCTGCCTGGGAGGAAGTGCCTTTATTTTGAGCCATGTTGGAAAGAGTATATTTGAAAAACTGGACACCGGAATAAGCCCGTAGGGAAGGTGAGCTGACTTTCCCATCAGAGGCGTTTCAGATCAGTTCTAAACTCTGTTTTACGGGGACACAGACTGACTGTGACTGTACCAGTGAAGGCAGCACAACTGTGTTTTGGGTGTTGGGAGCAGATCCCCTCACTGTGCTAGCAGTGCCTTCCAGCAGGGCAGCTCCTTGGCTGGGATCCTTTGATCTGCAATGGCCAAGTAAGTTTGTTCGGGGTTCCACTTTGCCATGGAAAGTGACCACTTTGTGAGTGGTCACTGGAATATTATCACTGCCATAAAAAGTGCATCTGTATGTGTAGATTGGTTCCCATCCAGGCTGCAGGACAGCAGGAACACCTTCCTCATTTTCTGTTCTTAAGCAGGGTTTTCCCCCAGTTTTTCCTGCAAGAAAATCTCCTCCCGCAATTTCCTGCCTATGCCTAAGGATAAACCAGGAGCTCCCACTGCCAGCAGAGAAGTTTGCAGGAGTTGCAGTGCTGTCCTGCACCAGGGCACAGACGCGTCCTGGGACACCAGCATCCTCTGGGGGTCTGAGGGTGCCCTTTGAGCAGCCAGTTTAGTAGTCGCCTTCCTGCTTCCAAGATTTACCTTGGAAAGGCTTTGATTCCTGGGAGCAGTGACTGCATGGCTCCAGGGGGTGATTACTGACCTGGGACACCCTACTTTGTCTACCAAATGGGGCACTGGCATTTCTTGTCATGGTAATTTCTGGTAAAGGCTGAATTTCATTCCACATGAAATGTGTCTGTCTATGCATCTGGTTTACACGGATTTTTGGCTTTTTTCCCCCCTACCTTCTCATATCCACCGAAGTTGCAAATATATTCCTGTTCTGTGACAAATTTTGCTTGATTTCTTGCTGTCTGCAACACTGCAGAGCCTGCATGTGTCACAGCTTCCAGCTCCTGGGTTTGGTGAACACCTGAGCACAGGCTACACGGTTGGAAGCCCTGTCAGAAGGGTTTTAAAGGGATCTCAAACTCACTTGAATGTGCATTTCTGTGCAAGCTGGGCCCTTATCCTTTCCAGTGCAAAGATTCCTGCAAACATACCCGAATCCTTGACTCAGCTTTTGGGCAAAGATTTACCTTTTCTGGTCATGGGGTTTGGTACTTGTGAAGATAGAGAAGGCAGGTTAAAAGGGCTCAGGGTAAGGTATTTATGCTCATGTGGTCAGTGTTGATACAGGCCGAAAAGTAAACATTTAGATTGGATTTGGCTCCTCACTGAAATAACAACAGTGAACATTTACAACTCTGGCTGCTGGCTCAGGTTTTCTGCAGTATGGTCTCTTCAGTTTTCATTCAGAGTATATTTGTAATATTTGGGTTTTTAGCTGTGTGTGTAAGAAACTTGATTTGAAAACAAACAGAAATCTGTAGGTGCTGTAGCCCTTTCAAAAAGGATAATTCTGGTGCACTTTTTGCAGCTCTGAGCTGGTGAGGTAAACAAAGCCTGTCAGCAGGTATTTTCACATGCGACAGTGAGGTGGTTTGAACACCCTGGGGGTGATTTGTAGGCAGAGTTAGAGCAGTAAAATTATTTGTGTGATGCTTGTAAACCAGGGTAAATCCCCACAGTTCTGTGGATCTGGGAATGCAGCACAGGAACCAGCCCTTGGGTGTTCCTGCATTCCATATCTTCAAGAAGCTCCATGTCACACTGTTTTGTAGGCATGTTGTAACCACCTGGGACTACAGGCTCCTATTCCAAATATTTTTCCTATCCAAGAGCCCTATTCAAATGGATTGTGGGTTTTGCCATTAACTTCTGTGGAAAGTGGGGCAATAAAAAAAGCCAACGGACAGAGATGAAAGTGGTGATAAAACACCAGAACAATGGTTGTCTTCCATTCCTGAGCCCTTCTCCAAGCTGGGTTTGCGATTTCCTCCTTTTCCTTCATTTCTTTTATCTTTCTGTTTTCTGTTGGGTGCTTGCTTTGTCTATTGAAGTGGAGGAGCTGCTGCCTAAGCTAAGTAAAAGCGGTGAAGAAAATCAAATTACAGCATGATTCACAAAATCCCCATTTCCTCTCCTCTGAGATCCCAGCACAGGGTATAGGGTTTGGTAACTGCACCCCTTCTGCTCAGAGGCTGAATTTCACTAGTGTTTGAGTACTGACAGCTCTGAAGGTCTTTTTGTCCCAGTTTAAGCTGAATTGAGAAGTGTTAGGTGTCAGCTATTAGGTAGCAGGGTCTGACATGTGAAAATGAATTATCTTCATTGAATAGATGGGTTTGGAAAAACTGTTATGCCAAATGTAGGGAATTAGTCCATGATAACTTTCAAAGCTGTGGTGGGAGATAGAATAACAAAAATAAGGTGTTTAAGAATCTGCTTTGCTCTTCCCACAAGAAATGGAATCTGGAATTTCATTTGGAAGTTTGTATCTGGGCCTGGCAGGTAATGGCCTTTATCCCAGTGTGATTGTCTGAGTGAAGTGACGTAAGGACACCAAAGATTAAAGTTGTTTAATGAGTATTAGTAAACAACTGCCCTCCCAGCTCCAAATGAGTCCTTTGAAAGGAAAGGGTCATCTGTGGAGAGGAAGGAACTCATGCATTACTCGCTATATGCATTTTCACGAGCAGTGAGCAATTTTCGGGTCCCATGCCCTCCTTAATTACATGAGGCTCGCTGCTCCTGCAAATGCATATAGCTGAGTCCTCACATTTCTGTCAGAGCAGAAAAGACCAGAGGGATGGGAAGAGACCGGAGGGATGGATGGGGAGCACTGGTGCTTGTGACTTGTGCTGTGGAGCCCAAGGTCGCGGTGGCCGGGAGAGCCCACGGTCACACAAAAGCCCTTGTGCAGTGGCTGCTGGAACGAGGGTATCCCAGGCTGAGAGCCTCCTTTGTTGGGAGGGAACTACTGTAGCCAAACTAATATTAACCAGGCTGGGAGCCCAGCTCAATGCCCCAGTGTTCGGGAGAAAGGAGCTTACAGAGAAAGGCCCTTCAGTGTGAGGGGACAGCAGACACACAGGCAGCCGTGGGCCATGGGCTGGGGGCCACGGCCCGGCCTTTTCAAAGGCTGCTCGAAGGCCTGCCATTACCAAGTGGCCTTTTCACAGCATAACTGGAAGTGCTGGTAATTCCACGTTCAATCAAGTTGGGTTTGTGCATAAAAATATAACTGGAACACTTGAAAGCACAGGCCCAGTTACATGGACATGACAGACTGACACTGGACAGGGCCACGTTGCTGTGTGGTGGCAATCAGTAGCATGCACAGTCCCGCACTGATTTTGGTAAAACTGTGTCGGGGTGGTCATAAATATTTCTTGTATGTTATTGATATGGGCAAACAGCAAAAGCATCATCCCAAATGGCACAGTAAAGGAGGCAGATTTGGTGTCCCTTGCAGAGACGTCAAACCTCTCTGCCTTGGATATTGCCAAAAAGGTGAGGCATGTGTTTGTGAGGATTGGTTTGGGTTTGGGGTCAGGCTCTGTAAGTTCTCTTGTCTGTGTAGTCCTGCCAGAACTGAGTTTTCTGGTAGAGCAGCTGCACAGTTTGTCACCAAGGAGCCGGTGCAGAAAGCACGGTGGCGTGGTACAGACACGATCTGTGTGACCGCAGCACCCTAATCACAGGCAAAGGGTTGACCTTATGCCTGCAGAGATTAAACAAAACAACATGTGGTTACAAAGAGATTTAAGAGTTTATCTGAAGAGAATAAACGCTGCCTGCCTGGATTTTTCTTGGAAAAAACCCCTATGTTTTAAGGAAGATACTTAAATTTCACTTAATGGCTTGGCATTTCTTCAGAAAATCAGCCAATATGCAGTGCCCACTTCCTAGATAATCTAAACCAAGGCAGCCTCGTTAAAGGAACTGCACAGCAGCACAGTGCTGAGGGATTTGTCTCTCAAATCCAGGCCTGCTCCTGCATTTTTCTGAAATAACAATTCCTCCTTGGTTTCAGCTTCTCCATGCTAGTGCCATATGTTGGGTTCAGACTTCTCCTTCCAGAAAAACCCCAAAAGTGCAGTTCTCAGTGCCCATTTTGTCCAGGCAGTGTTTCCAGTTTTTGTAAATATGATCTGATTGTGATTTGGTTCCAGGAAAAAAGAGAAGTGCAAACCTGGCTGTTACATCTGCAGTCGACTAACTGCGGTTTGCTTTGGGTAATAATTAATTCTCCATCTAGTTTAGTATCTTTCCACAGTTATTCCCAAGGAAACTAGACTCTGGTAGAGCAACGGCTGCTTGTTTCAGGGTGTGCCTGGCAATCTCGTGGAAGAGGCTGCTGTGAAATCATGGATGTGACTGTGCTGCGATTGCAGTCTGGGATGAGTAACAGCCATTAGGGAATGGCAGTTAGGTAAAGGCTCTGAATAAATAGGGGAGGTGTCTGGGAACAGCAGATATCAGTTGTGCTCTGAACTTCTGACCTTTCTGTTACTCGTGACAGGGGGTTCAATAATTTGAGTTAACTCTGCCTGTAAATGCTCAGTGTCTCATGTTCCCTGAAAAAAAGGAATTCCTTAGGATGCTGTGTCCATACCCACTCCCACCCCTGAGTCAGGGGCTGTGCTGTGTCCCCACGTGCTGGGGCTGGAGGTGCTGGTGAAAGCCATGGGGTCTGTAGCACTTCTGTACTCCAGTTGATGAGGTCTAATTGGATCCAGGTTCTAATCTCGAGCCCAAAAAAGAAGGAAAGGACATTGGGAACTGTTTTAGCTGTGGCTGTGGGAACTGCATCTGCTTCCTCAGAAGAGGGTTGTCCCCCATTCCCTCCCCATGTCTTTGCTCACCCTGTGGGGTGTGAGTTGAGTTCCATCCTCACGGCCTCCCCTGGAAACAGGAAGGTGTGTATCGCTTCCAGCTCCAGGAAGTTGCTGTAGAAAGTTGGCAGTGCCTGCAGCTCGTTTCCTGACTGTTCCCAGGGTGAGGTCCTGGCCACTGTCACCTCTGCAGGTGCACTGATAATCCCTCAGCCCTGAACAGCAGAGGTGTGCTCCTTGCACCTGGCCCCGATTGCTCTTAGCTCTTGCCTCAGTCCTCACAAAGGAGCTGCCAGGGCGAGACACAGAACTGTGGCACCGCTTTTCCATAAATCCAGTGTTGCTGATATGTTACTGATGCTTCTCTGTCTGCCTCTCCTCCAAAACAAATATGTCTGATAGTGTATGTTGTAAAATCCCTGTGACATAAACCTTATTTGCTGGAACATTTGCTCCCAACAGTTGACTTGCCCTCGTATCTGCCAGCCTGTGGGTGCTGATGATGCTCTGTGCCCTGTGCTCCTGGCGCCAGCCGAGTTCCAGCCAATCCGTCACTGCAGATCCTTTCTTCCTAAACAAAAGCAGTCTCAAGTTGTCCTGGAGAGCAGACAACACTTCAGGACACCTCATATGTAAAGCCCCCAGCCACGCAGCGTGTCCTGGCAGTGCCATCCCTGTAGGGATGGATCAGAGCTCTGCCCTGGCGCCAGGAGAGCTGCTCCCCAGGCTGGCTCTGGCAGGGCTGGGACACACACGGAGCAGAACAGCAGCTCAGAGGGGACTTCCCCTGCTTTCCCTGAAGGACTGAAATGACTGGGCAGGGTGGTGCCACCTCCACAGTCCCCATGTCAGGGTGCCGGGTGTGGGGCTGTCCCTTCCCTCTCTTTCATCCTTGGGAGTGTGGCCATCCCAGCCAGTCCCTGGCAGCTTTCAAGTGTCCCTGTGTGAGCCACCTAATGCCAGAACACCTTTTGTTTTCTGTGCTGCACAACTCAGCTCTCCCTTCTGGTGTGTCTCCTGTTGCCAAGTTTGGAAACATGTCCCTGGCGTCAGCTGCGGGTCACCGTGGGCTTTCACATTCAGGGCTGTGTTCATGGAGCTTTTCCTTCTGCATAAGCACCTGGGGTGTTTGAGGTGGGCTGAAATGTGCCTGTAAGTTTGGAGACCTGGAAATCAGTGAGTTGTCACAGCTCAGGCTCCAGGAACACACAGAACAGTGTAAGGTGCCATAAATGCATTTTCCTGCCTGTGTACTCCTGTGTTCCTGTGGTTTGCCCTGGAGCTGTGTAAGGTGGCTGCAAGCACACAAATAGTTGCAGTTCAAGGAATCTCTGCAAACGTGCAAGAGTTCTGTGCTTAACCAATACCTGAACTGTGTTCTAATGACATTGCTGTCACATTAGCAGACATCTGGGAGCGTTAATTAGACATTGAGTTTTCAGAACGTCTTGTGCTCTGTGTTTCCTTTATTTATTGCCATTATCTTATAGTCTGATTGGGCCTTTGTTCTGGTTTTGGGGGTTTTTAAAGAAAATACCACAACACTGCTTCACGTTCTGAGGGAGGGAAAAGCCCAGAATACAGAGCCGAGATGCAACATAATTAAGGAGGCCTCAGTGAAATGACTGATCAGGAGTGTTTGGGTGCTTTTATATTGATTAGGCTGAGCTGCTGGTGTTGACTCTTAATTTTCTGATTGTGCTAAAAATGAAAGAAAGTAAGTGAAGGTAAATTCTTGAGAGCTGCCCTGGGCACCTTCCGCAGGAGCCGCGCCTTTGTCCCGGTGTACGGCCTTGCAGTTGTTGTGGTCGAGGCCTGGCACACTCAGCACGACTCACAAGTCCACTTTTAAGACTAAAAAAACAAGTGATGTTTCTGGAGGAAGATACACTTTTAAGGTGTTCAAAGTATAATTTTACCCAGTTAATTCCTTCAAATTTGCATAACTTTTTAAATCTCAGAGAGACCTTCGAGGGTTTCAAACAAAGGGGATTTTTTTTCTGACTTTTTTGAAAGTTGTTGCCTGGGTAGGAAATACCATCCTGGAAAGGGATCTCTTTTCCCCGCTCTTGCATAACTCCAAAGGCTAAAATGGTTTTGCTTAAACATTCCATGTTGTCCCACAAAAGCAGATCCATAAATGACCTTTGGACTGGAATCCAACAGACCAGCAGGAAAATGTTGAGGTGAGGAACTAGAATGCATGTGCAACTTGTTTGTGCCTCAGGAGTCCCAAGAAAGATTTCTTACTATTAATTATTATTTTTTAGTTGCCACATAGGTTCCTTAAAAACCCCTTTAGTACACAGAGACTCTGGTTGGAATGTGAGTTCAAGTTGACGTTGTGGTTCAGTTTTCTGGAGCTTTCCTCAAGCAAGTGAATACAGGTGAAGGTGTCAGTTCCTCTAGCCTCAAAAGACACCAACTCCAGGACTCCCTCGGGAGCTCTGCATGATGGGTTTGCAGATTAGAGCTGGAGAAGATTAGGGATTTTTCCTCTAATGCTTCTTATTGGCAGTTTGTTTCAAATCTCATTAAAATTAATGCATTTTTAAAACTCCCTTTTTAAAAATAACTGCATTTTATAGATACCAGGGCTCCTTCAGTTACACAGGTGATTTTAATTGTAATCTACAATATTTTTGTTGCTGCTATTCATTCAACTTTCACCCTTGGGATTTAGCTTGGATCCCAGGCTTGCTGAGCCATGGCCTGGCTTACCTGTGGTGCTGCTGCTTTTCTCCAGCATCCTGTCAGCACAGCGTAGTGCATCTGACTCCACAAAACAGCATGCTCCTAACAATGGGAAATTACTGCGTGGCCATGGAAACTGCAGGAACTAAACACATTGCTCAGCAAGGCTCGGAATTCAGCTCCTATTAATCCTCGATCAACACAGTGGTTGTTTAAATATGGGTCCTTCCATTTCAAATATTTCTGTGATAATGAAAATTATAATTTAACAGCAATTAATTATAATGATAACATCTCTTAGCACAGAGATTTAATATTTTGAAAGGATTAAATGCAGCCGTCATAGGTTTCTTTATTTTCTATTCATGCTTTTCTGTCATTAAGGCGAAATTAGATTTAAGCACAAAACCAACAGAAGTCTGGCATTTCTTTCATCTATTTGGTATTTCTTCTCTGCTATCGCAGTGAGTTTTTAAAGGAGCATGGTCAAAACATACCACAGCTTGGACTTTTCTCTCCATGTAATGTCTCAGCTTGTGCCTCAGCTGAAGGCAGAGATCCCCCAGCTCTCTGAAATCCCTCAGTGGGATTCCACAGGGACACTGGCAGTGCAGTCTGGCCCATTCCTGTTTCACCTTGCTGCAATTCACTCCGTCACAACTAATTCACGTTGGAAGAGCAGTTCATTTGGTCCAGCACACCTGCTCAAACAGGGGCACCTCCCATGTAGGGCAGGTTGCTTAGGGCTTTGTCCTCTTGAGATGTGCGTGTCCCTGAGGATGGAGATCCCACAGCCTGTGGGGAGCTGCTGTCTGCACACCCCACAGTGAGGACTGGCCTGCTGGGAGTCCTCAGGGACGGGCTCTTCTGCCAGAAAAGATGGAATTGGCCATGCATGTTGCTGTCTTCCCAGGGAACGTGGAGCCCTGATGGCCATCTCTCAGTGACTCACCACTGGTTAACAGCGACACGGTTGTGTTTCCCAGTCCCTGGCTAAGGAGGATCCCAGGCTGGTCACACAGTTGCCTTGTAGGAATAGCAGTGTCCATAGTCCTGTGTGAGAGCTGCTGTGTTCCCCGAGTGCTGGGAAGAGGGAGGAGTGCTGGCAGGAAATAATAAAAACGCTCCTTCTCCCTACCCTTGTTTGCCTTCCTATGGACCAGTGGGAATCCACTGTAAAAACTCTTCTGCTGGGTTTGGTGAACATAGCAGAAATGAGACAGGGAAGTACCTGGCATGTTCCCTGCCCATGCCAAGCCCTGCTCTCACCCTCTCCAACCCTGCCAATCAGTCAGTGGTTTGGACAAGTATGGAAGACTATTTTTGTCCCCCCCCAAAATCCCCTGGCACTTCCCTGCATTATGCTGATAGTGCTTGCTAAAGGAAACTGCCGAGACCCTCACAAGACTGTGTGTCCTTGAAATAGTGCAGTGACCTCAGGTCTGCATTGTTCTCCTGTGGGAATGTCCCAGGCAGTGTCCTGGGACAGGCGATGCTTTTTCCAGGCTCCTTTTGATGAGGTGATTTGTCTCTTATGCAAAAGGGGAAAATGGCAACAAGCACAAAGCACTGACATCGGATCAGCCGGGAGAGGTTTGTGTCCCTGCCTGGAAAATGCCCCCAGCACTGAGGCATTTTCGTGCTGCTGTTTAAAGGAGGCCCCTTTGAACAACTGTACTGCTATTTTGTGTAAAAATAGTTTCGTAACATCTTTCTTCAGAAAGTTAAAAGAGAGGCCCAGAGGAGGCACCAAGACAGTCAGAGGGCTGGAGCAGCTCTGCTGTGAGGAAAGGCTGGGAGAGTTGGGATTGTACAGCCTGGAGAAGAGAAGCTTTGGGGTGACCTGATTGTGGCCTTGCAGTGCCTGGAGGGAGCCCGCAGGAAACAGAGAGAGAGACTATTGACAAGGGCCTGGAGTGACAGGACAAGGGGAACGGCTTCCCACTGCCAGAGGGCAGGGTTAGATGGGATATTGGGAAGGAATTCTTCCCTGTGGGGGTGGTGAGGCCCTGGCACAGGTTGCCCAGAGAAGCTGTGGCTACCCCATCCGTGGGAGTGAGTGTCCAAGGCCAGGTTGGACGGGGCTTGGAGCAGCCTGGGCTGGGGGAAGGTGTCCCTGCCCATTGGGGTTTGACTGGGTGACCTTTGAGGTGATTCCAACCCAAACCATATGATTCTGTGATCCAGTTTGGGGCCAGACCTTGCTCCTCGTGAACATTTGTCTCATAATGGCCCTCAGTAAGGTAGGCAGGTGTGTGTAACCCAGGGCACAGGCTGGTGGCTGAAGCTGCAGGCGAGTGGAGATGTTTCCAAGAGCAGCACCCAGAAGCGTTAAACCACTTTAATCAGCCACTGGAAAGGTTGTGTTCCTGTAGTTGCTTTACATTTCGTAGAGAATAACAAGCAGGCAGTGGGTTTTCTGGAGTTCCAGAGAAGCAGCTGAGTGGTGGCTGTTGGTGCAGTGGGCTGCGAGGGGTGTTCTCCACAGCAGGGAGCTGGGCCTGCTGAGGGACACAGTTCCACGGATTTGTATTCCAGTTCCCCTGAAGGTAAACAGGCAGTTCACATAACCACCGCCAGTGCAGGGACAGCTGAGCACACGCTCCTCTAAAGCTGCTTAAACATGTCATCTTCATCTCCTGAATTAAAGGAAAAATCAAAATCAAAAGCTGAGTTCTTCCCCCAGTTTAATCTGTCAAACCCAGATGACTGTTACATTTCTTTTATTTGCTGTGGGAGACTTTCAGTGACTTTTTGCAGATGAACATAATCATTCTTGTCCATGAATCTGAAGCTGGCTTTGGGAAGGTTTATTTTTGTGTTGCTGACACCAAAATGCCATAAAGTCTGTGTAAAAATAAAAAGACAATGAGGGGACCTGCCCTTCCACAGCCCCGATTGCTTGGCTGGCTCCCGGCCATTGTTCTGTGCATCATGTCATTGTGTGAGGGAGTTTAGTGCCATCAAAGAGACAAAGCAGCACAATTGTTTGTCCCACATGCTGCATTGTGGAGCTTTCCCTTTTCTCTTTCCAGAGCGTTTCCAGCAGTGAAAGTAGTCACATGCTGTAGTGTTTAATAGGGAAGGGTAGATATTTAATAGGATTTAGGAGCTGGCTGGTACATCCTAGTAAAAGCAAATGGATTGCTGAACACTTCTCCACAATAGTCTCCATGTAGCAGAGTCAGGAAAGCAGCAAGGATTTTGCTCCTAAAGAAATCACCAGCTAAACAAAACATGAACAAAATCCCCTCGTTGCTGTGTCATCTTTAACATTTACGTTCAAGTTCTTGTCTAAGTCATGTTGGAGCATGTAAAAGCTTTGGTGTGATCTCACTGTTTGGGATGGGAAGTCACTCCACAGATTGCTTTGTGCCACAAAATAACCATTAACAAATACATCCTATTTGCATCAGAGCCATCAGCTGCTCCATTCCCTTTCGTCCAAGGTAAACTGTGGGCAAGACTGAGAGGGAAGGAAGTGCCTTTTCCTAAGCCCTGCACCTGCGTGAAGCGTGTTCTCTGTGTGCCATGTGTAGGGTTGACTTGCTGCAGCTTTCCTTCTGGTTTGTTCTTGTGTCTGCACAGATGTGTCAAGGACTTGTGTTTTCTACATTAAGGTGCTTTCCCCCCCTATTTTCATCCTGCCCCATTAATCTGCAACTGGAGAAAAGCAGCATCCACTGTTCAGTTTATTGCCCTGCTGCTAAAGGGGAGGTGGTTATAGGACACTTGAACGTTGAGAGAAACTGATTTTTTTTCTCTACAGGATCCTCCTGAGTGAGTGATCCTTCCTCCTTCCTTCATTTTCTTCCCTATAGATCAGTTCCAGTGTATTTCTGTTTAGGGTCTCCGTGCCTTTAGTGTGCATGGTTATGCATTGTTCTCTCTGGGCTTCCTGATGCCACAAGGCCTAAGCGAGCCTGTGTGGGACCATGTGGAAAGGCCATCATTTGGGAGTGTTTATCCAAGCAGATGTTTCTCTCCTCAGCTGCTCTGGTGTGGATATACAGAGGTGCTCTCTTCCCCTTTGGGCTATATTTAGTGCTGCATCATTTGACTGTTTTGCAGTGTTCATGCCTTCTGAAACAGCAGAGGTTTGGACCCGTGTTAGAATTATTTTATACTCACAATTGCTCTTGGGTTACTCTAACAAACGGTAAAGGTTATCACAGCTCATCCACTCATGCTGTTTCCTGATAAACTCTTGTTTGATCACCACATTCTGGTCCCAGTAGCTGATCTGCCCTGCTCTTAGGCGTCTCTCTCAACTGAGAAACCTCCATGCACAGCTGGAATTTGTGAAGCTGTGAGTATTCCCAGCTATCTCTCTTCATACCCCCACAACTGTGACAAAGCACAGGGTGATATCCTGCACCCTGAAAACCTACAGCAATGGGAACGGTGGCTTGTTCTGTTTTCTCTGTGCTCAGTTAAGCAAGGTTATAATCTGGGAAGTTCTGGGAAGCTGTGGATATCAGCAAAAGTGGTGTGCCTGGAGCAGTGCTCAGCTGATCTCTGAGTCAGGGTGTAGGGAAAACAGAAATGATTCTAAACTGGGAAATTACTTTCAGCATGGAAATCAAAAAGGTATAAACCTGTAGGTGACCTGCTTTTGGAGTCAGGGATTAAAAGTCATCCATAACTTTTCTTGCTTGAGGTATCCCAGGGATCCATGGATACTGCCAGCATCTGGAGCAGCTGCTGGGCTCTGCAGGGAGGCTGTCGGTGCCTGGTGGCTGGGCTGTCCTGAGGTGTCTGAGCATAGACAGCAGCCACAGGCTGCTCCTTCCAGCTCTCCCTTTGTGCTCCAGTTTCTCTGTTTCCTCCAGGAGCGTTTGGGCTCCTTTGAGAGCACCCCTTCACTGCCCAGGGCTGGCGGGGGCGGCACCAGCCACGTTTTCTGTTGGGTTGGGAGTGGAGTCAAGGTCGGTGTGTTGACACTGTGGTTTGCCCAGTGTGGAGGGGCGAGCAGTTCATCTTGGAGCAGTGTTTGGCAGGCAGGGGCCGCACAGGGAGCCTTTGCCAGGGCAGTGCTCGGTGCTGCAGGCTTGGGGGAGCACAAAGGGGCTTCTCCCAGGTGGCTCTGCAGCCCTGCCTTTCCCAGGGCAGTTGCTGGAACTGCTTCACCACCCTTCTGGCACAGCCCTGGGCAGTTCACTCAGCAGAGCCGAGCGTGTGACAGAGTGGGTGGTGTGTGTGTGAACCCCTCCCGCTGTCCCGCACTGGGGACTCTGGGGCTTTCACAAAGTTGGCCACATGTTTGTCAGGATTTTTTCTCATCAAATTAGTGGAGGAAGATTTGTCTCTCCTCAGGCGAGGAAGGGACTGGCTGCCTGTTTGTGATCCTTTCCAGCCCTGTTTACGTGAGTTCCAGTGTACAAACTCCCGTTTATTTACCAAACTCCTAAACAAAGTCAGTCCTTGATGTATCCCAGTCCCAGCGCTGGAGTTTGCAAACCCCTGTGTGGTGGTGGCATTGTCATGTCCTTCCGCATGAAGGACGTTTCCTTCCCAGTGTTGCCTCAAGATAAGTTGGATTCTCCATTATCGATTCCTTGGCTTCCGTTTTCCTGCTGCGTGTGTTTTGCATGTTGTGTGTTTCTCTTTACCCTTGGGAAACAAATGTTTTCACAAGCTGCAGGACACTTGGGGCTCCACCCATATCCTCTAGTTTGAATTAATCTTCAAAATCTATAACTGTGTTTTTGAGAGTATGAAGGACATTTGTCAAAACCATCACTTGGGGTTCATAAATAGTGTTCAGGACCCCTGGCTGATGTTAAATCCCCGGTGTCACCACTCATGGGTGCACCTGGCCCTTAGTGTGGAGGGTTTTGCACATTAAGAGAGTCACAGTTGTGTTCTGTGCTTAGAAAGAAAGGTACATACAGAAAAGCGGTACTCAGAGCCCTTGAGCAGGTATGTACCTTTCTGTATATACCTTTCTTTCCCTGAAACACACAACCAAAATTCATGGAATTTAATTCTGTGCGTGTTTTAACCCGAAACCCCAGAGCAGAAAAATACAGTTTATCAGTTAGAGAGGGTTGGTAAAAGCATTGCAAAAACCTGCTGTCATTGTGAAACACCGTGTAGAAATAATCAGGAGAGGTTTTAACACGACCAGCCCCAGTCACACCACCTTCCAAACGGGCTTGGTTTGCTCTTTCCCACGTTGTGGGAGCGCGAGAGGAGTGAGGCGATGCGGGGGTAAGAAGGGCTGGGCCTTCTTCCTCTGTGGGCTTCCATGGCTGAGAGAGTTAGCAGGGAATCAGAGCTGTGCTCTGCCCGTGCCAAGGGCGGGATAAAGCCTGGCCTTCCTGGGTGAGTGCCCCATTAGGGTCCTGAAAGAGCAGCTGTGTCTCCGCAGTGGCATTTTCTGAGATAAGCTGCTGGCAGGGAGCGTGTGGGGCCTGGCCTCCTGTTCGGTGCTGCAGGGCTTTCCCACGGGCTGCAGCCTGCACCAGGGCAGTCAGGGATCTCCCTGCTTTTGGCCCTCCTTGCTGGGAATCAGAGGGGAGATGGGAAGAAAACGAGGAGCCATGGATAGCTCCAGCGCTGAAGTTGGCCAAGCGCATGTGAAGAGCTGGCTGTAGGCTCAGCACGAGCACTTGGTGCTGGAAGCAGCACAGCTGCGGTCCCAGGAGACAGTGTCACCCTGTTTTGATCTGAGGGTGAGCAGGAGAAGGCCGGGGCCGCAGAGGATGGGTGGGGAGCAGGTGAGAGCAGCACAGTGGTGAGAGCAGCATGGCGAGAGCGAGCGGGGCGGGGGCGTAGGGGGGACCCAGAGAAACCAGCCCCGCCAAAAACAGGAAACCAGGACCACAGAGAGCAAGAGGGAGGAAACGGGAAGGCAGAGGGGAAGAGGCGGCCCCTGCTTGAACCAGAGCAAGGAAAACACACGTGAGGGCACCACCATCAGATCCTGAGGCACAGAGGGAGGGCCTGTAGGCTCTGTCCCATCCTCTCCCTCCCTGATCATTCACTGTGCCTAAGGATGCTGAGGCAAGACAGAAGACAAGGAGACAGTGGAGCTTTCTCAGGGTGCTTTTCCTGAGTCCCCACTGCCTGAAGAAAGCACTGTTTTGTCCTCCTTTAGGGCCATTGATTGTGGTGGGGAAGCCTTTTTGGGAAAAGTGCCTGGGCCACGTCGATGCTGTCCCCAGGAGGGACCCACCTTCCCTCTCCTGGAAGGGCTGCCTGGAGCCTCTGCTCTCTTGGCTTCCTGGCCTTGCTTTCAGCAGCAGAAGCTCCCAAGCTGCTGTCAGTTAATCCCACGGCACCAAAGGCTCCGCAGCCTCACTCGGCGTGTCACTGCATCTCCCACATCGTGTCTTTCATCTGCTCCAAGTTAGGCATCTTCTTTTACTAAAACCACATGGAAGTTCTTTTCCCACACATTACTTTTGCTGTGATCCCAGACTGGGAGGTCTGTTGATAACCATAACTTTTGACCACAGATGTTTCTGATGGGTGGCTTTATGATGGTATTTGGTAGCTTTTTTTGTTTTACATAATATTTTCTATATCCAGCTTTATTTTTAGATCCTGTACATCCGCATTTCTCTTTCGAGTGAATGTAACCACAGGGATCTCCGAATGTTGTGCTTCTGTGTAGACACTTACAGTGACTAAATAAACAAACTTGCTGAGTTGTTTTGGGGCTTGTTCAAGCTGGTGAAGGGAGATGTGGTAATTTCTGCAGGAATTTTCTTTAAAGAGCACCAGCTATTGCAAGGTTTCTCTTCTGTGACTCATTTCAAAAAAATATTTCAAGTAAAGGCATGGATTACTAGACAAGCAGATATGCAAATCCAGCATTCCCAGGAACTTGCTATAAATGGTTCATAAAATATATATTTCAGGCTAGTAGACACTCACTGCAGTTCCTGCTGATTTCCTGTTCTCCTCCTCTATCACAGGGATCCTGTGCCTCACGTGGAGTGAGGGCAAACTGTCAGTCCACTGAAAGCACATCACTGCTTTATCACTAACCCCACCTTTTACAGCTTGCCAAGCCCCACTTTAATTTCACGTCCTACAGGGAGGTAAAAGCTGTCAAAACTGGGGCAGTTTCAGTGCCATAGCTTCGGTCACACCCTACACATGGGCAGCAAGAACGAATTCAGCAATCAGTGGGAGGAACTGAAATCTCAGGGTGGGGTTTGTGCAGCTGGGCAAACGGCCACTCCAGTGCAGGTCTGCTCTTCCTCCCACTGACACCATTCTATTAGCTGACTTCTCTTCTTACTGTCTTTGTTCTTTTGCTTGTTTTCCAGCTTTCTATCCCCTTCAGCCTCATGACTGTGCTGAGATCATGCCCACACTGTGCTGCGCTGTTGGGAAGGGGGCACATCCTTCCTTTGGAAGGAAAGCATCCACCAAAACCCTGGGCAGTCAGATCTGCACTGACATGGATGCTTTCTCTGTTTCAAACAATGTACATGGAGCTTTCAGAGCTGGAGACATGTTGCACTGTGGTTTAGGATTCACCTGTCTCCATGTCCTGTTCCTGCACATGCCAGTGACTGATGGAGCCTTGGAGTCTCCTCTGCTTGGGAAAGCAGAGCACTTCCATTCATATGCCTAGCTGTGGGTTCCAGAGCCCGAGCCTGAGCACCTGTGTTTTGACAAATGTGGTCTGTAGTAGTTCCCAGCTCAGTGAAATGACTTTTGGCTGACAGGGAAGGGCTTCATCCAAAGCCCTTGGCAAAAGAGTTTAACCGCGGAGATGTATAATGCTTCTCTGAGAGTTCTGGGCTTGGCAGATGGCTGGGTAGGAGTTTGTGAATTAATGTGGACTGCAGTGAGCCTGTGCAGTGAGAGAGCTCTCAGCCAATGTTTTCCTGTATAAAGAGTTGTGAAAGACTGGGAAGAGAAGGTGGAAAGAATCCATTTTTCTATGGCTTTAAATTAATGCAAGTCCCCTTCAGGCATGGAGTTATGGAAAAGTTCATCTTGACATTGTGTAAATACAGTTACCAGTGTTGACTCTGCAAATAAATATTGTCATGAGGAAGGAAAAAATCAGTGGGAAGCTTTGTCTCTGCTCTCTTTTGTACCTGTCTTAATCCAAAGTGACTTGTGGTATTTCAGGGATCTGTTGTGGGTTTGTGTGCACATTGCAGAGCAGGTAAACTCAGCAGGTGAGGAAAGGTGGGTTTTCAGTGGAAAGTCTGAATTTCACCAATGATTCTCCCAAGAAGACAAGCCCATACTTTTCATTTAATATTAGTTGTTTGAATATCACAGCTTCACGTAGCTCTGTGAGCTGTGATTTATTTGGAGTAACATTGTGTTTTCCCCACAGATGAACGTGAGGCAGTTCAGAAGAAGACCTTCACAAAGTGGGTGAACTCCCACTTGGCACGTGTGTCCTGCCGGATTACAGACCTGTACACTGACCTTCGGGATGGAAGGATGCTCATCAAACTGCTGGAAGTTCTCTCAGGAGAGAGACTTGTAAGTGTCCGTTTGTGTCTGTTGTGGGGCTTTGGTTTGGGGTGGGGTTTTGGTGTGTCCTTGGCTCCACTCGAGTACAGCAAAACCGAGTACTGAGGGTTCAGCACTGCAAATGTCTTTTTACACTTTAAAGGAGAAAAAAGAGCTCTATTGCTTCAGCTGGATCCAGACACCATTAAAATATCTTCCTACTGGTTTCGGTGGAAATCAAAGGCAGTCTTCTTCAAAGGTTCCTCGCTGGTAAGATGCTGAGTGCTTCCAGCAGCGTGTTCCCTGCTCCCCAGTCTGACAGGCACAGAGCACAGGATAGTGCTCAGAGAGATAAGGCTTGGGCTCTCTTTGGTTAGGGGGCTATCTAAAATGAATTGAAATACATGGGTGAAATTCTTCTTTTGGGTGTGCTGAGACAGCCCCTGATAGCAGCACAGGGAAGGGGTGAGTGAGAAAGACCCTGCAGTGAAAACTGGGTGTCAGGGAACAGCAGGGTATCAGTTTTTCCCTCAGTTCCTGAAATGATGGCCATGCTCTTAACTGCCTAATTTACAGCAATCTTTTCAAAGAAATACAGGTCTGTAGCTAAGACCCAGGGCTACATGGGGCTGCAGCTGTATAATCACTTGTCATCAAGCTCTCCTATTAGTGGAGCTCCGTGGCTTAAGACTCTGCTTAATGAGTTGAACATATGGCCAGTGTAGTGTGTGCCTGGTGAGGCAAGAGAGGAGCTTTCTAAGTGCATCTGTGAGGACAAGGCAGCTCAGGGGGCACAGAAGTGCCTGTGTGGGTGGAGGTAACTCATCAGTTTGCCAGCTGCAGGTCACTCAGAAGCCCTTGCTCTCAGCCAGGTGCTGGGTTTGCCGTGCTCCCTGCAGGCAGCAGGTGTTTCCTACAGGGATAACCCAGGCCAATGTGCCCCATGATGGGAGGGCTGGGGCAGCAGCTGTGCCAGCTCTGCTGGGGTGTTCCTGCCTGCCTGCGGGCTTTGCCTCTCAGTGGCACTGAGGAAGCTCAGAGCGGGCTCGGGACTGTGGCTGCGCCATTCATTGACATTTGTCACTCCAGCTTTTGGGAGACACAAACCAGGGTGGGGAGCAGGCACTTGCATCATGGTTTGCTATCACACTGGCAGCTGCCACACCACCACAAATTCCTTTAGCAGCGTCCTTATCTGGGGCTGGAGGACAGCAGGCTCTGTTTGAACAGGACATTCCACCACACCTTCCTCTGCAATGCACTGAACCTTGAGACAATTACACACACCACAATTATTCCAGGAGGACTGGCACAGCAGCCACTTGCTGATGTTCTTCACTCTTTTGGAATTTGTTTTAGTGGGTATTGCTTAAGTTCTGACATCTCCACGGCCACCAAGAGAAATCTAAAGGCAGAAAGCCTAAAATGCAGAAAGCTTAAAATCAAGAAACATGAAATGCTAAGAAAGCGGAAACTAGCCTACAGAAGTATTTTAATATGGTATGTTAACTGGTGCAGTGGAACAAACAGGAATTGCTTCCTCACTTTTGAAACTGGGATTCAGAATCTGGAGCTGGAGCCATATGGAGCAGTCTGAGATTTAGAATGCTGATCAGGGAAGCAGGGCTGCTCTTTGCCCTCTCTAAGACCTCAACCCTGCATTTTTCAAAAGCTGTTGTGATTCTTACTGATGAAAACCCAGAGCCTTGGGGGGGTGTTGGGGAAACTCAAAATGAGAGCATCCAGTAATGACAACACCTGCATCTTCTTGACCTTGCTAAGTTTGATTCCTAATCTTAGTGTTTAGCCCAGACCTTATTACACAGGGTCCCCTGCAGCACAGTCTTTGGGAAGAAGCTGATGGCATGCTATGGACCCTCTGAGCACAGTGGGGAAGGATCCAGCCTGCATGAAGGGACAGCTGTAATTTGGTTGGCACACACTGTTCACCAGCTTCTCCCAAACATAAAAATAAAGCTGGGAATTGTTTGCAGCATAAGATTAAGCATTTAGCTCAGTTTCTTCCACAACTAAATAAAGGATTAGTGAACTCCTTACAATTCCTGGATGCTCAAAGGTCAAACCACTTAAGCACATTCTCTGTAGTGAGTTCTGTCACATTTTCCCTTGGAAAGGGGAAGGGGTTTGATGTCAAACCAGTTTTCCTGTAATGTGTGTGTGAAGGCTCTGGGTTTAGGTGCTTCCTTTCCCTCTGCTCAGCACCTGGAGCTGTGCAGCCCAGTAACTGTGCAAGTGATGTCTCACTGTCTGGTCCTGCAGCTGTGCAGGGGAGTGTGGCAAGCACAGCCACACCTTACACAAACCAGACTCAGACTCTTCCTCTAAATAAAACGTGTTGTGAATGGCCCTGGCTCTGCCACCTCGCTGCTGGAGCTCCTGAGCGCACAGGGGGAGCTGCTCAAGCCATTTCCTTTCTGCTCAGGAGTGTGAGCGTTAGAGTCAGCGCAGCTCCTGCTGCGGGAGGTGAGGAAGGCTGTGGTAGGGCAGGGGACAGGCTGAGGTGTGCCACCCTGCTGGGAACTGGCCACAGGCACAGCCCTTGCTGCGGGCTGGGCACGTCCTTGGGAGAGTGAGCCCGCCTGCCGAGCTGCTCCCGGCTCCTTGGGAGAGTGAGCCCGCCTGCCGAGCTGCTCCCGGCTCCTTGGGAGAGTGAGCCCGCCTGCCGAACTGCTCCCGGCTCCTTGGGAGAGTGAGCCCGCCTGCCGAGCTGCTCCCTGCTCCGGGCGCGGCACAGGGCTGGCATGAGCCCTGCCTGCAGCCAGGCCTCCGCCTTCCCTCCTGCCTGGAACGTTTGCAAGGTGCAGTCAGAGCTGTGGTCCAGCTTATGCCGCTCCCGGGCGATGGCTGTGCAGTGAGAGGCTGGTCCGGGCTCCGCAGTGCTGCTGCTGCCGGGCCCTGTGCTGGCAGAGGGTGGTGTGTGCACAGGCTGCGCAGCCTCTTCGAGTGGGGCCTCTTCCAGGGACGTTTGTACCCCAAAGCAGGGGCAGCTCCTGGGAATTCTCGCCCTTGCTGGGAGCTGTGGGTGACTCTCTGCCCTGGGAGGAGGAGGGAACAGGGCTGGCTGAGGCTGAGGCTCAAACCACCACGCAGCCTCAGGGTTTGTGTGTCCCCAAGGGCATCTCTGTGGCAAGTGTTCCCTCTGCACCATCCCCTGTGGCACAGGCTGTGTTTCTAGGGACTGTACCGTGGCTGTGGCTCAAACTCTTCCCTCCAGTGCAGGCTGGGGTGAGGATCTTGCCTGGGCTATTTCCATGGCCAGTTAATTACTTTCACTGCAGAAAACAAGGAAGTTATGTTGATTAGTCTTTTGGCTGAGTACCTTTGGTGACATCCCAGTGAGCACTGAACAGGCTCTTCAGCTGTAATCCTCATCTGCAGAACAAAGTGCTTTTAATTTTATTCAGGTTTGCAGCAGAGTTCTGCAGGCTGTTAATATATTCACTGCTTTTTTCAGTTTCACTGGGCCTTCATAAAATCGTGTTATGTTGGCGTAGCTGATTTTTTAATTAGTATTTTTACTTTTTTCTTCCTATAAAGAAAGTTCTTGGAATAAATCTCTGTTGTTTTCTTACTATTTGTCCTATTTACTGACCAAAAAAAAAGCAATGCCACTTCTTACTTGAGGAGTTTTATTGAGTAGCTTATGGTTCAAAGTTGAGCTGCCTTTTGGGAGAGGGTGTATCTGTATGTCAGAGCATTCATTACCAATTCCCCCTTTTTGCCAGTTATCAGCTGATTTCATATCTTTATCTTTGCAGACTCTTCTCTTTTAGCGAGGAAGAACTTGTACTTGGGAAAATGTAACAGGTGTGGCACGATCTGAACAGAATAATTTCTCTTCCAGCTTAGTGAGGGAATATCCCAGACAGGAAAGATAAGGGAAATAAGAGGGCAAAATCCTCTGAAAGGCAAATGAAACTGGTGCCATGATTTGGCTTTTCCACCATGGGTTTGATTCATGCTGCTATTATCCTGGTGAAAAGGGGCTGGAAGATGCAAGGAGCGGTTTTGTCCCTGGAATTTGAAGGGCAAATGCAAACAGTGTTGCTGGCTGGAAGTGCAGAACATGGTGTTTATGTTTCCTTTTTCCTTCCAGCCTAAACCAACTAAAGGAAGGATGCGCATCCATTGCCTGGAGAACGTGGATAAAGCCCTCCAGTTCCTGAAAGAGCAAAGAGTGCACCTGGAAAACATGGGATCTCATGATATTGTGGATGGGAATCACAGGCTGACCCTTGGCCTCATTTGGACTATTATCCTGAGATTCCAGGTAAGGCTGTGTGCATGCACACACACACATCCACACCCGACTGTGCTTTCCACACTCATTAGCAACGCTCCATTACGGAGCAGAGTGCACCCAGCTGCTCCCACATGATGGGACTGGGAGGTGTTTGGGTACCTTGGGATGAATTAGTCCTTGTGGTGCTGCTGATCTGCAATGGGAGTTTCCTGTGTGCAAAGTCACATGGCTTTATTTCTAAATCCCTAATGACCACGAAGCTCCAGTCACAGGCCTCTTCCCTCGACCCGGGAGGAGGTGCTGCCCTCAGCTGCCCCCCACCTCCATGAGGTTATCCATACCCTGGCTGACTTGGCACTGACAGGATTAAGGAATTGCTTCAGTGTCCCAGCTGAAGGCTGACATTTCTTGTTTTCCAGCATATTGGTTTTTGCCCACAGTTAAAAAAGGCTGGAAAGTCCTTTTGCAGAAAGAATAATAAACCCATATGCTAAATATATGATTTATAATAAATAGCATAGTAGTAAATATTTAATAACATTAACTTTGGGTTTTCTCCGTGTTCTTTTCATGTCATGTGTTCTCTCAGAAAAATATTGAAAACTTCTATGTTAATTTTAGATCCAAGATATCAGTGTTGAAACTGAGGACAACAAAGAGAAGAAATCTGCTAAAGATGCTTTGCTTTTGTGGTGCCAGATGAAAACAGCTGGGTGAGTGTGGATTAAGTGATTATCTCTAGAGCTCTTACAGCATTTTGAGTTTTCATTGATATAATTTTAAATGGGCAAACAAATATCTCTCCTTCAGTGGATTCAGCCAAGAGAATTGAATTGATGTTTGTAAGTCAGAAATTCTGAATTTCTGATGTTAATGCTGAGGGATAGACATACAAATCTGATAATCCATGAGTATATATAGTAATATGCTGACTTTTTCACCCTATTTTGAAGAAATAATGATGCTTCAGATGCTTGCCACCAACTTTCCCCTCTTTCCATATATATGGAAATATTTCCAAAGTGTCTTTCTCTGACGGTATCCTTCTTGATAATTAAATATCCATTTGTAGGAATTCAGTGTGTTTCTTACATGAAACCTGGATGTCCCTGTGTTGACATGGGACACTCCAGCATTATTCAAGTGGTACTTCATCTTCTTCTTCCAAGAACTCTCATGAAGGTGATTTATGAGCAGCCTGAAATTTTTGGGGACGTGCAAAATACCCAGATCACCAAAGCAGTAATGTTTGCTCTGTGTGCCCTGCTGCAGTGGGTCTGTTGTGCTGATTACACTGTCCTGGTTTTTGTTCTGCCAGTTACCCTAACGTCAACATCCACAACTTCACCACGAGCTGGAGGGACGGGATGGCTTTCAATGCACTGATACACAAACACAGGTGCGTGGGGTGCAGGTCTGCCCTGCCTTTGCACTTACCTCTCAGCTTGAGTTTAAAATCCATGAAGAGGAGGAAGTTGAGGAATTGTGGAGAGTTTTACAGCAACTTGCCTTGTTTTGGGCTTTACAGCCCTTGTGGTCACTGTGAGCTTGGCTGGGCAGCAGCTCCTCACATCACAAGTCAAAACAGGTTGTGTTTGCTTTCAGGAGAATTAATTACACCTGTGATTATTTGGGTTTGGTTTGGTTCTTGTGCCTTAGTAAGGAACCCGTGACCAGCTCTGGTGGCCTAGAATTTGGGGTGGGGGGGAAACCACACACACAGAGCAGCCTGGAGGGGAAGGGAATCCCTGCACAAGGATGGCAAATGTGGTGCTGTGCTGGCATGGCTGGGGTTGGTGCCCATGGCAAGCTGAGGTGGAGTGATCCAGATGGCTCTCACGCTTCCACGGCCACGAGGAGACACTCGTGACCACAACTTAGTTCTTTCCTCTGCAGGGTGACCTTCCCTGCTGTTTAGCTCTCTGTTCTTTCCCATGGCTGGGTCCTGCCGTGCCATGTGCCGGGCATTGCTCCATTCCTTTCACACTGCCCTGGAAATGCACAGGGCTGAGGGGCACAGGAAACCTTGGCCGGGTTTCTGAGGGTTGGACACCTTAGTTCATTTGAGGGTGGCTGCACTGTGCTTTGGGAAATCTAAAGAATTTTCCATCCTGTCCAGGCCTGATCTGATTGATTTTGACAAGCTGAAGAAATCAAATGCACACTACAATCTGCAGAATGCTTTTAACCTTGCTGAGCAACACCTTGGTCTTACCAAGCTCCTGGACCCCGAGGGTAAGAACTGCTGCAGTTTCAGCACTTCAGGGCTCTTTGTGGGCTCTCTTCTCCCACCCCTCTTTGTCAGAGCACATCTCTGTGATAGCTTTTTGTGCTCAAGAGCAGCTAGGTGCTGCTGACTCACCTGGTGATACAGCCAGGGAGGGAATGCAGGGTGTCTCCTGCAGAAAACTGAGCAGCAGGAGCACAAGAGCCCTTAATCCTGTCCATGTATCCATAAAGTCATTCCAGTCAGGGGCATCCTTCTGATCCACTCCAAGAAGCAGGGGAGTCTCAGCCCATGCTTTCGTGGGAGTGTGTGCTCAGTGCTGGGACAAGCACCTTTCCTGTCACAGGGCAGAGGTGATGTGTTTGGGCCAGCTTCCTCTTGCCTGTTTCCCCAGTGTCTCAGAATTGCTGCAGGAGAGGAAATATTTTGTTTTGCATCTGTATCTCTCAGATTTGCTTGGACAGACAAAGCATTAGGTTTGAATTCCTGTCTCCAAATGTGGACGCAGCACTGAAGTTCCCAGTTAACAGTAGTTCTTCAACTCACACAGGCACCAGAGGAGTAATTTGGCCGTACCCAAGCTGTGGCACAGTCTGACTGTAGGGCTCAAAGGCCCCGTGCTGTAGTCCCAGTCCACACTAACCCACAGGGATAAAGCTGCACTTAGTGACAGAGTTCAGTACTGTCCAGAACCAGTCCAAAGCTGCTCAGTTTATTTCTGATTAGGAGACAAACCTGACACTGACCTCCTAACACCTCCTCGGTGCACTGTGAGCTCTGGTGGTGTAACCACTGCACCCTCAGCATGCTGACATAACTCTTGTTTGGTTTGCAGATATCAGTGTTGATCACCCTGATGAAAAGTCAATCATCACCTATGTGGTGACCTATTACCACTACTTCTCCAAGATGAAAGCTTTAGCTGTTGAAGGAAAGCGTATCGGCAAGGTTTGCAAGTTTAAATTATAAATTGTTGCAAAGCAGGTGAAATATTGCTGGGGTTTTTTTCCACTTGGGTGTTAGTTTTTGAAGAGTCCACTCCATGGTAGTTTTTAGTTATGCTTTTGAACATGTTTTGAATATTAAATATTCCCACATGACTGTGAGGAGTAGTTAATTTCCAGCTGCCTCACATTAGAAAACACTTGGCTGGTGTTTTATTTTTGCTTGTTAATTTTGCATCATTGCTGCTTTGCCTTTCTCATTAACTGCTCCTCACCCTCTGGGTCCTCTGTCCCTTCTGAAGCCCAGAGAAGTCCCTCATTTCAAACATGTGCAGTCACTCTGTGCCCTTTGGCGAACTTGCCCCTGCCCTTCCAGCTGGCAGACTGACCATGAATCCTTTGTAAGCTCTGCCCCTCTGTTGCCGTGGGATCATGGGAATACACTGCTGCAAACTGCTTCCCTTTCTCTGTGGCACTCAGAGCTCTGATTCAGAGCCCAGGTCTCCCGACAGCCTCTTTGATGTGGCTGGTTGGATGTGAGAGACTGAGGAGCACTGCCTGGGTGACTCACGGGTGTTGTGCTTGCTGCAGGTGCTCGACAACGCCATCGAAACAGAGAAGATGATAGAGAAATACGAGTCGCTGGCCTCTGACCTGCTGGAGTGGATCGAGCAGACCATCATCATCCTCAACAACCGCAAGTTCGCCAACTCCCTGGTGGGAGTGCAGCAGCAGCTGCAGGCCTTCAACACCTACCGCACCGTGGAGAAACCACCCAAGTCAGTCTGGGCCCAGCCTGGCCTTAACTCTGTGCTTAACTCTGTGCTTGTGGGGTTTGGTCAGTCGTGGGTTTCTTTGAAATCAGACACCCCCGAGTCATCCTACGGGTGCTGAGGGGTTTATTTTCTGATGGGTGCTCACCCGACAGCATTTGGGGCCTGTTTGCTTTGTGTTGCTCGGTGTGCAGGCAGTGACAACAGCAAGGAGAAGAGTGTGTTCCTGCAGGAGCTGGGAGTCCTGGAAGCTGTCCCTGCCCTCAGATGCCTGTCTTATCACATGAGTGGTAATAGCACAGTGTGGCAGTACAGTAATATCACCACTCATGCTTTTAATAGCAGTGTGTGATACCAATACAGTGCTATTAAAAGATCTCCACTGCTTATCCAAAATCAAGAGGAAGCGTGTCTGGATTTATAAAACAGCCCTGCTTACTAAAACTGATGCAACCAAAACTGCAACTTATTTTGAGAAAGCTTCTTTTAGCATCATGATATCAGACCTGTTTATTTTTGTCTAATAAAAGTTCTAATGGATAATAATCACAACCCAAAACATGACAGAGTATCCAGACATCTTCTAAAATTGCAGACTATTCCCTAGTGCCTATGGAGTTTGTTTATTTCCCAGGCATACAACTCAGGGAAAACAGTGGGAAGAGTTTAGTGACTGCAGTGGGCTTTAAATAAAACTTCCATTTCTTGTGCTGATGGACTTTAACTAGGACAAGGCACATAGCAGAGTAAAGAAAATGCAGTTTTCTGTCCCCCAAGGGGGTTTAAATCCAAACACTCAGACAGCTGACTTCTGTGGGGTTGCTTTTGCTGTCTGACCCAAGTGGCTCCGGGGGAAGCGTGGGCTATTTCCAGTGCTTCCAGCTTCCACACAAGATGGAGGTGTTTATCTGAATGCTCCACTCAATATGTCAACATTTTAAAGCAGCTCTTTATTACAGTTTATTTTAGGTGGCTATGTTCAGCATTTTATAGAAGTGCCTCTCTGTGAGGGTGGGGAGGCCCTGGCACAGGTTGCCCAGAAAATCTGTGGCTGCCCCATCCCTGGAAGTGTCCAAGGCCAGGTTGGACAGGGCTTGGAGCAACCTGGGATAGGGGAAGGTGTCCCTGCCCATGGCAGGGGGTGGCACTGGATAGGCTTTAAGGTCCCTTCCCACCCAGAGCATTCTGTGACTCCGTGTTTCTATGGTTACACTTTAGTGGCAATGAAAGCTTGATTGTAACTCAATTCTCTTGCAAAACTTTGTTTAGATTTACAGAAAAAGGAAACCTGGAAGTGCTGCTTTTTACCATCCAAAGCAAAATGAGAGCCAACAATCAGAAAGTGTACATGCCAAGGGAGGGCAAACTCATCTCTGACATTAACAAGGTAAACTGGGCCAGCCTTTCCCGTGGGACTCGGGGTTTTGTTGTTTTCCCTCAGCAAACATTTGTGATGTCCAGCCTTGCTGTGGGGCCATAAGGGCTGGGCGAGGGGGGAGCCTTTTGTGCATGCTGGTCTCAGTGCCCTGAGCCGGGTCCTGGGCTCTCCTCAGCACCTGCAGGAGCCCTCGGTGTGTCTGGGCACAGGCTGGCAGCCCTGCCTGGCCCCTCCCGGGCCTGCCTGTTAGAGTAAGTGACAGAAAGCAGCAGCAGTAGGTGTTGTGCCCTCCCCCTGCCGGGGCACGCTGGGATCTCTGCCCGGGTTCCTGCAGCCCAGTTTGTGCTGCCAGCTGCCAGAGCAGGGCACGGCTGACAAGCTCTCTCAAGGATAACAAACAACTTCAACCTGTGGGCTTCCCTCCTTGGTGTTTGATCGTGCTTGGCATTCCCAGAGCAGCTGCTCCGGGTGTCTGTGGCCTCATCCCAGGGAGCAGCAGCCTGCACAGCTCTCCTGGTTGCAGGAGGAATGCCCAAAATACTTGTGTTTCAGGCAGTTTCACATCTGTTCGGATTTAGAAGATTTAGTTCGTGTTTAATTGAGGGCATTTTTGTTGTCTTTGTAAGAAGATCTGAAAGGTGATTAGCTGACTTCCCACATGCTTCTAAGACTTCTGATTTCTGTAATATCACTGTCATGCATGTGAATAACATCTGGCTTTGGGGGAAAAAAGGACTTGTAAGCACCAAAAATAACCGAATTCTGCAGCTGGTTTTTTTTCCAAAGTGGATGTAATAAAGAACGACAATTGTATGTTGATTTTAGAGGTGAGAGGCCATAAATCTCTAATTCCCATTTCCTAAAGGAGGAAGATAGAATCTGCTTGTTTGGCAGTAATGCTCAGGAGATTTTATTTTTTTAAACAAATGCTTTCTTACACATTTAAGCCAGTGGTTTGCTCAGGCAAAGAAAGAACCAGAGAAAATGCATCTGAGATAAACAACTCTTACAGCCCTTGCTCAGAAAATGACTGACTAAATTGAGAACAGATTGAAGTCATGTGCTTATATTAGCAAACAAGGTGTTTTGTAGCCAGAGCAAACCGGATTTATTGGCTTGTAACTTAATGAGCCAGTTTGGTGAAAGTTGCCTGTGGTGACTTCAGTCCTGATTCCATGCAAAAGAGATGGGATTTATCATGGCTCATAAGAATGTGTGTTTAGAAGACGCGTGTTTTTTCCCCTCGTCTCCAGGCCTGGGAAAGACTGGAAAAAGCTGAACATGAAAGAGAACTGGCACTGCGAAATGAGCTCATCAGACAAGAGAAACTGGAACAACTGGCACGGAGATTCGATCGCAAGGCAGCCATGAGGGAGACCTGGCTGAGCGAGAACCAGCGCCTCGTGTCCCAGGTGCTGCTCTCAGGAGTTCTGTGGCACTAATTACAGCAATTAGAGGACACAGTTCCTGCAAAGAGAACATTTTCTCCCCTGTGCCCTGTGTTTGACTGAATCTGTATATGTGTGTGTTTATTTCTTGTGTTTAGTTAGTGCATATGTGTGTGTACTGTAGGTCCTGTCTTTAATGCATTTGGGGTACCCCTTCATTGGATCTATCAGCCTGTGCTCAGGGGATTTGAGGAGGAAATAACTACCCACAGTCAAGATTTTCTTTATCTGAATGTTTTGGTTAATTCAGTGAAATTAGTCCAGGAATTAATTTAATTTTTTAATAGCCAAAGCCCCAGCCTAATCCCTATGGCCACTTGATTCTTCCTCCGAAGGTGGTGACTGCTATCTCTGATTTTATCAGTGGTTCTGTTATCAGAGGTGCCTCTTGTTTTATTAAATAAGACTTTTTGGACCGTTTTGAGAGGCCAGATTTGCTAACAGGTGTATTCTGCACAGTCAGCTCTGCAGTTAGAGGTTGAGCGCTGGGGCTTCTCTCCTCAGCAGCCATCCCTGAAGAGGTGCCTCTGTCTTTGCAGGACAACTTCGGCTTTGACCTGCCAGCAGTGGAGGCTGCCACGAAGAAGCACGAGGCCATCGAGACAGACATCGCGGCATACGAGGAGCGCGTCCAGGCCGTGGTGGCTGTGGCGAAGGAGCTGGAGACCGAGAACTACCACGACATCAAACGCATCACCGCCAGGAAGGACAATGTCATCCGCCTCTGGGAGTACCTCCTGGAGCTGCTCCGTGCGCGGAGACAGCGGCTCGAGATGAACCTTGGCCTGCAAAAGATTTTCCAGGAAATGCTGTACATTATGGACTGGATGGACGAGATGAAGGTGGGTGGAACCCGCTGGAGAACATAGGCCAAATATCGTAGAGAGATGGGTGTGTCCTGTTTGGTCAAACTTTGAGATTCATTCTGCCCCTCTGGTTTAATAGACAAACACAGAAGATCCAAATTCCTTCCTAAGATGATTTGTTAAAAATAAAGATTAAAAACAAGTTATGAAAAAGAACAAATTTGCTCCTATAAAATGCCACTTTCCATCTTCAGGCCTCTCTCATGAGGGCCACAGGCTTTAGTCACAGTGCCTGCGTAAAGAGGACAGGTTTGGTGAAAGGGAATTAAATCATCTCTCTTCATCACAATTTACATGGGGAACAAGTCACCTCTTCACCTCTGTGCTTTAAAAAGCACGAATTTCTTCCTGTTTGTTCTCGTGGGATCTGGGAAGGGAAAGGACCATGGCTGGTCCATCAGCCAGCAGAACTTGGAAGCTGTTGGAGGAAAGAAAGCTGTGTGTAGCTCAGTGGGAGCCCACAGCACCAGGGCCCGGTGCTGCTCCTTGATCCTGCTGAGCTAACTCAGCCTCTCATCATTCCAGACTTAAAACTCATTAAAGAGCAGGCAAGTTCTTCATGGTTGCCAGTGGTTTTAAAAATATTGGCCCAAATTCCTATCAGCCTTGTCTCTCTACATGTGGAATGGATGTCTTTAGGGTACCAACAGAGAACAAACAGTGTCACGCCTGGAGTCAGGAAGAAACAAACAGCTTAAGGCCTTCAGCCCATTTCAGTTGTCCTTTACATTTTGATCAGGTGCTTCTGCTGTCCCAAGATTACGGCAAACATTTGTTGGGAGTTGAAGACCTGCTGCAGAAACATGCTCTGGTGGAGGCTGACATTGCCATCCAGGCTGAGAGAGTGAGAGGGGTCAATGCCTCTGCTCAGAAGTTTGCCACTGATGGAGAAGGTAACCAGCACCCACATGCCCTTCTGTGTGTTCATTACCTGTGAGATTAGCTGCAAGGCTCATTCGTTCTGCAGGATAGGTTAGGTGAAATTCCCCACCGGAATCAGAGAATCCAGCTTCAGTAGTTCCTTCTGTACTCCCCATGTTAGTGACTTATTGCCCCAGGAACCTGCCCAGGGGCTGAGTGTGGCCTGGTGCTTTGCATGGCATGTCACTCTCCTCAGCAGCAGCTGCCCTGGCTTTGTAGAGGTCACCATAGTTCCCCATCTGTGTTCCTGATGCAAACAACACGGGGTGTTGGGCCCAGTCTGATGGTGTCCCAGTTTATGCCAAAAGGAAGCAATTCCCTGGGAATTGTCATTGACTAGAGGAAATGACGTCCATGTTGTGCAGTTGTGTATGAAGCTGCCATAAATCTGAACTTGGTGAATTTTGGTTTGGGTTTTTTGTCTTTAGGCACAGAATAGTGTTTTCTGATCTGTACTCTTGTGTGGTGGAGCTCGAGCAGCTCACACTCCCTTTCAGGAGACCAACCATAGATTCTTTGGCCTAAACTTTGTAGCTGGAACAACCAGGAATTCCGGACTCAGCATGTGCCCCAGCTGTGGGTTTGGCAGTGAGTGAGCCCGGGTTGTAACGTGTGCTCTCTGTCCGAGCAGGGTACAAGCCGTGTGACCCACAGGTGATCCGGGACCGCGTGGCCCACATGGAGTTCTGCTACCAGGAGCTGTGCCAGCTCGCGGCCGAGCGCCGGGCACGCCTTGAGGAGTCCCGGCGCCTCTGGAAGTTCTTCTGGGAAATGGCTGAGGAGGAGGGTTGGATCAGGGAGAAGGAACAGATCCTGTCATCTGATGACTATGGGAAGGATCTCACCAGCGTGGTCCGACTCCTGAGCAAACATAAGGCGTTTGAGGACGAGATGAGTGGCCGCAGTGGCCACTTCCAGCAGGCGATAAAAGAAGGTGAAGACATGATTGCGGAAGAGCACTTTGGGTCTGAGAAGATCAGAGAAAGAATTAAGGATATCCGGGAGCAGTGGGCCAACCTGGAGCAGTTATCTGCCATTAGGAAGAAGCGCCTGGAGGAAGCCTCCCTGCTTCACCAGTTCCAGGCTGATGCTGATGATATCGATGCGTGGATGTTGGACATCCTCAAAATTGTGTCCAGCAACGACGTTGGCCACGATGAGTACTCCACTCAGTCCTTGGTCAAGAAGCACAAGGATGTGGCTGAGGAGATCGCGAGCTACCGGCCCACCATCGACTCGCTGCACGAGCAGGCCAAGGCCCTGCCGCAGGAGCACGCCGGATCCCCGGATGTGCAGGGAAGGTTGACCGGAATCGAGGAGAGATACAAAGAGGTCGCTGAGCTCACTCGGCTGCGCAAGCAGGCCCTGCAGGACACCCTGGCTCTTTATAAGATGTTCAGTGAGGCAGATGCTTGTGAGCTTTGGATTGATGAGAAGGAGAAGTGGCTGAATAACATGCAGATTCCAGAGAAGCTGGAGGACCTGGAAGTGATCCAGCACAGGTGAGAATGCCTTCACCAGGAAGTTAGGCAAATATGAGTGGAAGTTTTTTTACACCAGCTTGCCTGTGGCTCAGTTCCCTAATGGTGTGGGATGTTTTGTTTGTTTGTTTTCCCCGACTCCAGGTTTGAGAGCTTGGAACCTGAAATGAACAACCAGGCGTCCCGCGTGGCCGTCGTGAACCAGATCGCCAGGCAGCTGATGCACAGCGGCCACCCCAGCGAGAAGATCAAAGCACAGCAAGATAAACTCAACACCAGGTGAGCCAAGGCCTCATGCTCAGGAACATGACAATGCCTGGAATGAGTACGGTGGCATCATTTGGGTTTCTAACACATGTTTTTTAAGATATTCTGATACTGGTACCTGGAGTGTCTTCAAGGTAGGCCTCTAGTGCTTCAAAAGGAAAGAGCTGTATCTTTCAAACATCTGATTAACAGATCGGGTTTTGCTCTTGCCGTAATCAGGCCCTGAGTGTGTCAGTACCTTGATTTGAGAACTGGAAATTGACTGGAATGATTATTAGGAAAAAAAAGAAACCAATATAGTTTTGTGTAAACTCACTCGGTTTTTCGCTTCAGAGTAAAACAAGAGAGTACGTTTAGTGTGAAAAATTGATGTAACTGGCAATTTTTCACTTGAGGAGAAACGATACTCAATGTGCTGAGTATCATTTGTCACATTCTTGTCACATTCTAATATTCACTATAGCTTGGTTAATGGTTGCTTTGCTAAAGATACTGATGGTGTGTGAAGGACTGGGAAAACCATGAGTAGCTGGGTTACTCCATAGCTTACGAAGCTGAGGGCAGCAATGTTGCCACAGCCTTTCTCCACAAGTCTCAGTTTCTCTGCTCTTCTCTCCTCACATGTTTCAGGTGGAGCCAGTTCAGAGAGCTGGTGGATAGGAAGAAGGATGCTCTGCTCTCTGCTCTGAGCATCCAGAACTACCATCTTGAATGTAATGAAACCAAATCCTGGATCAGGGAAAAGACCAAAGTGATCGAGTCCACCCAAGACCTGGGTAACGACCTGGCAGGAGTGATGGCCCTGCAGAGGAAGCTGACGGGCATGGAGCGGGACCTGGTGGCCATCGAGGCCAAGCTCAGCGACCTGCAGAAGGAGGCGGAGAAGCTGGAGTCTGAGCACCCTGACCAGGCACAGGCCATCCTCTCACGGCTTGCAGAAATCAATGATGTGTGGGAGGAGATGAAGACCACCCTGAAGAACCGGGAGGAGTCCCTGGGAGAGGCGAGCAAGCTGCAGCAGTTCCTGAGGGACCTGGATGACTTCCAGTCGTGGCTCTCCAGGACACAGACTGCCATCGCGTCCGAAGACATGCCCAACACCCTGACAGAGGCTGAGAAGCTGCTCACCCAGCACGAGAACATTAAGAACGAGATCAACAACTACGAGGAAGATTATCAGAAGATGAGGGACATGGGGGAGATGGTGACACAGGGGCAAACTGACGCTCAGTACATGTTCCTACGCCAGCGCCTGCAGGCCTTGGACACTGGATGGAATGAGCTCCACAAGATGTGGGAGAACAGGCAGAATCTCCTTTCCCAGTCTCATGCCTACCAGCTGTTTCTCAGAGACACCAAGCAAGCAGAAGCCTTTCTTAATAACCAGGCAAGTGGTCAAGATATACCTGACTTGATTTCTGTAGGTTGGCACTGTATGCTGTAAGCAATTAGCAGACAGAATCATTTGGCAGAAGAGCCACAAATAGATAAATTGCCTTTTTTTAACTGCATTTTACTTGGAATGGTTCTTGGCAGATGTTTGTTGGGAGATGAATGGTGAGTGTTGTTGCAGCAGCAGCAGCACAGCCTGAGTGTAACCTTTTTCCCTCTCTGATGTCTGCTGCAATCCCAGGAGTACGTTCTGGCACACACAGAGATGCCCACCACCTTGGAAGGAGCGGAGGCTGCCATTAAAAAGCAGGAGGATTTCATGACCACGATGGATGCCAATGAGGAGAAGATCAATGCAGTTGTGGAGACTGGCAGGAGGCTCGTTAGTGATGGGAACATTAACTCTGATAAAATCCAGGAGAAAGTGGACTCTATTGATGACAGGTAAGGTCAGAACGATGGCACAGCGTAGCTGTTGGTAACTGAATTCTGTTTTCTGAGAGATGCCCTTTTACCAGAATCCAAAGGCAAAGGAACAGCTTAGAAAATGTCTGTTGCAGACTGTTTTCTTTGTCCTGTGGAAAAATAGAAACTGTTGTGTTTCAAAAATGTGTCAGCAAATCTTAATTAAATAATACCTCTCCCACCTCCTAGAGGCTTGCTGGGTAATGAAGTCCTGCCCAGGATTTGGCTGTTTGCTTTGGCCATGTAATTCTGGAGTAAGAACAGACTTGGTGCTGTGGTGGAAGCTGCAGCAGTAACTGTGTCTGGTTCCACAAGCCTTGGTTTCCCCTGCTCCCTCCCAGCTGGTTTAATTGTAATAACGTGTTCCTGTCCTTCCTCTGAAGGAGGAATGTGGCTCTTCAGGAGTGGAATTGGCATTGCATCCACCTCACCCTCAGCTTTGATCGCCTCTTCCAACTTGTCTGGCCCCTCTGCAATCAGATTAGGCAGCACTGGTACAAATGTGCCTTTCATCCTGGAACAAGTCCTTTGCCTTCTCTCTCTGGCTGTGGCACGGCTGCTATGGAACATTAAGAGTTCCTTTGTCTTTGAAACCCAAATGCTCGGTTTTCATGGCTGTGATTCATGTTCTTTCTGCCTTTGGGTTGGATAAAAGTGCAGTCTTTCAAGGCACTTCTCAGTTGCGAGTGTCAGAGCACAGCAGTGAACTGTCTAGTGTCACTGATGACACTTCCTTTGAGCCCTCTGACAGCCCAACCCCAAGGATACCCCACATTTCTATTTAACCAGCTTGACTCCAGACCCGAGGGAGCATCTGCAAAGGCCAGCGAGAGGAGATTATATGAAAGCAGTTAGGGGGACAGCTAGGACAGGAATTATCCTTATTTACCCTCTCTGACTTTCAATGCTCCAAGTTTTGCCATCCGCTTGTGAAACCAGGAGAGCTTGATTCCAGCCTTCTGGTCAGGTGTCTTCTTTCTGCAGCTTCTGGAATATTGAAAGATGGAATCCAAAGATGTCACAGCAAAGGGTCAGCTGCTTCTTGCAGCCCTGTCTGGGGTGGCTGGGATGGGACCAGGCCTGTGTCCTTTGTGCTCTGCAGGAAGGTTCCTGCCCCTGTGACTGTCACCCCCCTGTGCAGCTGCTGCCCTGTGTCCCCATTGTCCTGAGGCACCCCTGTGGGATGGACTGGAGTTCCTCCTTGGAATGGCCGGCAAGTCCTGGAGACTGTATTCCTTTGAGCCCCCTTTTTCCAGAGCGTTTCTTCAATCTCAAATCTGTTTATGCCGAGCACTGCAAAAACCATCCGGTGGCTGCTCTTCAGGAAATCCGTGGGGTTGCTCCTGAGTCTGTCAGGCTGATAAGCCTGGAGAACAAAGCCTTGGGGCTGGGTGCAGTGGGAGTGGTGGCAAAGGAAGCCTCTTTGCTTTTACAAAAAATGGCTTTCCCGACCCAGCTCCTCCTGGATGTATAACAAAGGACCAAAACAAACACGTCCAAAGTATGTGCAGTGGCTCCACACTTCCCACATGGAGCTCTTTGTAGTTTTCAGTATTGTTCAGTGGTTTTTACAGTCGGGTTTTCGAGCTGTGCCCGAGGAGACACCCCGTCCCTTGGTGCAGCACAAAGACTGCCTGGAATGGGCCTCATGGAAATAGGGATGGTGCCAGGGAGAGCAGAGTGCAATAGGAGAGAAACATTTCAGCTTTAGCGCAGCTCACAGGGAAGAATGAATGGGAATAAGGACATGAAGGAAGGGTGGGGGAAGGAGCAGATGGGTTTGAATCAAGCTTTTGCTAGCTTTTCCCCCTGTGCAGCTGTCCCTGTTCTGGAGCATTTTCTCCTCTGTTTTCTCATGGAAGAGTGCTGGGGAACTGCCTCAGTCTGTGTGCCTATGCATGGCCTCTCTGACTCTGCAAGTGAGGTTTAGTTTAAAGACAGCAGCAGATCTGGCACAAGTTGTGATCTGGGCCTGTCTGACATCAACTTTTGTATTTGTGCAACTTTCTGCTCAACAGAGAACAGAAGTAATTTTTGTTCTTGCCCATTGAGAAGGGAGAGGGCCCCTTGTTTGCTGGGACAACCAGAGGAGGTGAAACTGCCTTGCATATATCTCAGTATTCCCAGCAGCCAGCTACATTCACATCCACACCTCGTGGAAGATTTATTAGTTCTGCACAGGCTTTGAAACCCACAAGGCTTTTACAGTTAAACCGCAAGTGGATTTGTCAGTTTTCAGCACCGTCAGCATTCTCAGGGGCCTCTGGGAGTCAGCGTGGGGACACTGGGACAAATCGTGGTGCTCTGCTCTTGGAATAATTTGTGTCAGATCTTACACTTAGGGTGTAAGTCATGTGTGTGATACAGGCAGGGGAATTCCAAGTCGTTCTAAATAATTGGGAGCCTGCAGAGCAAACTTCTCTGGAAGTGTGGGATCTTCTTCCACAAACTTGCAATGAATTAGTAAGAAGCAGTCAGTGACAACCTTAAGTGTGAATTCTTTTAAAGAATTGGGGGATATTTGAGCAAGCAGTTAACCATATTTAGATGCAGCCAGTCTGGAGCAGGAGAACATAAAAAATGTCAATGGTGAAAACACAGGAATTCCTGTCTGTTCCAGCAGTGTCCATTCTCAAAATGCTTCTCCCTTGTTACAGTTCAGCCCTGTTCTTCAGAGAACTCTCCTTGTCCAGTCTCACTCCAGGTCATCTTGGGCAGCAAAACAACCTTTTACAGTTAAATCACTGTAAGCACCACAGTTCATATTTGTTGTGGTATGTCATCCTCTGTTTGATAACCCTGCATAGTTTCCTTCAAAGTCCTTGGAATTAGTATTTCCAACACTTTGTGGGAGATAATTTTATTAGTTTTTTAAAATCAAGGTTTCTCAACATAACAACCTCTCTACTTAGTCTTAATTCAAATAATTGTCATAGTAGTTCTCCTTCTAACTTCATCTCTTGTGTCCTCTCCAGAGTACAAGAGTCTGTAATATAATCTAGCCTTAGATCTATGAAATCATCAGGATAAAATCGCCCCAACAGTTCTTTGCTTCATTGTAGCGACCTGAGTAATGCACTGGGTTTGCCCAGGCACGGGAAATGCAGCCAGTAAGGAGTAGGGTGGACCCCAGGGCTGTTTGCTGCCTTGGAGAGGTTTCTCCTGCGGCACAGTTTAAGTGTCTTTTCCTTTGTGCTCTGTCAAAACTTCAGGCTCCCCTGGGCTTGGACTCCAGGCTCTTGCTTTGATGGTTACTTGTGTCTTCCTTGCCATCCAAGCTGTAAATCCATTTTCCTGACCTACAGCTACAGAGACCTGCTCTCCTGGTTATTCACAGGCAGCTCTTGAGACCAAAGAGAAGCAAATTGTTATCCTGGAAAGGGTCTTCCCCTCTTGCTCTGCCTACACACCTCTTGCTTTTATCGCAAATGTATCCCTAAGTGTTCCTTGTGTTTCTGAAGTCACTAAATTCGTGCCACAGAGCTGGCTTTGGTGACTTAGTGTAGATCAGGGAAAGTGCTATCGTAATCCAGTTGTTGTCATCAGCATGTAATTTATAGTCCTCTGGAACATCAGGACTCTCTGGAGATCTCCACTAACACGGATTTATTTAGCTCTTGCCAGCATGTGCAGAGCTCATCTTATAAATTGCCACCCTCTAAAATAATTTCCAACTCTCACTACCTATTTATCTTATTACAAATGGCAGCAATATTTCATTTTAAACCCCTGCACAGCGCAATAGGAACAAATAAAAATTATCTTCTTTACTCTGTCTCTTCCATGTAAATCACCTCATAAATAATGAAAGGACAAGGATAACTATTTCAGATTAAGCAATTTTTAAAAAACATGCCTTAGAGGTACCTTGGGATCAGCTCTTCAGGCCCCATTCCATCTGAAGAACCCACCCAGACCTTTGAGATTATCAGCGTGACTCATCCTTTGAGTGATGAATGAAAACCAGGGCTTCTAGACTAACCTTTTGGTTTATTCTGTCTGCTCTTAAACACTGTGTCCCAAGGTGCACAAAGCTTCTGTTTGCAGAAAGCCCCAGGGGTGCTGCATGTGCTGTTGGTCAAACACAGCACTGGGAAGGCTCTAGAGCCCCCAGCCTCGTGCAGGACAAGGAGGTGCTGGAGGTGTGTTATAAAGAGCACTGCAGCAGGTCCTCCCTCTGCAAGGGCCACACAACCTGATCTCATTGTGGTAATTTGCAAACAGTTTTCTTACGGGTTTTGGCAAACACTCTGAACTTTCCTGTGGGCTGCAGTGATCTGGCCCAGTCCTGTCCATGAGAGCTTGTGACTGACTTCAAAACTTTCTCTGTGTGTTTAACTGGCCACAAAAACAAATAGATGCTGAACTTCATTAAGCCCATTAAATAACAGACAGACCTGAGCCTCCAAAATGCCCTCCTTTGAAAGGCAGCAATGGACACACACCACAAAATTACCCAGCACCCGGGTCCCAGAGAGGCTCCAGAAACCAACAGTGTTCCATGAAATGCCTATTTCAAGTTCTTTTCTCTGCTGTTTTTTTGTGACCAGACATAGGAAGAACCGTGAAGCAGCCAGTGAACTTCTGATGAGACTGAAGGATAACAGGGACCTCCAGAAGTTTCTTCAGGATTGTCAAGAGGTAAATCATGTCCTTTCACTTTTACTGCTCAAAGCTGCATCTTGCAGAAGGGCATTCACCCTGTACTTTATGAGGACTGGAAGGCTCAGCATTTTGCAGTCAAGTCATCCAGTAGTATTTAGTGTGGAGTAAACACAAAACCCCTGCAAAAATAAATGCTTGGTTCCTCTTATGAACTGAATTTATTTTGTTATGTGACCTAAAGACAGAAAACTGCCAAAAGCAACGAAGATTTTCTGCTGTGTATAGATTATAATTATAATGTGGTGGGATTAGCAGTGCAGTTAATAAGAATTTTGTCTGTAGCTGTATGTGGCCTGGTGAAGGAGATCCTAAGTGATTTCTCCCAAACATTAGTCAGAAGAATAGGAGGTTAGGAATAAGAGGGGAGCAGGATTAAGCTTGGTCATTTATAAGGTCTGATTTACCTGATAGTTTTCATGTTTTTGAAATAGTTAAGTATTATAACATTTGAAAAAAGAAACTAAATCCATGATTTATATGGACTCTTTACACCAAAGACAATATTTTAAGGTTCAGAATACTCTTGCCCTAGCACGAGGAATGAATCAAGTAACGTTCAGGTTATTTCCTGCAGTACTGGCAAATGTTAAAGAGGCTTTCCTGGGAGGTTTTGCTCCTGCACCAGGGAGTGGTGTTGTGAGTGGTTGCCTGGGTGCAGTCTGTGTCCCTGCATTGCGTAAGCCAGCCATGAGCTTGCCCTCAGCTCCTTCCTTGGTAGTTAAAACGTGACAGATTAGCAAAAATGCTGCTGGTATTAGCACACTTCTTCCTTCCTGTGTGTCATCTGTGGCACAAAGATCCCCCTGGCTCCTGGAGCTCTCCTAGAGCCTCCCAGTCCGTGTGGGTGTGTTCCCCAGGAGCTGGTTTTGCCCCTCTGTCACTGAAAGAAAAAGGAAAACGTGAAAGCCCCAGTGCTGGCTGCCTGAATGCCTTTCCCCTCCAGCCATTCCAGCATGGCTGTGTGGACTGCACAGTTCATGGGCAAACTCACAATTACCCACATGTCACCAGAGTCTCCACTCCTCTTGGAGAGGGCATTGGTGCTGGCGATGATGGAAGGGCTGTTTCCTGAGGAGACTGAGCCATAATGAATCTTAGGATTTACAGCAGCGTGGTTACAAAGTGCTGCTGATGCCTCCCTGGGTGTGATGGAGCAGCACTGTCCTGTGGGCTGGAAGGGAGCCAAGGGAACACCTCCCCTTGGCTTTTTGGTCAGCCCTGCCCGAGGGGCTGAGAACTGTCAGAGAACAGCTCTGAGCCAGTCCCTGTTTGACCTGGCAGTGATCCTCTGGCCTTCCTGCCCTGAGGGACAGTGTCCATCCGTCTGTAACCTGAGGAAAGGAAGAGCGTTCTCTGCAGTGTTCCTTCCCAGGGCAGACACTTTCCTCCCCGTGCTGGGTGTTGTTACAAGAGTGGCCTCCTGCCCCTCGTCCTTCCTGCTGCTGCTCCCTGCCAGGCCCTGAGCAGGGTCAGTGGGGCTCAGGATTGGCAGGATAATGCTCCTGCCAGCAGCTCAGCAGTGATAAACCTTCCCTGAGGGCTCACAGGCAGGGGAAACGGCAGACTGTGTTGTTAGGAGTCACATTCACTGTCACAGGTTAATCCTGGGGCGCTGCTTCTCTGGCTGCACGTTGCAGTGTCAATATGAATGTGTTAAATGAATTTGTGAGTGAGTGGAAGAGTGGCAGCAGGAATCCTGAGAGGAGGAGACCTGCCAAACATGGCCATTTAGCTTTCTTTGCCTTCCTGCTCTTTCTCAGCTCACCTTCGAAGAGTTTCCAGCTGCTCTTCCCTCTGAGTACTGTGAAGTCCCAGCACTGTCTGGGCTCCTTTCCCTGGGGACTCCAGTGAAGGGCCTGGCGAGGATCCGAAGTCAGAGTGTTTTTTCCTGGAGTGTGCTGGCAGGTTTTGCCATGTGAGCCTCTTCCAGCAGGATGGGCTGTGTCAGCCTGGCTCTGGGGAGGGACAGCAGCACTTAGGGCCCTTCCCATCCCCTTGTTGCTCTCCCAGGTTCGGGAGGGGTTTGTCTCCATGCCCAGCTGGCACTGCAGGGTGTCACAGTCTGGGGGAGCTGGAGCAGGAACAGGGCTGTGGGACAGCTGCAAAGGATGGGAGGAAGCCTAATGCTCTGCTGGCCTTAACAGCTGACTTAGGGTTTTCTGGACAAATAAAGGCTCCAAGTGTCAATCTCAGGCAATCCAGGGAATTGTATAACTTTCTAAAAATCTATTTTTGCATGGAAGGTACTGACTTCCCGTGCCTGTACTGGTTTGCAAAATCCAGATTTTAATAGTGAGCCCTTAAATACTGTCTCTGCATTTCTGTGCCCTCAGAAGGAGTAGAACAACAGTGTGAGAGGCCGAGATGAGGGATTTAGCCTCCCCCAGCTGGTCACAGAACAATGCTGCCTCTCCTTGGGAAGCACTTTGAAATCCCCGGGAGCCCTAAAGCTGTGGCTGAGTAAAAGCAAACAGTGAAAGCCAAGCAGTGCAATTTGCAGAGCAGAGCAGCTGTCTGCTCCCCAGAAAGGCAGGAGTAAACCCATTAATTCTGGGTTATCTCCTAATCTCCACATAGCCTTGGACTGGTCAGTAGCCTGTGCTAACATCAACCCCTGCCTACAGAGGTCTTCATTAACATGAGCACTCTTCTATTTAGACTGGATGGGAAGACCCAATGAGGAGTTTCTCTGTTTTCTCTGATAAGTTTTTCCTTTTTGTGGAACTTTTGGTGCTTTTAAGGCACAACTGAAAAAAGGCTTGTGAGTGCTCAGTGGAATTTGGTGTCCTGTGTCCTGAGCACACGGTGGAGGCCAGGGCTCTGTTTTTGGGCTGCTTGCTCTCCCAAGTGGTGTTCCAGAAACCAAGCTGAGATTTGTTTTGACATTTTCCGCTTGGGTAGGTCACTCTAAATATGCAGAAAATGAACCTTTTCAGATTCTTTGAACATTCCTGTGAATGTGGTTTTTGTCCACACCTAAGGGGTAGACGAAGCAGTCAGACTCGCCCTGGGAGGAAATGTGATGTTGGCTGCTAGGATCATTTCCACATTCCATTTGCCCTTGGCACATCAACTGTCTCTTAAAGTATTGGTTTGCTCTAGGGCTGATATGGAAATTGTTCTCAGTGCCTTTGTATTTCCAGAAAGAAAACCATCTTGGATTTATATCATGGGGAATGAAAAGTCTCCAATACCAAAACCCTACTGGAGATTGGACAAATAAACAGATTATGTATGTAAACCTAAATAGAGGAAGGGCTGTGGGGAAAAGGTACAAATGTGGTGTGAATTAATGGTACAAAACCAGCTCTACTTTTGATATGAGTAGAAACAAGGGATTTCTCCTTCAGAGTGTCCATGGAAAGCTGGAAGTCCTTGGGGCTTTGGTCAGTTCTGTTAAAGAGGCAGATCCTTGACTGAACCTTGGGTAAAACCCTGAGTAAGAGCAGTCTCTGAATCTCACACAGCTCTTCTCTAGAGGCACCTCTTTATCCTTGATCCAGAGGCATTTTGATACTTTGCATTAAATCACACTAGAAGTGTTTCCACAAACCCCCATGTATTTTCCTTTCCAGCTCTCCCTCTGGATCAATGAGAAGATGCTTACAGCCCAGGACATGTCCTATGACGAGGCAAGGAACCTGCACAGCAAATGGCTGAAGCACCAGGCATTTATGGCAGAGCTTGCATCCAACAAAGAGTGGCTGGAGAAGATTGAAAAGGTAAGTAAAGAACATCTGAAAAATGCCCTCATCTTTGTCCAAGGTGGTTGTGCACAGAGATGGGACCTGCTTCTCTGCAGAGTTGGCTCTTGAGTCATCCCCCAGAGAAGGCTAAAGGAGATTTCTGCTGCATTGTGTCTCCAGCTGACCCAGTTTATTCCTCTCTGATGTTAAATGGTTTTCATCCAAGCCATTCTCACAGACTTACATTGGACAAGGTGCCAGTTTAATTTGTCTGGTCTTTCCTATCTGTCAGGAGGAGGCACAGCCTAGTTTTCATACCCAAAGGGTAAAGAGGGCACATGTGGGGATTTGAGCTAACAGCGTAGCAGCACTTCCCGGGAAATAATGGAATGTAGGGGAATAGCTGAGTTTAGTCTCCTGTGTTGCTAAACTGGTTCTCCTTCATTCAGGACTAAACCAGGCTTCTTTCCCCTTGCAAAATTAGTGCATGAGGTAAAGTACAGCCAGTTTTGTGATTAATTAAGATTCACAGCTCTGTATCAAGTTACTCTGAAGCTTTAATACACTGTGATGAGCTGTACTTCCCCCCTCCATTTCTCCTGCACAGCTCTGGAACACTGAGGAGGTCTCCTCTTTGCTCTGACAGTGGGTTTCTGTTCAGTGTAAGTTAGCTTAATTGCTCATTTCCTCTCCCACTTTGGCACTCCATATCCCATTAGAGGCTTTTCTGTGATCTACAAATGGCAATACCCTTTAATGGTGTAATTAGGAGGCTGCTCTTAGTACTGAAAGTTCTTTTTAGTGATGCTAATACATCCTCCCCCTTTGCCTCTGAAAAATCAGATTGCAGCAAAGGACCAGAGTTGTGACAATCCCTGGATTAACATTCACACTGAATGTGCTGGGTTGGGAGCAGCGTACCAGGTGCAGAGATAGAGGGAGAATTAGAATAAAGAAAATATTTCCAAAACTAATGCAATTTTGTAAAGGCAAAAAGGCATCCAAGTGCCCTGCTGGTGCTGGGTACAGAGTTCCAGCTTCCTGAGGAATCTTGTTCCTCTCTGCCTTAGCCCCTGGTAGTTGCTGTATCTCACTGACAGAGCCCTCCTCAGTGTCACAGCTCAGTTTTGGGGCCATCAGCTCCCTGTCCCAGTGTTACCCTGGGTCCCCATGGCTTTCCATGATGAGGCCCCCAAAAGCTGGACACACAGTGTGTGCAGCTCCTGCTCCATTCCCCCCGAGCCGCGTCCCCAGGAGCTCCCACCAGGGAACATGTGCAGCAGGGAAGAGAGAGGAGGCATTGCTTGACTTTCCCAGTGCCCAGAAACCTCTTCCAGGCAACATGGGCCTGGGGGCTGATGCTCTGGAAGGAGTCACTGGATAATTGGAGATAAGAAATGAGTGGCTGATGCTGCCAGCAGATGAGGGATCCGGAGTGCTCCCTAATCAGGATAATTGTCCTGACGGGCTGTGAGTGCTCTGAGGAGGTACCATTTGCTGCTCTTTGCTTTGCAGGAGGGAATGCAGCTCATTGCAGAGAAACCAGAGACTGAGGCTGTGGTGAAGGAGAAGCTGACGGGTCTCCATCAGATGTGGGACGAGCTGGAATCCACGACCCAGACCAAGGCTCAGCGTCTGTTCGATGCCAACAAGGCCGAGCTCTTCACCCAGAGCTGTGCTGACCTGGACAAGTGGCTCAATGGCTTGGAGAGCCAAATTCAGTCGGACGACTACGGGAAAGATCTCACCAGTGTCAACATCCTGTTGAAGAAGCAGCAGGTAAACAGAGCACAGGGGGCAGAGAGGGCAGACAGCAAATGCTGCACTCGAAGGAACAGGAGGGGAAGCCTTTCAGTTTAGAACAGAATTTATTTGCTTGTCTTTCTTCCTGTTGTTTCATGCATCTTTCAGAAGAACCAGAAATAAACACAGAAACAAATCAGATGCAAATTTCTTGGTGCCCTCTCTGCACATGGCTGCCTGCCCCTGATTCAGACTTGTCCCTGGTTCCCTGCTGTAAAGGCAGCCAGGAGTAGCAGGGCCAGCAGGGAGCAGTTGGCTGAGTGTGCTCCCCAGTGTTTCAGGGTACCCTGACCGATAGAAGAGACTCATCTGTGTCACTGCCAAATTGAGCACTTTAACCAGCAGGCAGAGCTGAGGGGATCAGTGGGTGCTCCCAGTTGTGGATCTCTGTTTAAGCCTCATTCCTTGCAATGTGAATGCTACAATAATTACTAACGTGGTGAATCCTCACTGGCCAGAATCTGTTCTTCCTTCTGAGGAAGCTGTAGATGGGCCCTAATTGTATTAACTGCTTGTACCCTGGTTTTCAGGACATTTTTGCCATGTTTGTGTTTAGATGCTGGAGAATCAAATGGATGTTCGTAAGAAGGAGATTGAGGAGCTGCAGAGCCAGGCCAGGGCTTTGAGCCAGGAGGGCAAGAGCACAGATGAAGTCGATGGCAAACGCCTTATTGTAGAAAAGAAATTCTTGGAGTTGCTGGAGCCTTTGAATGAGAGAAAAGCAAACCTGCTGGCCTCCAAAGAGATCCACCAGTTCAACAGGGATGTGGAAGATGAAATTGTGAGTATGGAGGAAATCCCGTTCCCCAGCCAGTAGGAAAATGTCCCACCTATTGCAGAGCTATCCCAAGAGGAAACCTGTTGGGCATGTCTCTCCACAGCATGTTGGAGTGTTGCTGTTTTCTGCAGCCTCTCTTTGCTACCCTCCCTGTCCCTGGGGTGGTTTGAAGTCATGTGTGCTGCTCTTCTCTCCCTTGCAGTTGTGGGTCGGAGAGAGGATGCCCATAGCTACATCTACTGATCATGGACACAACCTCCAGACTGTGCAGCTACTAATAAAGAAAAACCAGGTAAGTCGGTGCTGTTACAGCTCCCCACCTGCTGGTTCTCCTTAGTGCTGACTAATTTGGGAAGGAAAGGTTTGGAGTAAAGCAGTGGGTGCTTTACACACAGCGGTGTGCCCATGGGTGGTGGCACAGCCCCACGTGGGCTGATGGTATGTGTTTTGCTGCCCCCCACTTGCGTTTCCTTTCTGTTGGTGCATTGTCTCAGCAGTGAACTTCTCTCCCTTGTAGACCCTTCAGAAAGAAATCCAGGGCCATCAGCCTCGTATCGATGACATTTTTGAGAGGAGTCAGAACATCATCACAGAGAGCAGCCCCAATGCTGAAGTGATCCAGCAGAGACTGGCAGACCTGAAGCAGCTGTGGAACCTCCTCATCGAGGAGACGGAGAAGCGCCACAAGCGCCTGGAGGAGTCTCACAGGGCTCAGCAGTACTACTTTGACGCGGCCGAGGCCGAGGCCTGGATGAGCGAGCAGGAGCTCTACATGATGTCAGAAGAGAAGGCCAAGGTGAGCAGCTCCACAGCAACACCAGTCTGGGTTCAATTGCTTTGCTAGAGGCAGGAAGGTGGTATAATTTAATATGGCACTACTAACGTAATGGCAACAGAAACAGATTGATTCCTGGTGAAACCTCGAGTGATTGTCGCTTTTATCTGTTACACATCTGACAGTGTGGAGGGCGGGCCTGTACAGAGCCAGGGAAGCATCCTCACACTCTGCATGGCAACTGCTGCCTTGGCTGTAAGGTCGGAGTTACCCGTGTGGCCCAGTCAGGTCCAGTTCAGTGTTAGTTCTGAAGGCCAGCTCAGTGCACCTGGCTGTGAAACAGGGCCTGGTGCCACTGTCACCAGCTTTGACTGCAAGTGACAGGACACCATACCCAAGAGGACGTGAACTCCTGCTTTCCAAGGAGGTGCTAGTGCTGGATCTTATTTGTGTTGACATAAATTCACTCTGTTCACGGCCCTGATAAAATAAGCTTAGCTTTGTGTCAGTGTAACATGTTCTGTGGGTGTTCAGTCTCCAGTTAAAAAGGGCTTGTTTTCTTTTTTCTATCTAAGCAATGCAAATAAGGAGTATTAATGCAAATAGTTCATTATGCAAAACATTCTAATGAAAAGACTTATTGACAATACCAGTTAATACTGAGAGTTGGAGGTTGTTTTTCTTAGTCATAACAGTGAAGTTACGGTTGGTTTTGGTTGGAACCTCTCCAGGGGCTTTGGTGGAGAATCCATTGGCATGGGCTCCATAGGATTTCTTTTCTTTGCCCCATGCTGTCCCTGAGAAGCCTGACAAGTGATGGGCCTAAAACTATTCAATGTTTCTGAGCCCTGCACAGTCACCAGTGTTGTGGAAACACACAAAGAGCCTCAGAGAAGAATGCTCAGTGCACAGCTGATGTCATTTTATTCTGCACCCCAGAGGGGCTGCTGCATTCTCTCTTTCACTGTTATTTTGCTGTCTGTGGGTACCCTTTGCTGTGACAACTGTTATATACCACTGGCAGAATGACTTGTCTTCAGGCTGTACGTGGGAGCAGGTCCTTATGGTTCTCCCTGGCCATCACTGTTTGCTCCCACACCCAGCTGAACCTGCTGTGTGGTGTCGTTCTGTAGAGTGGGGGCCTGACTGTCACTTGCTGTCCCCTCACAGGATGAACAGAGTGCTGTGTCCATGCTGAAGAAACACCAGATTTTGGAACAAGCTGTAGAAGACTATGCTGAAACTGTGCACCAGCTTTCAAAGACCAGCAGAACTTTGGTGGCAGACAACCACCCAGAAAGGTATTAACTGCCATTTTTAATTGGATCATGAGTTCTTTCAGTAGTAGATTTACCCTCAGCCAGTGTCTTGGTGCGCCTGTGCAGGCTGGCAGTGCCAGGTCTGCCAACACTGCTGAACCTCATGGAGGTGTAGCAGTCCTGAGGGACAAGGTCCAGACTGGCTCTTCCAACCAACTTTTATGTCCAGCCCCTAAGGTCACAGTCATTTATCCTCCTGCAGTGCTCCCCAAAATCTGACTCCTCTCTTTGAGATTCCAGCAGAACCAGAGCCTGGAGTCAGATGCTTTAAACATGGGCACATTAACATCTTGCTCTTGGTAAATTGATCTCAGCTTTCATAAACAGCTTTCCCTGGGGAAGAATCCAGGAAGCTTTAGAACCGTTTTGCTGTAGGAGCTGCAGCTCAGCACACAGAATTCTCCACTGGCTTCAGCTGCAAGGCTGACTCCACTCTGAGGCTGATGGATGTAACTGCTCTGCCTTCACTGGGACTGGCTTGGGACAGACACCCTCTGCCTCTCGTGGAAGGTTGTTACTAAACTCAAAAGCACTCTCTTGTGGTCATGACAATTTCTGATGAGAGTGGATTTCCTGGCTGAGCTGTCTGAGTGCTGGAATAACATCACCAACTTTGCAAGGCACGGGGAAGGCACTCTGACAGGGCTGTATGGCTTAGACAAAATATAGGCAAAAGAGACAGCAAGTACAGATATTAATGTTGTGTGGAAATGCTGAGCTTTAAGGGGGTAAGAAACCTGTGAGTGCTGCTGAACCTGGAAGGAGAGTTTAAATGAGAACAAACTGCCCCTGCCTCGGCAGCCCAGATCCTAACTGTAGTTTTGGGAGAAGACTGGTGTGGTCTGTGGCCAGACAAATGGAGAGCTTGGTTTCCAGCCCTTTTCTCTCTAAAGCCAGAGGGTTTTAGTACAGGACAGACAAGTTTTCCAGCTATTGCAGTCACCTCTGCCAGCAGAGGGTTGGTGCAGTGTGTCCCAATCAAACCCTGTGCGTTCTGTGCGTAAATACCCCGGGGATTTTATCCTGAGCAGTGTCCCCATTGCCATTGGGTTGTGAGAACAGTGCAGACCAAGGGCTCGTTGTGTTGCAGCGAGCGCATCAGCATGCGGCAGTCCAAGGTGGACAAGCTCTACGCCGGCCTCAAGGACCTGGCCGAGGAGAGGAGGGGCAAGCTGGACGAGAGACACCGCCTGTTCCAGCTCAACCGCGAGGTGGATGACCTGGAGCAGTGGATTGCGGAGAGGGAGGTGGTGGCAGGATCCCACGAGCTGGGCCAGGACTACGAGCACGTCACGGTGAGTTGCTGGAGGTGCCGCAGCCGGCCTGCCCTCCCTGTGTGCTGCACACACTGCGTGGTCACTGTAGACCATCACAGGGTCACGGGGCTGCCTCGGCTCACCCAGGTCACTCTGTAACCGCAGCACTGTTGCTCTGCCCTCCAGATGCTGCAGGAGCGGTTCCGGGAATTCGCCCGAGACACCGGAAACATTGGCCAGGAGCGGGTGGACACTGTGAACCACATGGCGGATGAACTCATCAACTCTGGACACTCAGATGCTGCCACGATTGCAGAGTGGAAGGATGGACTCAATGAGGCCTGGGCTGACCTCCTGGAGCTCATTGACACGAGAACACAAATCCTTGCAGCCTCTTACGAACTGCACAAATTTTACCACGATGCCAAGGAGATCTTAGGGCGTATTCAAGACAAACACAAGAAACTGCCTGAGGAGCTTGGCAGAGACCAAAACACAGTGGAAACACTACAGAGAATGCACACGACATTTGAGCACGATATCCAGGCCCTGGGCACCCAGGTGTGTGACAGGGGAACGGGGGGTGTGGGAACCTGAGCAGGGCAGTTCTGCTGCTGCCCTTGGCCCCTCTGTGCTGGGGACACAGAGTGCTGCCAGCTGCTTCCCAAGTGGATTGCTGGGGGAATAACTGCACCTGCATCGTTTTCTTATCTGCCTGTCTGCTTCTCTGTCAGTGCCTTAGGTTGGTTATCTAAAATAGCCATCTGTAAGTACACAGGTTTCTGAACATGGCAGCAATTGTTCGACATTTTTCCATTTCCTGCCCTTGGGTGAAGAAGAAATGATAAAGGCAGAGAGCTTCTGTATTGACTTTAAGTACAAGTATGAAGGAATGTGTAAGCCTGGGTGGTTTGTTGGGGTTTGGGGTTTTCTGGCTGGTTGATTAATTTATTTTTTGTTTTAAAAAACACCAAAAAGCCCCAACCAAAGCCTCTTGTGCCAGGCACTGTTTATCTTTCGTTTCTGAGAGGCAAAGGAAGTCTAAAGATCTGCACAGAGGCTTTCTGACTTGATTATGAGCCTGGGTATTCTGATTTAAATATGGCCCTTCCTGGTGCTTCCTAAAGGCAGTCTGGAGAGATTTAAAGTCCACAGTCCAGGCTAAGATTTTTAAAACCACCCAAATTTGATCTAATTCCAAATCTTTTGAAGGCGAGATATGTTAAGTACGAGGCAGCAGCTGCTCATACAGCACATGGGGGATTCTAAACCAAAATACAATGTTCAGCTGCCAGAATGAGAATTTGGGAAGGGAACGAGTTGCTTAAGGAATGGAGGATTTACAACTGACTGCATTTATACCAGTAGGTCAGGAAAGAGCTTTTATGGCCAAGCTACCAGCCAGTTCTTGGTTATGTTGGAATTTGCATTAGAATAAAGGGGAGAGAGCAAGTATTTGATTTTCCAAGTGTTTTACTTTCAGAAGCTGTAGATTTTATACAGAAAATGGGAGACATTCACAAAACATCAATCCCAGTCTCTCACAAAGGTAATTATAATCAAGCCCTAAATGGAGGAATATGTAATCATAGCACAGAGCTGTGGGGAAAGCACTTAGGGTAATTTTTGGCTGGAACAGCCAGAGCACTGAGATGGAGCATTATGAGAGGCATGATCTCTGTGCCTGTAGCTAGAAGGCAGTTTGTTTTGATGGTAAAAAAAATAATTATTAGACAAGAGCAAATAGAATGTTTCCTGGCTTGAAAAATATGTGAAACAGTCAAGAATTAGCATTTGATGTCCCAAGACAGTGTTTGAAAGGAAAAGAGATTTCTATTAGTAGTAGGATCTTAAAATTTGAAAATTTTCTTCTCTTTGAAGTCATTATCTACATTTTTCAAAGATCACCTCTGTCAGCTGGAGTAGAGGTTTGGATTCAGAGATCCTGAGTGCCATTGCCACTTGTGTGAGGGGAAGGAGATGTGATGATGAAAATGGCCCCCACTTGCTGTGACATTTAACAGTCACTTTGCTTTGGCACTATGTTTTCCAGCAGGTTTAAGCAGTGGCAAATCTTTGCTGTTCTGGGAGTCCCTTAACCCACCAGTCTCATCTAAAATGTTCTCTGGGGGATATACTGACAGGAGAGCCCTTTTAGTGCTGACAGACCAAATGCATTTCCAGTGACTAGGGAGCCATTGCGGTGGTGAATGAGCGGCTGAAATGTCCCTGTGTGTGACTCAGGAGCGTGGCCGCTGAGGGAAGTGTCTCTCCCACCCCAGGTGAGGCAGCTGCAGGAGGATGCCGCACGTCTGCAGGCTGCCTATGCCGGGGACAAGGCCGATGACATCCAGAAGAGGGAGAACGAGGTCCTGGAGGCGTGGAAGGCGCTGCTGGATGCCTGCGAGGGCCGCAGGGTGAGGCTGGTGGACACGGGAGACAAGTTCCGCTTCTTCAGCATGGTTCGGGACCTCATGCTCTGGATGGAGGACGTCATCCGGCAGATAGAGGCCCAGGAGAAGCCAAGGTAACGTGAGGCATCTTCTCCGTGGCAAGATAAGGCTGCGGGTCAGTGAGGAACAGCTGCCAGAGCTGGTGTCACTGCTGGGGGGCAGCAGCTTGTTCTGTGTGAGGCTGGGGCTGCTGGAGTCACTGCAGTGCAAAATGTGCCCAAAGAGATTCACTCTCTTGTTATCCAGTCTCTGATTCAGGTGGTTATCCAGTCTCTGATTGGGATCAGAATGGTGCTGCTGCTGAGGAAAGGCTTCCTGATCTGCAAAGACAATCTAGGAATCAATTCTTTTGTTGTTCAGTTTGAAAGTGTAACTTGTTTGCGAATGTAGCAGCCATTAACTCCAGCATACCTGGTTTTGCTGCTTTGTAGGGATGTGTCGTCTGTGGAGCTGCTCATGAACAATCACCAGGGTATCAAGGCGGAGATCGACGCGCGGAACGACAGCTTCACCACCTGCATCGAGCTGGGCAAGTCTCTGCTGGCCAGGAAACACTACGCCTCCGAGGAGGTACTGTGCTCCTGCAGGCCTGGGCTGGTCCAGGGGGACAGAGTGGCCTTGCGTCATCTACATAGGGGTAATCTGCATGTTCACAGGGACAGGTGTTACCTCAGGGTGAGAAATCAAGGTATAATCCCACCCTATGAACTCATGTTGGAGAGCAGAGGTGGCATCGAGGTTTAAAAGGTCATTTTCAGCCCAGGGAACGCAGAATTCCTCTACATTTTGTTCTGCAGAGAGGGGGCTCTGGGAGGGAAAGGTGCCTTCCTTGAGCAAGGGCAGCTGTGAGACAGCCTGGACTTTGTACAGGGGAACTGGAATGCTGTGGAGAGGCCTGCAAGGGCGAGGAGCAGGAAAAAGTTTGTCTTGCAGGGAGTATATCTGGGGAATATTAAGAGACAACCTTATCCAACGGCCTAAGGCCTTGATTTGTTTTCTGATGTGTCCAGGCAGAGAACAGAGGCTTAACCTGTGTATCTCCTGCCTCCCTTTGTGGGAGGGAGGAAAACTAAACATTGGGAGCCACTGCCCACTCGGGGAGGGGTTCTGGAACAGCCCTGAGCAGCAGTTCTGCGCTGTTTGCTGTAAAGGGCAGAAGATGCAATCCAGGACTGCACTGTTTACATCTGTTTGTCCATTGCACCCTTTTAATCAAATGCTCTTGGTGCTGTAGTTTTTAACAGACACTGAGTGCTTATGCAAATGTGATATTTTAATGCAAATGTCATATTTATTTATACTTGGAAGAGAAAACCGGCTGTTGTTTCCCCATTGAAGTCACTTCCTGACAAACTCCAAGTGTGTCTGTCAGTGCCATTGGCTGCAGAGTGTGTGGGGGTGAGCAGGTTTTTGGTGCTTGTGTAACAGCCCTGCCCTCTCCTCTCCCCCCCAGATCAAGGAGAAGCTGCTGCAGCTGACGGAAAAGAGAAAAGAAATGATTGACAAATGGGAAGACAGATGGGAGTGGCTGAGACTGAGTAAGGACACCCTTGGATTTCTTTTGGGCTGGGCTGTATCTAACTCCCTTCACTGTGTCTTTCTGAGCATTGAAAAAACCCCCGCAGCTCCTGACTCTTGTGTTACAGTGTTTGTGCTGGAATAGCTGTCAGGCTCCCACTTGTTGATAGGTAAATGATGGAGAGTTGGAAACCAAGAAACTGCACCAAAGGTCTTGCCCTATAGATCAAATTTGGAGCTTAGTGCAATAGCTTTACCTATTTTGCAGGTGTCACATTCCAACTGGATTTCTACAGAGGATGCACTATTAAAAAATAGGGAGCAGTAAAGCCCTGCTACCTCCTGCATGTGTTGTGCCTGCATTTCCTGGGGGTGCCATGTGGATGGGCAGTTCACTGACAAAGGTGTATTCGTAAACACCACAGTTTTGCAAGTTTTACCCGATGGACAGCCCACTTCTGACACTCTCAACAAGGGCAGTGGAAACCTGCAACTGTAGTGCTGTAGAGAAGCATCTGAGGTACAGAAATGCTGTTTGCTGAAGGGAGCTGCAGCTGCTGTCCAGCTGTTCCCTAGACAGGGCAGTCTGAGGGAGAAAACCAGCAGAGAACAGGCTTTCTATGCTGAAGTCAGTAGGATACAGCAGATTAGAACAAAAACCCTCCACTGAACTTGCAAAATTAAATGGAAGAAATTAAAATGGGCCTTAACTTGCGTTTTTCCACAAAGCAAAGGCAACAGGAGAATTTTCTGTCTTTTCAGTGATCCATTTCATTGAGCTTAGTTAAGGGAAATACTCAGCCAAGTACATGCATTTTGTTCCCTGAGCTGTGTTTGGGTAAATCCAGAAGCTGCCTGATGACTTCATGATGCTCCTTGTGGCGTGAATGGTGCTGATACCTGTCCCCTCTGTGCTCAGTTTTGGAGGTGCACCAGTTCTCCAGAGATGCCAGTGTGGCCGAGGCCTGGCTGCTGGGACAGGAGCCCTACCTGTCCAGCCGGGAGATAGGGCAGAGCGTGGATGAAGTGGAAAAGTTGATCAAGCGGCATGAGGCGTTTGAGAAGTCCGCAGCCACCTGGGACGAGAGGTTTGCAGCGCTGGAAAGGCTGACCACGGTGGGTGCCTGAGCCTCTGCTGGCCTCTCCTCTGGGCTGGGGGCTGGGAGTAACTCCCAGCGTCACCAACCTCATCTGCACTTGTTGGTCATTTGAGCGGCCTCAGCCAACACCCCAAGCCTTAGTTTTCCTGTCCCCAGCGGTACAAAACCCCCTGGTTAATCTGAACTCAACAACCTGCAAGGAAAAAGCTTCAGTGATAAATGACCTCGGGAGTCAGCAAGAGCTGCCTTGAGACAGAAGGAAATGTAAGAGCTGAGCAGTTTGCTGCAGGCCTCTGCCATACCAGCTGTGCTCTAAAAGGGGGGTTCTGAGCAAAGAGACCCAGATCCAAACACTTGAAATGATTTTTGGTTAAAGATGACAGTGCTGGGGAGGGAGCATTGACAAAAATGTTTGTTGTGTTGTGGCTGCTCCAGTGCAAGGCTGAGTTGTCCCCTAGAAAGACACAATAAGGAAAAAAAACCCAAAGCCCATTGTGAGCCCAGCTGCAGTGTCAGTAATTCATGCTTGGGGAGCATGTTGCCATCTTTGGAGAACAGTTTGGCTTTAGACACTAAAATTGAAGTGGCTTGGTTTTTCACACACACTGAGTGTCACAGCTGCAGACAAAAGGAACTGGAGTTTCTCAGCATCTCCACCAATCAGGCTGGTTTTATGGAGATGGTTCATTTCAGGGATTCAGACGTGGAACATTTTGTTTCTGTATATGGCAAGGAGACAAGAGGATGTCACTCTTTGGTATTTTAATGACTTGGGTTGTTTCATGTTTGTCTGGGTTTTGTTCTAATAGAATGAATTGGAAAACAGCTGTGGCCAGTGGTTACAGGCCCCACTCAGTGTCAGAGGGACTGATGCTCTGTGCCCTCACTGGCAAACTCAGTGCCACAAACTTGGCATGACCGACACTTTCTAAGACTGCTGCCTTCCAACTGTATTCCAATTCACTTTAATTTCAGTTACATTTCAGAAAAAGGTACAGAGGTGGTTTTATTTTCTAGAAATCCCCCTAAAAAATGAGCGGTGCTTTTAACTGCACATAACCATTTCCTTTGCCAGCTGGAGCTGCTGGAAGTGCGTCGGCAGCAGGAGGAAGAGGAGCGGAAGAGGCAGCCGCCCACCCCGGAGCCCGGCCCCAAGGCAGAGGATGCAGACTCCCAGCAGCAATGGTGAGCTGGACTCTGCACTGCACATGGGCTCTGCCACAGAGGCCTCAGGCTGATAATGGGCTGTGAAAGGAGGGGAAGTTGTTGGATTTAGTAATGTGACCCTTGTTAGAAGACCTGGTGGTTTATGGGGACAGGACCTTTCCCAGACCCCGGAATTCACTGCTCAATTGAATGCTCCCATTTTCCACCCAGTGTTGTGACTGCTGAGGTGTCCCTGGCCTGAAAGTAGGACTGCTGGTTTTACAGCCCCTGGGTTATGAGTTGCAGTTTCTGAACAACCTCAGCTTTTTTCTTTGATGAGCATCACTTACAGATTTTAAGCCACATCCACGGAACATTAACATTTATGAAATTACTTATGTGAGAGGAGGCTTATTTGAAAAGTAACTGTCAGTAAAGTCTGTTTTGATCTCACTTCACACTGGATTTATTCAGTTGGGCCTGAGGATTTTAGGAACTTGCTTAAATTAGTATTCAGTAGGAAAATCTCACTTTGGTGAATAAGACATGTGACTTCCAAGAACTTAATACAGTTTCTTTTCTTTTTCCCTCTCTCCAACAGGGATGGGACAAAAGGAGAGCAGGTTTCCCAGAACGGTTTGCCCTCAGACCAGGAGTCTCCACGGGTTAGTTACCGCTCCCAAACCTATCAAAACTACAAAAACTTTATTAGCAGACGGACAGCCAATGACCGCTCGTGGTCTGGACTGTGACACAGAGTCATTTGCAGCAAAAGACACCTTTTTTCAGTATGGGTTACTGGTACTGGTTTCATCTTTTGGTTTCAGATTTCCCTGCTGCTTTTCTCTTCCTTCCCATCAGTTGACTTTTATTTGATTAGCAGCCCCTTGGAGATATATTTGCTTCACTTTAATCTTTGTTTATTTGAATTTCCCCACTGACACTCAGTTGCTTTAAGGTGACACATTTATTTCATGTTATTTACTGTGAGTTTTTCATGTCGCTAATAGTATTAAGATTTTCCAGCTAAATCGTCCTTTATATGAGTAATTGAGATTAATGAGATTACAGCCTAATGAAGAAGAGCACTAGACCCTGACAGGTATGACGCATCGAGTTGTACTAACAGGTCTCAGCACAGCATTATTCGATATTATTAAATCAGCTGCATTAGAAAGAGAGTTATTTACAAGGCCAAAGATAATCCACACAAGTGAGCTGGGCAGGAAGGGCTGGGAGGGAGGGGGGAGTGTGACTCTGGACAAATAAAAGCCTTAAGGTTAGTTGTATAACATTCCATGCAGAATGGACTCGTTGACTGCAGAGACAAATAAACGTGAAATAAACCATTAAAACCCAGTATCTAGATTAATCTGGGGATTTAGTCCTCATGAAGGGTTGTGCTCTTGCTGGAGAGCTGTGCTGGGCCCTGTTTGGCCTCAGTCCTGTCCAGCTGGCACTACAGCAATTCAGTATCCAGGCACTGGAGAGATAGGGGGGTAAGAGAGAGCAGGCCGTGGCCCCCTGGGGAGAGGTTGTGATGCTTTAAAAACTAAATAAAATACATTGGTCTAAGGTCCAGCTCTTTATTTTACCTAGATGCAGGCTGAATGCTCCATGCCTTCTTGGTTCCTTCCTGGCAGGGGGCTGTCCCGGTGGGGTCAAGATGAATGCCAAGAACCTTGCTGTGCAGCCAGGGGAATGCCAGGCAATGTCTCCAGGTTAATGCAACACAGGAGCTGGGCCTGGCTCCTCCCTCCAGCCCCTTCCTGCAAAGCCTCCTTGTTTCAACTTAGTGCTCTGAGTGCTGAGAGAAGTGACACTTCTTGTTGTTACTCACCCTGGCTCTCCGAGGTCACATTCCATGCAGGAAGGTCCCTGGCAGGCCCAGATCCATGGATATCAGGGCTCTTGCAAAGCAAACACGGGTCCCAACCAGGGGCTCTGGAGGAAATGCCTTTCAGCACAAGTATCTTTCCAATAGCCCATCCCAGTCAGGTCTGAGTCTGCACACAGACTCTGCCAGTGCTCCAGGGAACTGAGCAGTTCCACCTTCCTCTTTCTGGAAACAAAGCCTTTTGGGCCATCTTTAATATGCAATGACAAAGTGAGCTGTTGTGCATTCTAATGTTTATACATTCTGTACAGTTGTGGCAGGGAATGTGAGGGACCTGCAAGCAAGTCCCAGATCATCATCTTGTTGGTTACCGCAGCCTTATACATCACCTGTTTGCTTCTTTTTTAATTTAATTTTATTTTATTTTATTGCCATGATACATAATGTGTTTCCACGTTCATCTTTGCTATCTTCAGTCTTTCCTGGGGATTTTTTAGCTGAGTTTGTTGAGTCCTGTGTTGCAATAGCTTGGGTGTACGCAGCTGTGTCAGTCCTGATGTGAGGCACCAGATCTGCTGCTGTTGATCAGACTTTTGGCTCTGACAAGTGGCTGAGCAGTGCAGCTGGATTGTTCTGGATGGGCTGAGCCTGTGACATGAGAACGGAGATTGAGAGGATGTGCTTCAGTAATTGTACTTTTGTCTTTCCACTTCATGATGCATGTTTTTTTTCTTTTGTCAGGATAACAACGTATAGCTTCTTAACACTCTTAAAAGTTCCCTCTGGCTGTGTGGGCACACTCTGGTGACTCCCACAGCAGTGCTGCTCCCTGTGCCTGTAAGGTGTGCCAGCTCTCAGGGCAGTACAGCTGGAGCCTTCACTGTACTCGGGCTCAAACTTAGTATGTAGAATTTAGAGAGAGAGACTCTTTTGTTTGTATTAGTGCAGTTATATAAAAATTCCACTTTTATTATGAAGAAAAATTAATAATGTCATAGATTAAGGTCATCATTTTAGGCACTAGAAGTGTAAGATTTCACCTGTTTATTACAGCCTGTGGGACTGGCTTAATGCATTAGAGAGATCCTTTTGCCAGAACAACCTGTCATCTGTTTGCATCTGGAACAGGCAAATCCATCTCTGTTTTTTAAGCTGTGCTGCAGAGCCTTGAGTTGATGAACTGAATATAGTGTTGCTTCAAGCACTGTGAAAACCAAAGGGGTGTCTCCTGTCGTTGTCACCAGCTGTCCTGTTGCATGTCACAGTCCTGCTTTCAGTATCTCCAGAGTAGCCACTAAAGCACCTCCCACTAACCCTCAGTCCTTTTGAGAGCCCTGTCTCGTGTCCCTGAGCCCTGTTGTGCTGTAACAGTGTTTGCTGTCGGTTTGTCCCACGGCGCTGTCTCCGCATGTCCCACGCATGTTTCCACTGAAGTTTGTTCAGCTCCTGTTTCCTCTCCGTGTTGGTGACACATCCTCGGCAGAGCTCTTCATGATTCCCGTTTATTTTGCTTGTTTTCTGTTAATTGTAGATAACATGTGACAAGGAAATAAAACCTGACAGAGCAGCAGGAAGGCTTTTCCCAGCCCTTTCACAACCAGTAGAACTGGACATAGAAGTCGCAGGTCTGATGGTGTGATTGAAGCTGGCAGTTGTCACTTTAAGCCGCAGGGCTGCAGATTGCAACTGAGTTCCCTGTTATTTCCCAGAAAACAGCTTAAGCAGCTGTGCAGTGGCTGCTGGTGTGAAGGTGGCGTGTTTTCCCTCGGTTTAGTGGTTGCAGGTATCCCCAGGGCAGTCACATTTTCACATCTTGCTGGTATCACCCCAGCAAACATGGTTCTCTCAGTGTTGGGGCAGGGGACAGGTGGTTCTAGGGAGTTTATCTCATTGTGGAGATGAGTTCCTGTGATCTGTGTGATTCCTCAGAGGCCTCAGGTCCCTCAGACAGGGCTGCAGCAGAGTTTGAGGGGCAGGAAGTATCACTGGACAGATAGATGTGCCAAGGGCACTCCTTGTTCATGAAGGTGATCTGTTGGCCCTGGTTAGTTGAAGTTCCAGGGGCGACTCACTGGTTGTTCATTCCAACACCTGTGTTCTGGCAGTGTTCAGATAATCTTCAGCCTCATCTATTGACCCTCTCCCCTGCTTCAATCCAACATTTTTGTTATATGTTGAGATTGGATACAAGTAATGAGGTTTGGTGGCTTAGATTGAACCTAATTGTGAAGGAGCAGCATAAGGCTACACGTCTGTATGGGCAGAGTAAAGCAGCCCTGAGTGCAGTGCAGTGTCAGCTGGAATCCTCTCCCTATTTTGGGGGGTAGTGTCTGGATTAGGGGGTTTAGGTTGCTGAAAGGCAGTTAACCAATCCTTCCCACATTCAGAGCAAGCTGACACTCAGATCTTCCCGGGTCCATGCGTGAGGTACGAGGTGTGAGGTCCAAGAACAGATACCGGCCAGGTGTAAGAAGTTCTAGCAAACGGTGGCAAAATTGAGTTTGTTGCATAATAATTCGGCTGCTTTTGATTTGTCCAGGCCATGTGCAGAAGTGGGAATGTCTAATTATTGTGCCATTCACAAAAAACCTGCTTGTCTGCATAAAAACAGTCCAGAATGTTTGTAATCTACTAGAGCATTAGCAGCACTGAGCTTTAGTAACTTGCTAATAATAATACTACACACTGGTTGTGTAACTCCTGAGCTGCTACCAACAGCTCGATATGTCAAAGTAATGGTACAGGAAAAAAAACCACTGGGACCAAGCTGCATTTCAAAAGCTTATGGCCATTAGGATTCCAATTTAAATGATTTTTGGATGAATGGCTCCTGAAGACGTCGACAGCTTGAGCAGTGAGAGCTGCTGGAGTCACGGCTGCTCTCTGGGTATCGCTCCCAGTGCGACAGGCAACGCGACCAACAAAGCAAGTGATGGGCAAGGCCTTGGTTCTGTCTTTGTTTGGGGGTAAATAGCTGTGTGATGCTGTGTGACTGTGGTGGTTTTCAGTTCCTTTAACCAAAATCCAACCCACTTAATAACGCCAGCCTGAACAGACCTCGATAATTGACTCGTGACCTCATTTCCCTTGTCTTTACGATCCAATATCCTAACTGGGATGGTGGAGATGAAATGCATGGTGTAATCTCTCTAATTTCTGCATGTTTTGATTTTGTTGTGTCACTAGGGGAACGGGGAAAGTGGGAAAGGAGCTTTTACAGAAACAATGAATTGCACACATTTTTGTAAATGCTCCTGGGCAATTGTGACATCTTTCTCTGCTGACTCATAGTTAATACCTTTTATGGACTTTTAATACCCCAGTAATGCCATAAATGTATTTAAGGTGGCTGATGTGTATAACTTCTACTGTTCCTCTAGGTCTGCAGAAAGTGTGATTGTTACTGTTCCAAACATTGGAGTACTTAGCAACAGAATCAAATGCTCTCATTTTAGGATAACAAGTTATTAAAGAATATGAATTGACCAGCAGAGCAAAGCACAGTAAAATTCACACTGACGTTCAGCTGCTCTTATTTTCCCTTCTCTCCACCTATAAAATGGGTACTAATCCATTCCTACCTCCTAATTTCCTTGGCCTCCTGTGTCTCCATGGAGTGCGAGAGAGAACCTATTGGCCTGTGTCATTTTCCAGGCAAAGTTTATACACAGCCACGTTGTGCAGGGAGACAGGTTAACTGCAGGATACCCAGTGCTGGGAGCTGCAGGCTGAACGTGCTCTCCACTGTTCCCAGGTGGCAGAAACTGCAGACACAAACGAGATGGTCAATGGAGCTGCCGAACAGAGGACGAGTTCCAAAGAGTCCAGTCCAGTTCCTTCCCCAACATCAGACCGCAAAGCCAAGACCGCTGTTCAGGCCCAGACTGCTGCTACCCTTCCAGCCAAAACCCAGGAGATCCCTTCAGCTCAGATGGAGGGCTTCCTACACCGCAAGCACGAGTGGGAGACACACAGCAAGAAAGCCTCCAGCAGGTAACGTGCTGGTGCAGGCCACAGCGGCCGAGACGGCTGACCCAGGTGGCACACAGTTCTCTCCAGCCCTGCTGCCATTGTCTCCTCACAGCTCCCAAAGACCTGCCACGCTCACACTCCTGCTGCTGCAGGGACTGTGGCTGCAGGGCTGAGCAGTGTATGTGGGGAAGTCTAAAGATATTTGGTAGGAAAGGCAGCGTTAGCCATATTTGGCAGGTGGAAAACTGAGGCACAGAGATAGCACGACTTCCCCACTGCACAGGATGGATTTGTGGCAGCAGTGGGATTTGATTCCACATCTCACAAGTTGTATCTTACTACAAGAAAAGAAAACCACGTAGGTGTGAGACTAGAAATGTTCGTATTCTTCTGACATTTTGTGTTTGCACATTACCACTTCCCACCTACTCTGTGATCTGTTCGGCATGAGCAGATGATGGGTGTGCCATAGTCGATTCCATTCCCAAGGACCCAGGCCTGCAGGTCTCAAACAGGCAGAGCTTTGAGATTTGTCTGCCCTGGAAAAGCAGACTGGCGTCCTTCATGACCCAAGAGAGCTCTTGGAACCAGATTTGTGACTTGGCTGACAAGGAATATGTTCGCAGCAAGAGCTGAGCTACAGCAACATCTGTGGGGTTTGGTAGGAGCCGAAGCCCTTGGCAGAGCGGAGATCACATATGAGTTCCACTGGGATTGTTCACACCAGAGAGCACTTTGGAGGCAGTGACAGCCACCAGTGCCACTGTCTGGGTGCTCTTATTTCCAGTAATCGTTAATTTTCGCAGCTCTATTAGAGAATGAGGCACATGATTTGTGTCAGTCAAGGATTTCACACATAGTCCATTCATCAGTTTGCAGCACAGTGAGAACTCCTTCTACAGCCGAGCTTTGCCATTAAAATAAAAGGTCAGTCAGTTTCTCTCCCAAGAATGCAAAGTGCCCAGTCTGCCAGAGTCCTCCCACGGCAAGGACAGGCTGATGTGCTGTCACAGGGAAATCTGTTGCTTTTGGCTCAAAGCTGTGCTTCCATGAGAGAATTCCCTGGGTGTGGTTTACAGGACAGCACAGGCTGTATCCACATCCTCACACTGAACTGATCTCCATTATCTTACAGAAATAATGGGGTTTAGTTTCCCCACTTCTGCCAGTAAGAGCATTAGATTTATAACTGCCCTTGTTGTTTCCCATGTGCCCCAGGTCATGGCATAACGTGTACTGTGTCATAAACAACCAAGAGATGGGCTTCTACAAGGACTCCAAAGCTGCTGCCTCTGGCATCCCCTACCACAACGAGATCCCCGTGAGCCTGAAGGACGCGGTCTGCGAAGTGGCGGTCGACTACAAGAAGAAGAAGCATGTGTTCAAGCTCAGGTAAACCTGGGCAGCAGTTTGCCCTTGGGAAATGCTGTGGTGGGTGTGTTCACTGTGTGAACCCAGCGTAGGAACTCGGCTTTTCAGAGCAAGCTCTTCCCAGCACTGACACAGGGTGTGTTTATGGAAGGGAGCGCAACGCACCGTCACAATAATCAGTGCACTTGGTGTCTGGGACCAGAGCAGATGCAGGTGCCTGAAGTTAGGAGCCTGAATTTTACAGTGACTTTCACAGCTCCTCAGCTGCTCCCTCTGAACTGATTGAGAAGAACATTCATGGTTCTGCTCTTTTCAAAATCAGGCCTCTTGTTTAATGTTTTCTGTATGAATTTAGGAGACTACTGAAGACGTCTATCACCTTTTCAGGCCCAGAACACGTAGTAACAGACCATTTCACTCTGAACTATGTGAAGGACCTCTTGCTAAAAGGTTAAAAAAAAAAAGGCTTTTTTTTCTTGCAAAACTGAGTATTTTAGTAAACAACATTCAATTAAATGTATCTTCAAAATATTTTATCTTTACACAGCTGCTAGGTAATCCTGTCAGAGGACGCTGACTTTATGAACTGATCAGGTCATGTATTCCAAGACAGAGGTGTTTTGGTTTGGAATTTTTTGGGAGAGTATAATTTTATATTGGTACAGGAATCCTCTAAAGATGTTAGAATCCATATCTGGGCAAAATTTGCTTTATAGAAAATATATAGGGAAATATATAGCAAATATTTAAGGAAATGTAGCTTTCTTGAAGACAGGCCTGCAGCTATGTGATTCATCCTGTAGACTATTTTAAACCTCTCTGAATTGCTAATGGAAGGATGTGCTGTTCCAAGTGCAAAGTTAGGCAGAAGAGCCAGCTGCCCTTTCTTCCCAGTGCCCCGTCACATGCACTGGGCCCCTTGGGTACCTGCAGGTAGATATTTTCTTTACTCACTCATGGTTATTTTACTGTTTAATACTCAATTTCATTTCATAAAGAGATGTTAAAATGCTCGGGGTTTGTGGGGAAAGATGGGGAAGGCTGCAACACAGCTCCTGCTGCCTCTGCCTCCTGCTTGTTCAGGTGCCTGGCCTGGCATTATTCAGTTGTTTTTTAATTGATATGTATGTTCAGATACATTGTTAATTGTGTCCCAGTTAAACCATTTGAGTGAAATCAGCACAGGAATCCAACAGAAGGGAGACCCTGGCCTCCCCTGTGGGGAGAGGCAGCTGCTGCTTTGCCGCACAGTGTGGTACCTGGAGCCAGCCCAGCCCAGGGCCCAGAGCAGAGCAGCTACAGGACTCTGCTGGGTCTTACAAGAGCCAGGCAAACTCTGCGTGTTGTTTCCTTTGCAGATTGACCGATGGCAATGAATACCTCTTCCAAGCCAAAGACGATGTAAGTTTGCTTTTCTCCTGGTTTATTTCTGCTGTGAGGTGTGTGCTGTTGTACCTGAGGGAACACAGAGCTGCTGAGAGCTCAGGGCCGCTCCCCGCAGGGCTGGACTCCAGGAGCCTCGCGGGTCCCTCCCAGCTCAGAGTGTTCTGGGGTCTGTGATCTGAGTGTGCTTGAATTCCGTGGTCTGCAGGGGTGTGTGGGGGATGTGCAGGTTCAGGGCTGCTCAGGTACAGCTCTAGTAGCCATCTCTGCAGGAGCACAACTGGAGGAGAGCCAGGGCATGACTTAGGGCCGGATTTCCTCCCATTTCCCACCTGTGTCCGTTCCCCCTCCGCAATGTGGGTCAGAGCAGGTTGTGGGTTGTAACGGCTCTCTGCCTTTGGGGCTTCTTGAAGGAGGAGATGAACACGTGGATCCAGGCCATCACATCAGCCATCTCGTCGGACAAGATCGAGGTGTCCCCGACCACCCAGAGCACTCCAGCCTCCAGCCGTGCCCAGACCCTGCCCGCCAGCGTCACAATAACCAGCGAGTCCAGCCCTGGCAAGCGGGAGAAGGACAAGGAGAAAGACAAAGAGAAAAGATTCAGCCTTTTTGGTAAAAAGAAGTGAACTCCATCTCCACACACTGCACTTCTCTGACCGTTCCAGTGGAATTCCAGCATGCGAGCTCAGAACCAATACGTTACTCTCTGTGCCTCATGTTCCTCAATGTGATTGACATTTTTTTATTTATAGAGCGTTTTAAAACAAAAAAAGCCAACAAAAAAAAAAAAAGAATCTAAAGTTACAAACGTATGAGGTGCATTGGGCAGCTTCTGTAGGAGAGGGAGGACCAGGTTTTGGGGGTTTGTTTTTGTTTTGTTTATTTTTTTTTAAATGAAGTTAATGTAGATTAGATCTTAATATTTAAACTGTTCCTCAATTTTGTGAGGCTGTCTTGGAAAATAACCCACTCCTAGTGCTATCGGTATGCAAGGCAGCGGTGCTTTCGAATCTACTGTGCACATGAGAAACCAGTGTCCCAGCTCAGAGCGTTCCCTCAGCTGAGGTTGCTACGCTGAGTCCTGCCTAGTGGAGCCTCCCCTTGCAGTTCTAACACTTATTGAAGGGCAGTGTGTTCTCTTTGCTGTAACAGCGTGCAGGGATGTTGACTCACACACAACGTTGGTTATTAACACGGCCCGAGGCGTTTCTGCATCGAGTACGACACGTAAGAATGTTGGTGTTCCAGACGGATGAACAGGCTGAGACAGTTTTAAATAAGCTGTAATTTCAAATTGGGTTTGTTTTGTTTTTGTTTCTTTTTTTTTTTTTTTTCCAAAATACATTATATTGTATGTTTCAGATAATTCTAGTACAAAGTATAATAAGACTAGATGTATAATAAACCCTTTAAAATCATCGATAAGTGTAAAAGTGGAACTGAAGCATTTACTGGAAAAGTAATGTTACTCAAATGGTTACTTGCTTGTCAGCTGCAGCACTGTGTGTTATAATTTTGCTACATTACCTTGCTCTTTGATACATAGTGTGCATTTCTGTCACTGTAACTATTGTAATGAAAAATTTTCATCTTACTGCACAATCAAAAATTACATTTAATAGGAATGAACTTTCAATGACTGGGCCTGTAGTCAAGAGTAGTACTGGAACTGGCTTTCAGTTGTATCGAACTGTACCTCTAGACTTTTACCCTATCTGTTAAATATATGCGATGTCATTAAATGCTTTTAAAACTAAATATGCTGGGTAAGTTTCTTATTTCATTTCTGACGATGTTAAATCATAATTTTGAAAGAGGATCAAAAATAAAGTTATTTTAAAATGTCATCTCTCCTGTGCACTGAAACTCATGTCTCCAAATGTAATTCCATTCTCTTGTGCTAAAGTTCATTCTGAAATAGCTGTTTTCTCTCTTCCCACTTTTCTTTCTCCTCACTTCCCACCTGCCCTCCCTTTCACCCTGCTCCCCGAATTAAGTGCCAAAAAAGGAATTAAATCAATATTTTGTAAAATATTTGGACGTAGATACCGTTCGTGAGAAGTGAATCCAGCAGAATGGATGGAAGTAAAGCGTAAGCAGAGGCTGGGGCGATGGAGTTACCTGGACATTTACCTGGTTGAGGTAAAGCTCCATGTAAAAGTTGGCAGCCAAAGCACATCATTTGGAGTAAGTGCCATTCTCCAATTTTTTACCCACCTTTTGCTCAAGTGCTTAAGTCCTTTCCTTACCTTGGAGGCCACCTAGGGAACCATCCAAGAGAAACAGCTCTGAGAAGCTCCAGTATGTTCTAAAATCAGTGAAATGTAAGGACCCTGGTCTTTAATGTACTGTAATTATTAAAATACAAACATAATTTCAGGTGGAAAGCAGACAAACTGCAAACAAACGTGTTTCCAAGCAAAAACACGTTGTTTCCTGAACATGTGACCAATATACAGTGTCTGAATTCTTTTCATGGAGTGTACAGTGTTCTCTGGGTTTTTCTTGTTTTCCAAAGTTTTGGTTGTTAAACAACGGAATATTCATGCACATGGATTTTTACTCTGTAATGTTACATTGTTCCAGTCTAATTATTAGTGAAATGTAGGCTAACACTGCTAGTATTGTAAATGTAAATTTTAACACAACAGAAAAAGCTGAGGTTTAACATTATTAGAGGCTATGAAACAGTGTTCTTAGTTGATTAAAGTGCACAGAGATGTGGATGCCTTAAGTATGTGTCACTTAATTGAGCTGGTACACTGAGCAGTGACAGATCCATCTCCATGGCCTGTGGTGTGTGATTCTGGGGTGACTGGGATGAACGTGCCTTCAGAGTTGTCTCCTCCTTTGTCTTGCTTCTCACTGAAAGTTGTTCCCAAAAATGACCTGTACAAAAATCCTTTCTACTTAGGAGCTGACTGGAGGTTGGTGAGGAGCAGCAGTGAGCCCTAGAGTAAGCCGTGGAGTGTGCAGAGGTGGTGGGTCAGGAGCAGCCTCCGCACACAGCCAGAGCAGGAGGTCAGTGGGCACACCCAGGGCCAGGGCAGGGACAAGGACTGCGGGAATCCCTTGGATCAGGCCAAGGGAGGGACTGCTGGTAAACTGCAGCGGGAGAAGAAAGACTGTAAATGTAGGTGTTGGAAATGGGACTGAAATGGGAGCAGCTGTCCTTGCCACCAGTGGTACCTGTGTCACTTCCCAGACTGCACCAGTCACCATGGCCAGACTCCCAACAGTCACTGACTGAAGTGGGAGGAGTTGTAGCACAGTTTGTATCCTGAGGGGTCCTTCCCATATCCTGGCAAACTGAGGGCAGTGTGGGGGAAAACCCAGATCTCATTAGCCATTGGAATTGAGCATGTGTTGGTGGGAGGGCTTTCTTTTAGATTGATGCAAATAATCTAATGCAGATTAATCCATCTGTTCTGCACAGAGAATATGTTCTGTGGTAGGGCTGTCCTCTGCACGGGGAAGATTAATGGTAATGGTAAAGGAAAAGAAAGGAATGATTAATCTCTGTCATGGTGAAATAGTGGTTTAGATGATTTTTCCCTTCACCATGGTCTCCTTTTTTATGCTTGAGTTCATAGAATATGGACTTCAAATGTGTAGGGTTTTTAAGAATATACTTTTGTAATTAATAGCTTGCAGGTATGATGTAGTTTTGCTTTTTTTGGTGGCTGTTTTGGGTTTTGCTACCTTAACTAATCACAGGTAGCTGAAAAATACAGAAGCTTAAATAACTATGACTTGGAACAGACATTAGTCCTTTTCATTAAAAAAAAAAAAATCAGAAGAACAGGCTCTGCTAAAGGACTGATTAACGTTAAGAATTAAATCACTGAAGAAGTGGAATCCAGCTCACTGACCCCACAGCTCTGTCTGTGGACTGACCAGTCGAGGCCTCATCCTGTGAGCAGGAGGGACGGGAACGCTGGGCCAGCACAAGTGGAGCAAGGATTCAGCTGCCTTTCTGTGTCCTGGCACTACAGCACATTCTGAGGCCAAGCAGAACAGAAGTCAGGTAAGAAATCACCATGTTCTCAGTGCAGCGGGATTCCAGGTGTCCCCGCGGTGGTGGGTGTGCAGGGCCTAGTTGAGGAGTCAGCATTCAGCTTGAGGCTCTAATTTATTTCCTTCCTCACTGCTCACTGTAAATTATCTCCTGTCAAGCGTTTTTCTCTAGCCTTGTGACAGCAATCAATAGATACTCTGGTTGTGGTGGATTTATCGGGGTTGTCTTCCAAGGATTTTAAACAAGATTAAAGTACAAATGAGGCGAGGCATGAACCAGCCTGGGGGGAATAAAGTGAAATGTATTACAGCGTAGAGCAATGAAACACGAAAAGCCCAGGACTGGGGCTTTGCTGCGATTCAGCAGGTGGCCCTGGGTGCGTGTGCATGTGCTGGTGCCACGGAAGGCAGTGCAGCCCTTGTATGTGCTGTCAGCTGACATCCCTGCGAGCAGCAGCGGCAGAGCCGCTGGCAGGCCCACGTGGGCGCATCCGCAGTGTGTCATAATGCAGCACATCCCGGCCCAGCGCCGCGGCCCAGCCCCTGCTGGGGCACACACCTGCAGGGCAGCCCCAGCACGGGGCCGGGGGCATCAAATGGGAGGCTGGGCTTAGATACCCAGTTATGGTGGAAAGGAGGCAGGGAAGGATTTTGTGCATCAGTGCTTGTGGATCCTCCCCTGCTCGTCCAGCCCAGCGTGCTGCTCAGCCTGGGGGTGGAGAACACCTCAGCCACAGCACAGTGGGAATACACCTTGTTCCATGAACACCACAGCCTCAGCACGGAGTGTACACACGTTGTTCCATGAGGCATCATTTACTTTGTGTCCCAAAATAATGCGTTTCACAGAATACTCTTTCACTGTTAGATGAGACGCTATGGTGGCTCATTATGTTTTAGTGGTAAAAATTAGCTGGGCCTAACATGAATTTTGTTATGTCTCCTATTGCTACTGCTCTTCTTTTCCTCCCACGCCCAGTGAGACAAAGCTCCCTTGCTCACTGAGTGCCAGCATCGTCCATGAGAGGTCGCTCTGTCCAGGGAGACGCTGAGCTGCAGCGGAGTAGCTCTCACTGGAGAACCACACCGAGCGTTATCCGAGCACTCGAGAGAACCGAGAGCTTGGGTGAAAGTTCCCTTCACTCAGAAAGGCAGATTTCTAAAGAGTTATGTGAACTCAGGGCGAGATTTAAACACGTCTCAGATGCACCATCGTAGGAGGGAAGTTGAGCCAAGTATGGCATCCAGGATATGGGAAGGTGAGGAACACCACCATCCCTGCTGGGGCTGAGGAGAGGAGAGCAGCTCTCTGGGAAGATCAAGCTTCCTGCAATGATGGTCGTAATTTTAAACTGGTCACTGAGATTCCATGAAAAGATGGCAGAAAGGCAGCCCCCCTCAAGGTCTGGATGAAGGCAGGCAGTGCCCTGATAGAGATGGGCTCTGGGAGACCAGTGTCTGGTCTCTCAGAAGTGGGCTTGAGGATGGAAAATGCTCCATTTTTCTCTTCTCTGTTTTCCCCCTAATGCTATTTCTGGCCAGATCTGAGCATTTCATTAATTCAAATCAGTGTTCCTGCCCACAAGGAATAAGAGCTTAGAGCCAATTCCCCTGTTATGATTTTGTAGTTAAATCGTAAAATCACTGAGAGGCATCAATCAGGATTGGATTAATGTAATGCCAGGCAACAAACAAACAGAATCAGATCACAGCTCCTGCTTCTGATCCCTCCCCTCAAGGTTTTAGGGATTTTATAGAATTTTAAAAAGCATTTACAGCTCAAATAAGAGGTACCAATTTTGAAGTACCAATTAATATGGTATCTTTGTGCATCTGCTGTACATTCATCCATAAAAATAGGAATTATAAAGGCTATTTTGTGGAGCAGAGATCTAGGACATAACACAGATGTTTCTGGGAGGGAAAACCTCAGTGTTCATTGTTAATCACAGCTCTTGGATATGTACAGAGTGGGCAGGATGTATCACAGAGGATTGGAGTTCATTTGAGATGTGGTGCTTTTTGGCATCTTCTGTACAAGGCTTGCTATAAACAAGCAAATAAACCCAAAACACCAAACCCAAAGCTCTCAAAAAACCTGACGGCAGGGAATGGTCCCTTGAGCAGAGAGCAGTGACTGTCATTCAGGTACTACTCGTACAAGATGCCACATTAGTTGGTTTTTACATTTAATACCAAAAAAAGGCAGTAAAATCATGGGATAGGTGTTCCAGGCTAGCGGGCCCCTTGCCACAGCGAGAAGGGAAAATGCTGCTGCTATTGCAAATTTTTATGACTCTTTTAATTAAGTTCTTCAATACATTTTAAAGTGTTAATTTTTACAATAGTTACGTTAAATTGGAAATACATTCAGACAACTCTTTTTAAACAGATTTTAGTAAAGATTCACACTCTGTCTTGGTTTTTTTTTTTCCTTCCCAGCCCTCCTTGTATTTGTGATGCTGAGGACTCCAAAATCCAGTATTAACACCCAAAAAAACCCTGAGAGCCCGAGGGATGTTTACGTTGTGCTGACAGTGAACAGCAGGTTGCAGCACTGAGGAACATTTTCGGCAACATGACAGCTCCTGATAGAAAAGTAAATAATGCATTTTTTAAAATTGAAAATATAAACCAGCCCACAAACCCCTCACCATTAAATTAATTAATTGAATTAATTAATTCAATCACCACCATCAAATTCACTGAATTCTTGAGGGTACAGATTACAGACAAAGAAGTGAAACTGAATTTGTGTAGCTGCACATATTTATGTGTTTTTCTTTGAGGTTTTTTTGGGGTGTTGGTTCATGGCAAAATAATGATAATGAACTATAAAAATAATTTTGTTCTAAAACTGAGGATATAGGTTTTCATGAAGGGTTAAATACAAAGTTCAGCTTGACTACTGTTGCTCACAGAGAGGTGACAGCCACATCAGCAGAGGCTTGAAACTAGTTTTTTGTTTGTCTTTACTGAGTAGGTGAGTAGCCTATTTGTCATATCTATTAATTTTTAATGTGATTTGGATATTTTAAGCAAAAAAATCGTAAAAGGAAATCTATGATCACATGGAATTTATTTTGTTGAATAATAGTGGGATGGGAAAGGATAAAGAATTTATAATTCACTGGAAGCCTTATTAGATACACACATCCACAGGATGACAAAACAGACTTCCACATTCTGACAAAAGAAAAAAAAGAGAGATTAAAATTGTTTTGGCAGCTACGCAAAGATGCTTCAGCCCAGCACGAGTGGGTTTGTGTGCTGGTGGGTAATGCAGTGAATTTGAAATATTTTACAAAGCTTTTAAAAGCATTCAAATTAGTGCAGACCCGGCTGTAACATGAGTAAATAAGGGTGTTAAAAGCCTTTGCCAGGACATTCCTGGGGATGTGCTGGAAGAGCAGGGGTTTTGCACAGGTGCACCTGCACGAAAGGTACAACCAGGACCTGTTCTGTCCCTAAGACTCGGTGTGTTGCCCCAGGGAAGTTAATTCCAGACAAGGGACCGGTCCCAACAGGGTTTAAACCGCTGACACCCACACGCAAGTGTAAATTCCTCTCGTGACCAGTGACAGAACTCCAGAAAAGAGCTGGAGCCGAGTTGGGGAGGTTCAGCTGGGATATCAGCCAGAGGGTAGTCGAGCACTGCCAGAGCTCAAGGAGCTTTTGGACAGCACTCTCAGGGCCAGGGTGGGATTGCTGGGGTGTCCTGTGCAGGGCCAGGAGTGGAACTCGGTGATCCCTGGGGGTTCCTTCCAATTCAGGATATTCTATGGTAAAACAAGGTGTTCTGCTGGTGAAGCAGTTAAAAAAAAAAAGTGACTGCGAATTTGGTTGTACCCTGTGAGACTTTTGGAGCCTACTGTAAACAGGGAAAGCAGAAAGCCGGGTTTTATTGCCCGAATCCGTGTGTCCCTGGCGGGGCACGACTGGCGGTACCGCTGCCCCTCACGGCCCGGACCCCAAAAGGGCGGGAAGGACCGCGCGCCCTCCAAAAGGCGGGAAGAGCTCGCGCCCCGTGAGGCGTCGCGAGCCGCGGCCCCGCCCCAGGGCGGGCTCCGTGAGGGCTCCGCCCGCCCGGGGCGGCACCGTGAGGGCTCCGCCCGCCCGCCGGGGGCCGGGCTCCCGCTGGAGGTGGGTCCGGAGGTTGAGAGGTTCGCCTCGGGCGAGCGGCACGTTCCCTGCGGCGGGAGTCCCGCCGCCGTGTCCTGGAGTGCTCTTGGCGCTGTGACCCCGGGTGTGAGCGGTGGCAGCGCGCACGTCGGTGTGAGGCGTGTTGTGTGGGAAAAGGTACAGGGGTTGTTGTCAGCCTTGGAATTAATTCCCTCTTCCCGTTCGTCTGGCGCTGTGCCCTGTGAATGTTTGGTTCTCTGATTCCAGCACCCTCTTCCCTGCGGTTGTGGCCGAGTTTCTGGAGGGCAGGGTTGGGGCTCCTGTGGAGTGATACTATAAAGCGGTGGATGTCTTATCACCAACGACATGCAGCAACCACGCTCGGCTGATAATGACAATACAAATTCTGCTTTAGGAAAAGCAGAACACAAGCGAGGAAATGTGTTCCTTGGAATATCATTCCAAAGGACGACAGTACAAAAAAAAAAAAGGGGGGGGGCAAAAAAAAAGCCATCAGCCCCCCACTGCCTCATGGTGAACTGGAGTGACTGAAAATGGGAAACTGAAAATTACTTGAATTAACATGGTTGCTGTAGAATCAAAAATCCAAAAGGAGGAAGTTTTGGGTCGCTGGGAGATAAGGAAAGATGGGTTATATCCCCATATTTATGCTGGATGTTGTGTATGAGATGGTATTGAAAGAGAGGATTCCCGTGAGGACTCAGAGCGTTGCATCGTGCTGAAAGGGCTCAGAAGCACCCAGACCACCCCCAGCACCCATCCCAGCAGGGCTCCCCTCATCCAAACTGTGTGTGTGTGTGTGTCCCCCTCCCCGTCCTGGCAGAGCTCCCCCATCCCAGCAGCCCCTTTGCATTTTAAACACTTGTGCACTATGCAATTCAAACCCACGGGGCTTGTGTTTTCTTCTCTTTCAGCTCTGGCCCCGGGGGTAACTATGTTAAAAAGAGGAGCACCCAGGAAGCTTTGTGCAGGAAGCCAAGACGGTGCCACACGGGAGACGCAGCGGGGAGCCTTTGGCAGGTGGTGCTGGTGACGCACAGAAGTTACTTTGCCTTCGGGAAGACAAAAGGCGCCGTGTGCTGCCCATGTAGGTGTGCTGGTGTGCCCCCGAGAAGTTGGCTGGTGGCGCGGCAGCGGCGGAGCGGCGGCGGCTCGTCCTGGGCAGCGGCGGCGGCAGATGATGGTGGCGGCGCGGCGCTGAGCGGCGGCATCCCGCTCCGCCGATGCGCTTCCCGGCCCCGCTCGGAAGGGCCACCTGAGGCTCCGGCAGCTGGGCAGGCATCGCCACCGTCGGAAAGGGGAAAGCGTGCCGGGGGCAGGCGGGTCAGCGCTCGGCTGTGTGCGGGTGGGCAGGGGGCTGGTTATCATGGCGGATCGGACGGCTCCGCGCTGCCAGCTCCGGCTGGAGTGGGTGTACGGCTACCGGGGCCACCAGTGCCGCAACAACCTGTACTACACGGCAGGGAAGGAGGTCGTGTACTTCGTGGCCGGAGTCGGCGTGGTTTACAACACCAGGGAGCACAGCCAGAAATTCTTCCTCGGGCACAACGATGATATTATCAGGTAAGGGGGCTGACTTCTCTGGTGGTGGGGTGGGGTGGGGTTTAAAGGGAAGGGAGGAGAATGTAGGGCTGGCAGAATACCCCCTCCTTGCTTCTTACAACTCGCCTTGCACCTGCCCTTTTCAAGCAGCCCAGATTCGTTAGCGGCAGCCTGTGTGAAAGCTGGATTTCTAGATACTATCGGTTATCATTATTTCGTAGCAAAGCCTCAAAATGTTGCAATAATAATAGAGAGAACGTAAGTTTTTCTCATGCACTGCACCAAAAGCAAGACACTTGGTTTCAGCACTGGGAAGATCTTAGTGCAACAGTGCTGCAAAACCGTGTCTCCAGCACAGTGATCTTCCCAGAGCTGGCACCCTGGCTCATCAGTTCTGACATCGCACAGAAGGCAGGTGTAGCTCTCTCTGCCGTCAGCAAATCCCAGCACGAGAGTCCATAAATCTGACACATCTCTCAAACTAAGCTGCTTTTAATATCATCCGGAGAATTTAGATCAAAATCAACTTCAGCTGTTTGCACTCCAGGCAAAAAATCCCAAGCATGCTGGTGCAAGATGGCTACAGAAGCACAGGTCTGGCTCCTCATCTGTCTAATTTATTGCCCCTTTCTCTCAAATTCCGCCCGAGAAGTGGATTTAATTGATGTTCTTGTCCTACAGAATGCTGATTTTTTACTGCACCTTACAAAATAGCACAATAAAAAAGTGGTTAAAGAGTTCTAGGTACCCTCCTAAAAATCTGCCCAAAATACAGAAAATTACATCAGTAAAATAGAAAATTCATGTTGTAGCTACTACTGTGTGACAGAAATGTGAGCCTAGAATATCCCCATGAAGGATGTTGCCTGGTGATGACACTCCTCTGAGCACAGCTATGTGCTGCCCTCCCTGTTCACCCAATTCAGCATGAATGAAGTGTTTTGTTGATGATGTGGTGGAACCAGAGCAGTCCCAGGTGACTCGTGGTGCGGGAGTGCTGTGGGAACGTCTGCTGAAGGCAGGGTCCTGACGCTCCGTAACCACCTCACACAACTGTCATGTGGTCCCCGTTTATGGAAACCATCCACTTTTCCTAGGAAGAGCTTTTGGCTGCTGTGTGTCCTCGTAGCATCCTCCTCCCTAGATTGTGTTAAAGCATTTTGTCAAGTACTGTGGATGTGCATAGAAGTTCATGCTGGTTTCAAAGGTATTACAACTCCAAAAGGCTGTTTAAATACACAGTGGGCTGCTCAGGGAAGAGTCAGGTATTTTAGATGCATCTGCAGCATCATGACATTAAAAGTTTTGCTTGTTTTATGGACATAAATTTTGATACCTTATGGAATAGGAAGTGTAATCCATGTAAAGAGTTGTATATTTCTGAGGTTATGCTTGAATTCTTATTAAATACTAGAAATATAATTTCTTAAAACGCAGCTACATAACTACAGATCTCCACTGAGTTTTGGTTGGACAGTGATGCTTTGGTTGTCTCTTTATTTTTTAATATTCAACCAGCTGAGGAAAAAACGTCCCAAATATTATACTTGTACTTTTAAGTAGGTAATTCCTTGTGTGGTCATCACTGATATGACTAATAAATGCAGGAATTTAAATTCTCACATTTTAGGCTTCACAGCTCTCATCCAATTGACATGAATGGGATGAATGTACTTATCCAATTTTTGTGGTTTTGTTGGGATTTACTTGCCTGAGACCGGTTTCTAAACAGCAGTGTGTGCATTTGCAGTCCAACAGGTTGTCATTTCTAAAGAGGTTTGAAACACCATTTAAAAAAAAGAGAACTTGCAGAATTTGGAAAATACTGCAAATCATTGAGACCAGAAGACCTTGAAGCGGGAAGATCATCTGCTTCCAAGGACTGCTGTTATCTCCTTTTGTGTTTAAAGGTTTTTGTGAATGCTGTTCTGTGGCAAAAAAATTGATGACCCCGTGTTTCTCAGAGCTGATACCATGTATTACCTGGGAGTGTTTGTTGAAGTCATGAAAGGGGATGTTTGTCCTTGATGGAAAGGTCAGGTGTGGATGTTTAATGTGTTCTCACAGGATTAATAGTTCTGCCTCTTGTTTTCTATCAGAAATAATGCAGTTGGACATAATTTAGTTTGGGCTCCAGCAGACCAGAGTGTATTGGATTAATGGAGAAATGCCATTTTTCCTGAGATCCATATTTAAAGGCGAGTCTGTCTGTACAAGGAACTGGATGTACTGCACTTGGCTGGTGAGGTCGATGTTCCGAGTGCACAAGTGAGCTCAGAATGTCCTGTTTTCTGAGCAAAGCCCCCACCAGGTGCTGTGCTTCCCAGCTCTTCCTCCTTGAACTTCAGCATGAGATGAGGTCCTGAACCTCCTGATTTAACCTCCAAGTGAGCCCTGCTTTGTGGAGGGGTTGGTGGGTAACCTCCAGAGCTCCCTTGCTTAACTGAAGTGTCCTGTGGTTCCTTTGTTACTGCCAGTCATATAACACAGTTCTTCTTGCATGTTACCTAGCTGTGGCGTAGCTCATACTATTGATTAGCAAGTCCTGTCATTATGGAAGAGGATCAACACGTGGCTGGAGTGAATCAGCGTTAGTTCTGGTCTCTGAAGGGTCTGGGTCCTTTTTGTTTGTCATTGGTGAAGTTTACTTTAAAACCAAAGAGCATAAAATATACTCTATTCTTCTCCGTCCCTCCCGAGGGTGCAGGTCACAGGCACTGCAACACTGGACTGGAGAAGTGTCCTGTAACTGATTGTCACCGAATGCAGTCATTTCTGTGGGGCAGGACTCAGCCTCAGAAGCTGATATGAACACGGGGGTTGTTTTCCTTCTGGAGTAATTTAAAAGTGGGCTTTTGCAGCAGCTCATTGTGACAGCAGTGACTTTGTGTGGGAGTGAGAATCTTGCAATTCCTGCAGCATCGCTGCCTTCCCTTCCCCAGGAGCCCTGCAAATGTGGGATCTGTGTGTAGCAGAACCAGCAAGGCTGGCTCCTTCCTTTTGACAGGAATGGAACACTTTCAAAAGAACAAAAGGTTTTCTTACTTTATGTTGTGCCTTACTTGTAGAACAGTGATCAATTAGATCAATCCTTGTTTTTCCCTTAATTAAGTGTTGAGTGGAGGTAGTTCTTTCCCAGAACTGTTCTGCAATTTTTGCATATGTGAAAGCCACAGAAAACAGCAAAAGTAAAAATTAGCCAATTGAGATACTTCTCATAATTTAAAATACAGTTGGTTTTATTTCTCTTTACAGATTTCATTTATAAACAGAGATTCATTCCTAACCTTGAGCAATATTTCCACTGGTATAGTAATGAAGTTATGTCTTCTTGTTGTTGAGTTCCAAGAATTTCTGCAGCACTAAACAGTTTTCCTGAGCTTACAGAGGGAACACCTTTGACAGGATATTGCAGACTTCACCTGCACTTTTTATACACCCCAGTTTCTTGTGGTATCTGATATTTTGTGCATTATGCATTTACAGAAGCAGTTTTGCATCCCAGTTGCCTCCGAGCAAGTGTTCTGTGAGGCACCGTGCCTCAGGCCTGCCCCTCTGTCCGGTCTCTGTGCTGCCTGGGTGTGGTACCTGCCAAGCCTCCTGTTATCCCTGGATTGCAGAGCACGTTGTTTATGTAAGGCAGTGTGGGATTTATCAGAATATTGCTGGAAGTGTGTGTGTGTGAGTGCCACTGTGCTGACAGATTGGGATTAAACCACGGCTGTGCCAGGGGGATGAGATTTACCGCACTGACATACAGACTGGAGGCCTGCTTTGTTCCCAGGAGGGTTGTTTCAGGAGACAGGATGTGTACTGGAATATGACTGAACATTTTCTTGTCTTTCTGCCATTGGAAAAAAGGAATAGGATGCCTGAAGCAGTGTTGTGTGTTGTTGACTGTAGTAAATGTAATTTTGGAATTAGTAAATTGATGGCAGAGCTATGCAAATCAAAACCCCAGAGATTGAAGATATAATTGTACTTTTATATTTTTATTTAACAGTATGTATCATACTATTTCTGCTTATGGGGTGGTGTTTATTTGAAGAGATCTGCAATCCTTGGTTTACTTGCCACCATTTGGATGGTAAGTGACAGCAGTTTCTGTAGTGGTTGTGAAGTTACTGTGGTTGCTGGGTGTGTTTTGGGACCTGTTTTGAGACAGTAAGTTGTTAAACAAGTTTCATATGAAAGAAATTAATGCCCCCTAAAAACTCACCAGCTTTATTTCTTCCTTTGCTTTCAATCTCAGAAAACCTGGGGAAATTGCAGTTTATTCCATGAAGTTGAGGTGGCCTCTTTTGCCTGCGCTTGATTGCTGCGCTGCATTTAGATTTGAAGTCTTGCCCAGGGTTGCTATAAGCTGCTATAAATTTGTGTTTCAAATATCCAAGGGAATGCATCAGGCATGTTGGAATATGTAGTTGCCATATCTTATTGAATATGGGATCGGTTTAAAGTGGGGAGAAGCTCAGCAGGCATTTGTCACAATATATCAATGAGAATAGTCATTATTTAGCTCTAGTCTTCAACCAGAGCAGCCTATCCTTCATTTTTTAGTATATTTTTTTTATTTTCTCTGCATTAACTCTCTGTACCTTTTTAACTTGTTTTATTTCAATTTGATTTGAGATGACCAGGAGTCATCAAGTGTATGATCATTCTTTACTAGGATGAAAACTCATAGAAAGTATTTTGATATAAGTAACCTTAATTTCAAATTTTCTTCTTAGTCTGAAGGATGGGGAGGAGCTGATGGCACAGTTTTGTATTAGTGTTTTGTATTTTCAAACTTCCTGCAAAAATATATATACAAATTCTGGCCTTTACAGATGTTCATAAACTGCATCTTGCAGGACAGAAGAGACCAATGTCCCTGATCTATTATTGCTCTCTTTCCTCCTGATGAAATGCATGTCAGATAGATTTATGTAGGCAATTTCCAGATACTTTTTTTCTTTTCCTTCCAAGTCTTGATTAGATTTCTGCAGCAAGATGAGATGCATTTCTGCCCCAAGAACATTTAGTTGTCTGGCTTTTCTGTCCAACAGACAAGCTGAATTTAAATTCTCCTTTAGAAGTGGTATTTATAACAGACTGGGAATGAGACCTCCAGAGCTTTAGGGAGCCCTGATCTTAAGGCCATGTATATGTTTATGTCAAATTCCTTCAAACATTCCAGCAGCACAAGGAACTTTGGTGCTCTGCATCTTATTGCTGGAACTTGTGTTAATGCTGGCGTTGAAGTCAGTTCTTTCTTCTGTGACAGATGGATTGAAGGACACTGACACGATGGTAATAAAAACAGAATATGAAATAAAGGTTACACTCAGAGGGATATAGCAACCCTGCTCTTTTGGTTGCCTAACTTTCCTTGTTACTAAAGATTTCACTGGGGTTTTTTTATCAGGAATTTTGAGTGCCTTCATTACATTAGCAGACTGGAATGTTCAAGGCATAATCCTGCTGCCTAGTACTACAGTTTATATGTAGTCACACTAATATTGGTGCCTGCACACCAAAATTGGGCATCCATTCATGCCAAACATCTGCTTCCTCATCTTCAGAAATTCTTCCATACGCAGAGTTAAATACTGCAAGTGTCATTCACTTATTAGTTGCAAATATTAATTGCAAAATGACAGTATTTGTAACAGTGAATGTAACAGTAAATAACTACTACCAGTAGCAGTAGTAGTAAAAGAAGTAGTAGTAAAAAAAGACAATAAAACAATCCTTCTAGGATTCTGAGCGATTCTCATCTGTTTAGAATTTTATTTTTTCTTAAAACCTATTGAAATGCTGTTCAGTGGAACTACTCTGTTAGTGGCTGTAAAACAAGTTTATAATACACAGTTATGTTGCCAATCCAAGGCCTTGTGCAGCTGCAGTGATTGTTACATATGGTCTGGCTTCCTACTTCCACAGTGGGTTTATTTGGGTTTTTTTTCTGAATGTGTGGTATCAGGAGGTGGCCTCAAATGTCTCAAATGACATATATTGAGTGCTCGTGTAAACTGTCTTTAGTCACAAGAGCTATTTCAAAGCTTTGCTTGTCAGACTGGAGCGGTTTGTCTGGTTCTATCTGGGAATTAGATCAAACCATGTCAGTTTGACAGGCTGCTCTAGGATGGGCAGCTCTGTTCTCCTTCCTTCCAGTGCAATCCCTCCTCCCCAGGAGGGGAGCAGGGTCAATGCCTTTTCCCAGAGAGCTCCCTTCGCACTTTGGTTGGTGTCTGGAGGGGGCCTTGCAGCAAACTGTCCCTCTGTTTGCTCACAGACGTGGTGCTTGGTACAGATGAAGCTCTAACCCACAATTACTGATGTCAGACAGAACAGAGTTTCTGCCTGTAGTGGTCCTTTTAATCCTGGCTGTAAAGGATTGCACCTGGGCTCTGGGGTTGCAGAAATCTCAGAGAGGAATCTTGCTGTCTCTTCTCAGCTGTCCCCTGGGTTAGTGGCACACCCACGGTCCGTAAACAAGTCAGAACTCACTGAACACCTACGGAAGGAGCACCCCAGAGAGCTCTGTTACCTTCCTTGGGCACACACATCCCTGCAGGGCTTGACAGAATTCTATACAATTTTATAAATACTTGCGATCTTAAGAAAATAGGTATAAAGTAATTTCTTCCTTTAAGATTAAACTTAGCCAAGAACTTAAGAGTTTCGAGGGCTTTGCATGTTTTGTTCCTTTCTTCGTGTAACAAGAAAATATAGAAGTTGCTAACTTGTTGGTAGTTTTAAGGCTTTTATCAGAATATGCCCTACTGTTTTATTGTCTGCTCGGGAGCTGTAGAGGAGAATGCTAGAATAATCTTCAAAAGCAAATATGGCAAATCCTACAGTTTTCAACTCTTGCACCAAATTTCTCATGTCAGTGTATATGTTAACAGTTTTTATTGCAGTACAGGTTAGTGCATTACCAGAGAAAGTAGAAGTAAGAATATCAGGAAATTTATGGCTTGAATTGACAATGAGTGCAAGGACTGAGATGAAGTTTTTGGAAAGCTTGTGCACTGTAATTTTTACCTTAGGTTGATACCAATTATTAGGTGTGATACATGTTTTTGCCATAGGTTTCTAGCATGGATACGTTAAATATAAATTTCCTTAACTTCCTCCTGGAGAGAGGATATTTTGCTCAGGAAACCTTTAAGGGAATAGAAGAGCAAGCAGATAGCTGAGCAGTGTACAAGGACACATGAAATCTTCTTTAGCAGCTTGTGTTTTTGAAAGCTCTGAAACACATGAACGCCTCAAATCAGTGCTGCAGAGACCTGTTTCTTTGTGTCCCTGCACACGGAGTGTGTTGCTATTTCCCTCTCCTGGCCGGCTGCCACGGTGTGGTTAAATCTGGAGTCTGCCCAGCCGAGCTGAATGCACTTGATTAGCTGCTTCGGTTGGAACAGCACTGCCCTCATCTTGCACTGGCTCTGGGCTCCAGGGGGCTGCTCAGCTGTACCTCCAGTGGCACGGGAGCGCGCAGCAAACCCCGCTCGCTCCGGGCAGGGGACTGCACTGCTGGGTGTGCTCAGGCAGAAGGGCACAGGGCAGGTGGGCTGGGGAGGGAGAGGCACTTCAGTCTCCACATGAGCCCAGCAGCTCTGGTGCAAGCTGCTTTCTCTGCTCCTGGGAAGTGGGAGGCAGCCCCCCTGGAACATCCATGATACCATAAGCTAGAGAAAAATCCGAAGTATTAGCAAATGACAAGCAGTAAACCAGATTATAAGTGCCTGAGGCTACACGCTGCCAGGCAGTTACATAATGGCACAAAACTCTTCAGCCTCCACTGCAGCATCGAACCTGAAATACAGCAAAAAGGACTCCCGGGAGCCCAGCTCAGAGATGTCACCGAAGGCACAACCCCAGGTTCCCAATCTCTGCTCTGAAAAGTTGGCTAAGGAATCAAGAGAAAAAGAGAAATAATAATAGGCGAGAAAATTAGTTGTAGTGCTTACATAAAAACATAGTCATAATTCCATGTTTGTTTATATAACTCCTGGTATTAGTCTCACAAAACTGAAGTTCCAAAGGCATTCTTTGGATCACCCTAATCCCCCTCAAATACACCATGTCAGGGACTTTGGTAGTGCCAGAACTTCACACCTGCTCCTTCCTGTTCGTGTCTGCCAATGGCTGCACATCCATTAAAACACAGGCATCATTAATAAGTGTATGTCGGATTAGAAGACACATTTTGAATACTTTGGGGGTCCTATATTCTGAGGGTGCCTAGTGCGGCTGGTCCTAGGGAAGAAAAGTGAGTTTGAATATCTTTTCCAAATGTCTGATCAGTCACTCACCGAAACAGGAGGATTAGTGAATGCTTTCAGGGACACTCTGGCTTCTCAGGAATTTAATACTGAAAATTCTGCTTATGTAAAACATTCACTGAACTACGTGGCATTACTTTGTATTTGAAACTTGCTGTATTTACCTTTTATTACAGTTCATTTCTGAGTGACTGTAGAGCAATCCCGTAAGCATCACTGAAGGTGAGTTACTGTGGAGTTGGGTTTGCGTGTGGTTTGTGGGCTTCGAACAGCGGGGCAGGTCTGCTTGGAGTTTCTTTCCCTTGATCCCAAAGTCAGGAGCCTGAGCTTACTGGATGTGTCAAGGCAGGTCACCTCAAACCTCTACCGAGTTTGTCTCCTAAAATAACAGTAAGTAGAGGTTCTGAACCATTTCCCTTCACATGTTTTTTCCCAACTATCCATTTTGTAGCCAGCACAGAAGGGAAGTTACTTGATTTAAAGAACATGCTAAATCCCCAAACTCTGTCTTCCGTTTTTGCTATTTCTCTTCTCTTTCTGTAGAGTTTCCACAGACATGATTTGCTTTTTAGCTCTGTAGGCACTGCCTTATGTGTGAACATATGAATTGCTCTGTTACACAGATGGATCATTTGAAAAGTTTGGAAGTAAATTCATCTTCTATGTCTAAAATTTCTAGAAAATACTCAAATTTCCAGGGCTCATTTGTATCCTCTGAGGAGAACTGGGATGTGGATCTTTAACTTTGCAAGAGCCTGGTGAATACATGAGTGTGACTGGGCATGTGAGGAAATCCTGGATGTGCACGGGAGATGGGTGACAGCTCTTTATTTTTGTAAATGTCTATGTAAAGAACGTTATATATCTGAACAGAGTCCTCTTCTCTGAGAGCTGTGAGATACCAGTTTTTGTAAGAGAGCTGAGAAGGCAGCATCCTTTTATCTGAGCAAGGAGTGTTTTGGCCCTCGTGCCTAAGTCAGTACAACTTTACAGTTGTCTTTTGGTTAACTGTTGGACCTGGTGCTGGGTCATGAGATAATTTAAATTAGGAATAACCAGCGTATTTTGGGTTTCAGCAGAGGACAGATTAAATGAAGTATGAATACACTGCTCTTGGATAAGACTGCTCTTTAGAATGCCCTGTTTCCAGCTGTATTAAAGAGTTATATGATGGCATTATTGCAAATGTGCTCTGTACACTGTGTTGCACTTCACATTTTCCTCGTGGTATCCGTAATGTTTCATTTGTAATCCCTGGGACTCCCCACTGCCTAGAGGCAAATGCTCTTTTACCTTGTCATTTAGTTTGGTGGTAATTACTTTATATGTGATGACAGTTAAGTGCACTGCACACTTTTTTTTCCCCTGCCTTCTCCCTCCCTGTCAGATACAACCGTTTAACGAGCCCAAACCCCTCCAAACTGAGCATATTCTGCAGCTGTCACCAGTTACTGCCAGCTGAGCTTACTCCCAGTACTTTCTGGGATCCACCTCAGTCTTTGACAGGATGTGTTCTGGTTTTTAAACATATGTACAACACAAATATATATATATAGGTTTATTATGTGATTATGTAGTATTATATAATGCATAAACATGAAAATTATATATATATTTGGCTTTCAAATAACTTGTTGGTTCAATGTCATCCCAGGATTATCCCTTTAACTTCTAGACACCCTCTTTTCTGTGCTGGAGGTAACAGTAAGGAGTGATGCTGTCCCTTCATTCCATTTATGAGTGTACTGGACTTACACCTGGAATTGCTAAGCAGTTGGACTAAATAGAGATGTTCAGTATGGGCAAATCTGAGCTTTGTCTGAGTTGTCACAGAACTTTAGGCTCCTAGGAAATGTTACCAGTAAAAAAAAAAGCTCTTGCTTGTGGCAAGAGGTGTTTTTTGGCTCTGGTATGTGATAGAAATTTAAAAAAAAAAAAAAAAAGAAATGGTGATTTCTTTCTAATTCACCAAAAGGCAGTGGTAGCCACAGCCATGGCTTGTGCTGTGGGGTGCAGGCTGGGCCCTTGAGCAACGTGCCCCAGCATGTTTGATGGCAGTAGCAAAGCTCTGAATCCCAAACACCAGAGCTTCCCTGCTGTCACATGGATTTAAGGCACGAGCATGAGCCATCCCGCTCTGCCCAGGAGATCCCCGCGATCTGCAGCTTTCGTTTCTGGCTGGAGACAGAGCACGGCCTTGCACGTGTCATTCCCAGTTAGTTGTGCAGGGATTGCTCCCCTGGGAATGGTAGCAGACTCTAACAGGTTGGGTTGCAGCTTTTCCCCCAGCTCCCTTGAGTCACTGGGGTGGAAAGAGTTTCCTGGTGCCTTTGGCACCCACCACCCCAAGTGGAAAAGCTTCAGTGGAACTGGAACTGAAGTAGCTTGGTCTCCTATTTTCTTCTTGGTTTGCTCACGGATGTGGGATTTCCCAGACTTGGTTGCTCATACACATTTTCCCTGTCTTATTTGGAAGATTTTAGCATGCCTTTGATCAGCTGTTTCATAAACCAGTAAAAATCCCTGAGGAGTTTGGTTCATAGGAAACGTTGGCAGCATATCATACATTTTGAACATAATATTGTTGTTAGACATTTAATTTTTCCTGATTAGAATGTTCATATTTCAAAGTACACTTCTCTTGGTTTAATAATTTTTTTTTGTTTTTTCCCAAATTGATGATATTTATACTTCTTACATTGTTGTCACAAGAAAGCTGAGCTGCCAGTGAATAAAGACGAGTGCTTCTCACTGGCCTTGGGGGAGATGAGCTCAGAGTTATCAATTAAACTGCCACACAACTGCAGGAACCTGCTCTGCATGAGACCCCCCCAATCACCCCCCTAAAGGCTGCCTTGGGATCTCTCTAACTCAGAGACATTCTTGGAATGATATGGGGAATGATATGCTGTCTTGTTTTCTCTTAATTCTTTTCTGCTTCTTCCATCCTCACTCTTCTGTGTAAATTCTGTTACAGCCCGTCCCCTGTAGTGGTTTATTAGCTGGTATAGCCGTGGCTATTACAGATTTTACCCCAAGATTAAATGTGTAACCCCAAGTTACAAAAGTCAGTCAGGTCTCTGAAGATGATCTCCTGTGGCAGTCCTTGTGTGTGGTACCATGGTGCAGATTCCTGGGAACGGTGGCTTTCACAGAAGGATGTCGTGGAAACTCTGGGCATTGTGCTCACCCACACTTTGGTGGCTGAACTCTCTCGTCCAGACTGTAAAGAAATAATGGGACTTCTTCCCTCTTTGTTCATATTTCAATTTGCTGTGGTCTCTTGAAGGTTCCAGGTGTGTTGCTTGTACTCAGTTGTGCATCAGAAACTAGTGAAATGTTTACAGTAGAGAGTTTATGTAAAGAAAGGCCTGGATTGTTCCCGTAAGGAGCTATTCTCACCTTCCTGGGAGGAACCGTGACTCAAGTGTGTGTATTATCTGTAAGGAGATCAAATGGAAACGTGGAAAGGCTCCTCTTCCTAAACCTGTTCCCTGAGTGTGAGGGCGGTTTTAAAATGAGGAGTTCTTGGGAAAAGAGATGGCAATCTTCAGGTTTTATGGGGGCTTTGGGGAACTGTACCTGAAGGTGTATTTAGATTTGTTCTTAATGCATATTAAATAACAGAATATATAGATTTATTCTGTTGAAGCTCATTTCCAAAGTAAAAATGCAAACATTTCTAAATGTATTTATGGCTTCATTATAAGATCATAAAAGCCAAAGCATGTAATTTTACTATTTTAATATTTAAGCAATGACTATGGAGTAAAGCCTTGGCTTTCACAATTTTTTTTAATTCTGAGATGATTACAGATCTTTTTTTACTTATTCCAGCTGCCTGCAGAATACAAAAATAAAAGCAAATGTATGCAAAATGCATTGCACAAATTAACATGCATTAAAATTCCAGTTATTTCTCAGCTACTCTGATATTTTTGCAAGAGAGAGCAGAATGTGGATTGTGTGTCACACATCAGTCATCTCTATTAATATTTTGCTTTCAAAAATACAAATATAATCAGAAAATATTGATGGCTGTATTTTCAGCTGAGCTGCAACTCTATTAGTACTGCAGACTATAACGGAGATATTTTAAATTAGCAGACTTAGGTAGCACTGCCATGGAACTCAAAAAGGGTAAACTCCTCAGTTTTATTATTCCTTCTATGGCAAATCTGGGAATTCCTCCAATGCACCATCCCCTAAATTAAGTCCCTGGGCTTTCTCACATATAAACTGTGTGCTCAATCCTTATGTTGTATGTACATTCCTTTGCACATTTATAGCACCCTACTGCGCTTCCCAACAGGCACCACGGAGACTGAGGGAAGGCTGCGTGTCCTTCCTAAGTACCAGTAAAATGTTGGTGTTAACTCTTGATTTTTGGACTTAGAACCTCAAGAGTAAGATTTTTATATCGTAGAAGTCCAAGGACTAATTTGATTTTCTGGTCCTGGTGAATTACAGCTTCTCCTCTGAAAGCACTGCCCATATCCCTGTGAGTCTGAAAAAATACATTTTTGGAGTTTGTACAGCCTTTGTGAGATTCCAGAAGGCAAAAGCAGAGGAAGATTTTACTTTGGCTTGTGTAATTATTATTAACATTTCCATTTCAAGCTGCTTCTTTCTTTTACTTTGTTAAATTATGGGTTGATGGAATAATATAATGGACTTTCTGATGGACTTTCTGATGGACTTTCTGACTCCTCAGGCAGCTTTCATGTGCTGGGGTGAGATCCCTGTTCTGAGTAACTAATAAAGCCAGTCCCTTCTTTTCTCCTTAGTTGAATTTCTTTTTTTTCTGTAATAAAAGCATAAAAAGTGCTTACATAACATGACTTAGAGAAAATAGTCACTAATATCACAGGAAAATACACCTGACATGCAGGAGATGTTTAGTGTAACACCTGTGTCTTGGGCACTGGAGATTCCCCTGAGCAAAGGCCCTGGCTGTAGAAGGAATTTTGTGGTATCAAATTGATGTGGGCTGGAGTATGAGCTTTCTTTTTCCTGATAAAAAGCAGCTGTGTCCTGTGAGGAGTTTCTGTTGTGTGATACCTGTTAAGCACAGATTGTTCTCAGGTGAGGGTTTCTCTTCTGTTTAACTGCTCCTCTTGGAACTAAAACAACTTGGGCAGTGCAAATACGTGCAGCTGGAGCTGCAGGGGCCTCGTCTGGGGCCAAGGCGGGGCAGCTGGCACGGGAGGGAGGTACTGGGGGCACATCTAGAGCTCAGTTATTCAGCTGCACTGGCAGGAGCTGCTCAGGGGATCTGGTAGGCATCTCCTTTGCTTATTTAGGCTTTTTCAAACAAAAAACAAATATCACCAAAACCCTGAACTGCCCAAGCCTGTGGTAGAAAGGAGAGAAGGGTAAAGTGGAAGATTCTGTTCAGCATTAAATCTCAGTGTGTTTCTGTGGTGTTTTAGCACGTCCCTTTCCAGAATTTTATGTACAGAGCATTGGTATGTTACTGGTGAATCATTTGGTGGTTTTATCATGCTGCTGCGTAACTTCATCATCAGGAGGACAGCAGAGTACAGAGAAACCAAGGGGTTGGTTTTCATCCTTAGTTATTTTCTATTTTGGCTTTAAAAAACAGTGATACTTGGCTACTTTTTAATAATAAGTTATGGCTGGGTGGCATGTCTTTACAGGTCCTCTGCATCTGGGAAACCAGATTAATTCTGTTGTCTGGGAGGTTTTGTGTAATCTGTTCCCCACAAAAGAGACACTTGATACTTAAAAATCTTCAGGTTGTGTCAGATGATGTAAAGGCCAGATAACAGCCAACAATTTTGTTTTAGTGGGTGTACTTCTCAAAAAAATGAAATTGTTTTGTGGATAATAATCCACATAGATACCTTCTGTGTTTGAATTGTTAGAGAAAAGGGAAAATGGATTTATTAACATGTACTTGTTAAAAGCCATCTTTGAATTTTTAGGCATAGTGTTTGTGTTCTCCACAATTAACTGGCAAAGCTGAATTTCAGGGGCCTGGCAAGAGTGCTCAGAAAACTGAGATTCCTTCACTTTGTCATGGATCCACTGGAAGTGGAAGCTCAGAGTCTAGGCCCGTTCTAATCTTCTGTAATGGTCCCACGTCCCTCCAGCCCCCATGTACTGTGCATTATACCTTGAGGCCTGACAGCTCATGGAGCTGTTCTCATTGAGAAAGTACAAAAATGTAATCCCTCCTCCACAGGAAAATTGTTTTATCACCCCCAGTGCGATCTGATGATCCTCCAGTGTACAACACCATCTTTTTGAAAAGGAACAAAACTGTTGGTCTTTGCTTTGCTTTCCTGGGAGGTGATGAGAAATGTCAGCTGGCAGCATTCAGAGGGGAGAGAAAAACATCCTTAGTAGCACTGCAAACTCCTCGTATTCTGAGGTGTCTAAAAAGGAATGTTTTTCTCCAGCCACATTTGATATTGCCACATTTATCATTTCTGCAGACGTTCTGTGCACAAAGAACCATAATTTGCTTCCAACCCGTGAAATGCCCCCTGGTGTGCATTTATTTGATATATTATTGAATCAGGCTCTTACTCTTCTCTGCTTCTTTCCATTAAAGTGCTTAACCTTAAAATATGGTGGGGCAGGATTGTCACGAGAAGAATGCCCAAGTAGGATGCAGCTGTCACACTCCGCATTCATTGTACTCGAAGTAGGAAGACTTTCCCTGGGCTTAAAATCCTTACTTCTGATCAGCACTGAAAGGCAAACCTATGCAAACAGTGTCATTATCTCAGTGTGGATGTTTTAAGAAGAGCCTGTGAGTTTTGTCAGACCACACGATTTGTCATAAATGTGAATAGACCTGGGGATTTCCAACTGGATGAGATGAAATTGCTTAAGCTGAAAATTAAAGTGGGAGTGGCCCAGGAAAGTTATGGCGGTGGCTGGGTTTTTTTCCTTGTTCTTGGTAATATTTCCCATTTCTCCTTGACTGTTCTCTGGGCTTTTTGGTTATTTTTATCACATCTTCTGTATCGTATTTGTTTTGCAGCTCCCTCTTGATTCCTCTTTTTTTCAGCTCTCTTTTTTGTCTGTCCTGTTTCCAAGATTTTCTTCCCGTGTTCCTTTGGGGATTCCCATGGTGATTGACATCACCATGCTGTGGGCAGTTAATTAGTGCTCAGGATTTGCTGTTCACTGTGACCACCAGCCTCGGAGCTCTTAGCTAGATCTGAATTATCACCACATCTCTGCTCCTGGGAGGAAAGGCACAGCTACACTCAGTCCATTTTTAGTTGTCTCAGCCCTGGAATGTGATAAATGGGAAAAACAAAGGGTTTGATTCCCAGTGGCCACACACAGTTTGTGCATCTGTTCGGGCTGCACTCTGGCTCTGGTATTTCTACAGTCAGGCTCAAACAGGGTGAATGCAGGAAATGAAGGAGAGAACAACGTGTGACAGTGATTTATCTACTTACAGCCTTTCTCTGATGTATAAATTACACTTTCAATCACAGTGTTCAGACTGGCCTTCAAATTCTTTATACCAGATGAATGTGAGAGTTTTGCTGATTGCTGTTGAGCACTACTAAATTAACAGCAGTGTGTAATTAGTTTTCCATGTATTGGGAAATTACTGCGTTACCCTGGTACCATTTAAGTTGCTGGTTTTATCCCAGCATCACAGACCAGGGCTCTCTGTTTCAAGTATAGTACTTTGTCTTTCTTGAAGAAATAGTCATACCATGGTACATACAAAGAGTTCTGGACATGCCCTGGTGATGTCATTTTGGGGGTTATTGTCAGATATCGCAGCAGGCTGCAGTCATCGTGTGGATGCAAATGGAATTAGGCTCAAAGGGAACTCGGTGCACACATGGGAAAAGTGGAATATGGGTTCTCTTGGGGGTAGTGTGGCTCATATACTCTGTATATTCCCTGGTCACTTGTTGCTCAAAACGCACAATTCATGAGGACATTTTGTTTCTGCTTATCTTCAATGTCATTAAATGGGCTTTGACTAAAATCTGGGGTTTCTTTTTGCTGGGAAAAGCTCAGAGTTGCAAAATATCCATGAGATGAACATGGATGAGAAAATCAATCCTGAACTGTGTGACCCTGGTGTTGCTGCAGCCCCGTGTGAGAGGAGCCCCAGTGCTGCAGGATGTGCTGCAGTGCCCTTCCCTTCTAGGAAATCTGCCCAGTTTTCCTCTCTGTACAGATCCATGTGAGTGTAAATCAGAGCTGGCCTTAATTAAAGAGCAGAACGGTTTTGCTTGAATCATTACATTTTAAGGGTTTATTTTTCCTCTTGGAAAATTGAGGAAATTTTAATCACTTGATCAAAAGCCATTTATTCTTTAAATTTGGCCTGACTCTGTGACCTCTCTGTAGCTCCTGGTGCCATGACAAATTCCATGTTCTGCCAGGCTTATGTGGCCTTTTGGGCCTGATCTGTCAGGACTTCTGATAGGCATTGGGCAGATGAGCAAACCTTACTGAAATGTGGTGAAATAACTCCGTGGGCTTGAATAACAAACACTGGTGCGAGGAGCAGGTCTGCAGGAATTCCCCAAGGATGAGGAGTGGCAGGAATGGTTAGAACTTTGCATGCTTCTGTCACCTTTCTACCACTTCTGAGCTCTGGAAAACAGTCAGAAATAAAATCCTTGTCCCAGTGCTCCTTGGATTCCCAGGACACTGAGAGGACTGGAGCTCAACAACACCTGTGAAAATCTGTGCTCCCAACACCTTTTCTGCACCCAGCCAAGCTCAGATCTGCTTCACCAGGGACTCACCTTAGGCTGGGTTTGGGGCCAAGCTAATGCAGTGATTTCAGTCGGGGCTGCACTGCCTTCACTCAGAGCTGGGGGTGTTTGCTTCCTTGGAGGAGCAGATGGGAGCTGTCTGAGGCAGGCCACCCCATTCCCAGATCCTGCCTGTCTTCTTGGAAGTGGGAAGCCAGTGCAGAGTGGTGAGTAAATGCTGGAACCTCAAGCTGTATCACTGCTTCCTACGCAGGGAGTATGAAGGGGAAAACAACCAGTAGGACAGTTAGTAAGAACTTGGACCTAAAAATCCCTGAATGATCTTAAAAAACCACAATTCTTTACACATATCCTGTTTTGTGTTATATATAAACAAGATATTACCATATAAAATCCAAGGCAGTAAATTAAAATTTCGCCATTGCAATGTTTCCGTCAACATTTATATTCTTTTTTTGTCAGGATAAATATGTTCTCTACTGGAGTTGTTTGCAAGAAGCGTGTGGCAATATTTAGTGTATTTAACAGTGTTATTACAGCTATATGTTCAGATGTGTAGAAAGCATTCAGCTGGCTGAGTGTGTGCATTGACTGCACTATGCTGAATATATGTGTGCCTGAGGGCTACCCCACCTCTGGGATCAGCCTGCATCCTGCCTTATTTTGCTGCTGATATTGCTCTGTCTGTGCAGTGAGTTCCCTTTGACCCCAGACCCGAGGGGAGAGACCCCTTTTGTTATGTGACGTGAGGAATTGCTGAGTAGGGAGTGTGTTCTTCTCACACACGGCTCTGTGCTCAGCTCCGTGTGAGCAGTAACATGCGGCTGGGAGGATCCCTGCTCTTCACACATCCCTGCTGGGCTGCCAGGAGCCTGGGAATGCTGCTCCTTTCTCTCTGAGAACTGATACCGTGAAGCAGGAGGAGGCAACAATGGAGAAGATACCTGCTGGCACATATTGGTTATTTTGGGGCAGGATTGGAGCCTCTTGGAATTATTTTTTCTTCACAGATATTTTTTGCTACAGAGAAAAAGTCTTAAGAAAAATGGTTGTCATCTTATTTATCTGTCTGGTCTTCGAGCACAGCAGTCAGTGCCTGAGTACTTCACAAATTTGACCTAAATTCTGAGGGAGACCTGCTGTGTTCTCTGTTCTGCTAAACTGGAGGGTTTGTAGCTGATTTTGAACAAGAAACATTAAGTCTTTCATTGATGTCTGAAGAGAATTAGTCATACAGATGGTGTCTGCCAGTCCCTAAGTCTCCCTTAACAGAAAACACAGTTCTGTCAAGATGTATCTAAACATGAACAATATTCCAAATTTAAAGCAGGATGGATTTGAAATAGAGATTAATTGATCTATCCATCTAGAGTTATTTTAGGTTACCATCACATCTGCACGCTGATTTAAAGTGCAAAACATCCCAGCACAGAGACCTGAACTACATTGTCAGGAGCTGGAGGACAAGTCCACCTGACACAGGGATTTCAGCCAGTGTGCGGTGACTTCACTCTCAACTCTGGCTGTTTGCTTCCTTTTTCAAAAAACCAATTGGTTTTTTGTCAGGTGGGATGTTCTGGAAACGAGTTTTAGTTTGTATGAACAAAGAATAGTTAGTAGGATGGTTATAAAAAGATTAATTCAATGTGGCATCCAAAATAGAAAACATAAAATATTATGCACCAAAGCTATAAAAGCAAATGTTCAGCCTTTGGCTGCTGCAGTGACAAAGTGTTTTGCCTCCCTGATAAATAGGGTAGTGCAGTGATAGATTTAAAAGGCCCAGAGTGGTGAGTTCTAAACCTCTGTCTCTCATCTGATACACCCGTTTCAAGATCTCCATCAGTTCCCTAGGCCTGTATTAAAGATAACATAAATTGCTTTTTGCAGCATCAGGGAGCAATTATCTAATGCAAGGAAACTACTGTGAGCCAAAATGCATTTTTACTTTGATTACTTTAGACTTTGCTGATATATTTCAGTATTTGGAACCATTGAAGAGTCTGGTTTGGAAGGAGCCTCTGGAGCTCATCCAGTCCAACTTTCTCTGGAGAGCACAGCCTTAGATTGGGTCATCCAGGGTCCTGTTAAGTAAGTCCTGAACCACTTGCACGGAGGAGATTCTGCCATTCTCTAGGCAACCTATCCCCATCGTTAGTTTTTAGAATGAGGAATGTTTTCCTTGTATCCAGATAGTGTTTCCAGCAAAGCAGCTCGTGTCTCTTGCTTTTTGTCCTCTCCCTGTGCATCCTTGTGAAAAGAGCACCCCCACTTTCTGTGTAACTGCTTTTGAGTTTTGGAAAGACTATCATTAAACCTCCCCTGAGCTTTCTGTTCTCTCCTTGAAACTTCCTCAACCATCAATTCCCTCATCCCCTTTTTGTTCTTCCCACTCATCCATTCTTTCTAGCATCTCTAATTCTCTGGTTCCTTGACTGTGTGCTTTATGAAAGAAAAATTGTTTTATCTGCAGTTTGGGAACAATTTAAATACAGAAATTACAATTTAACATTTGATTCAATCTAACAATTGAATATTCAGCTACTTGGAGCAGTTTGCATTCCATATCTAAACTTTTCTACTTAGTTCTGCCATGTTTTTAAACTTCAGACCTGTGCCGTAGGTTTATAAGTGTATGGAGCCTGTTACAGAAAAACAGTATGGACTGAAACACAATGTAGATAAGGAACAAACACTTTCTGTCTCTTGGAATTCTAATGTGGTTCTAAAAGAAAAAAAACCTCTTGGAGCGGGATATTGCTGCAACAGAAATTGTGGAGGTAGGAAGAGTTTACCATCTGGCAAGGCCCCCAGACCAGATGGATCCACTAATGACTTTTATAAAGCATTTCATCAGACCTGCTGGAACACGTGTCTGGCATCTCTAATTATCCTGAATTACCAGGCTTCCAGCCTTGGATGCTACATCCAGGATTGCTGATCTCGAAAGGGAAGGAAAAGGAAATGCTCCCTGAAAGCTCTTCTGTCTAATAGACCTTTTTATTAACGAGCTGGAATGTTAGAAGGTTACCTCAGGTTATTGGTTCATCCTAAATGGATTGTTTGCATTAAAGAGGGGCCTGTGGGGGCACGTGAATCTAAGAGGTTTTTTTGCAGACACCTCAGAGTGCTTTTGGAATTTCTGCAGGGGCATCCAGGAGCTCAGGAGAGCAGCCCGCCAGGAATCCCCTGGCTTCTTTGCCTTCCCTGGCAGGGAGGGACGGGCGCTTCTGCCTCTGTGCAGCCGTCCCGGTGCTGTCCCCACAGGGCCAGTTGTGGGGGGGGAAGGGCCTTTGAGCCTCTCTCTTTGCACCCCAGCCCTTTAGCAAGAGGAATTCATGGCCTTTTCCCTCAAACCTGGAGAACAGGGTGAAAATCTCATGTGAAATATCTTCTGCCCACCCTGCTTAGGTCTTGTTCTCCCTGTAGAAGGAGTAGGAATTAATCCCTAATAATGTTTTCTGTACCGTAAATTGCTGTTTGAATACCTTCTCTCTTCTAATTATATTTTCCTATAAATACAATATAATAGTATTTCAGTATTTCCCAGTGGCACAAAGAGTGATGTGGTATCACTATAAATGGTCTAATTACCTACAGAAGTTGAATAAATGCACCTTAACAGTTCAAAACAGAAGCAGCGAAGTTTATCCTCCCTTAGGAAGGCAGGGAGGGTCAGGGAGCCTGTACCAGCAGGAAATCTTACCCCCTGAGGACAGCACGTGAGCCAGCCAGCAGGGATGCTGTATAGGTGCACTTACAGTTTTTATAGTTGAACCCCCATGGCACATGTAAGTCACACCCAGGTACCAGACAGCCCCAGGAGTTGTTCTGGAAATGGGCTCTGTTTCCTTCCTGTAACCCACCGTTCTGCCTGCCAAAAATAAGCCCTTGGTTATCCAAGAGCCAGACTGAGCGTGGGCAGGCGGAGAGCACTGGGAAGGCTGGTGGGGAGATGAGTGTCCTCAGGGGGCTGGGAAACCGCACCGCTGATTGGGGGCCAAGAATTGAGAGCGCTCCCTAATTTTAGCCCCCCCACTGGGTGATGTCATGCGTCAAACAGGGTAAAACAAATACCACGAACACTCAGAACAGACACATTTATGTTGTCAGAAATGTTCCTCACGGAATGCAAAAGGGGAGGTTCTGGTGTGTGAGAGCTGCTCTGTGCTGAAGGGTGGCAGAGGTAATTAAGTTCTGTTCTAGCAGGGAGAGATTAGCCCAATTAATCTTCTCCTCTGGTTCTTATCATTGCAGAAAAGTGTTCTAACTTAATTACAGGTATCACACCTGAAGTTTGAGGCGTCACCCTTCATTCCCCTTAGAGGTTTAGGATTGAGGAGAACTCATTGGCACAGTCTGATGTACAACCCAAGCCTGGGGGAGAAAGGAGACATGAGCAGGAGCAGATCAAACAGTTCAGTTGGGCTAAAACTGTTCTTGTCCCATGAATTGTTCTTTAACACGAAGAAACTGAACACACACGTTTGTGAAACTTCCTGAAGTTTTTTGACTAAAATTGAATATGTATCTCTGTGAAACTTCCTTAAGTTTTTTGATTAATTCTTCTTAGTATTACCTACTCCTGGGATAGCAGAACTATTCAGCTCCCCATAGCCATCTGTGGAGTGCCAGTTTATTAATAGGATGTTTTCCCTTATTCCATCTGTAGCTCACATACTCAGTCATTTGTTTCCTGTATAACTGTAAAACTCCCTTTGTATTCGTATGACTTTACAGAGGGGGTTTATTATTATTTTTGTATCTGAAGAGTTGTGAACAGAATTATGGTTTGATTCTGGTGAAACAATTTATTTCTGTGTCTTCTGAGGTTGCTGTCTTTAAACATTTAAAGATGAGAGGACTTCTTGTGAAGAATACTCATTATTCAGCCTCTGATCCTTATTTCAGAACATTTGAGCTCAAGGGCAAAAGAGGAATAAATTGTGGAAAATCATCCACTGACTTCGTAAAGCTATGAAAGACTGAGATACAATCAGCATATCTATCAAAAGTATTTAAAACCACTGGCAATGTTTTGGCTTAATTTTTCTATTTAAAGTATTATTACATGATAAATTGTATTCTACACTCTCTGCGTTGTGTCAGCAAAACAAAGTAAATAATGGAACAGATTGAGTTTTGAAGACAGTTGTTACATCATTCCAATAAATCAAAAGGAGCTGCTGGATTTGGAACTAAAAAAAAAAAAAAAAGGTGATTTTTTTTAATGTAATTTTTACATTCTGTCCCGTTTCCCTGACTCAGAAGGTGTATTTACTGTCCCTGTGTGTTGTGCCGCAGCCTCGCCGTGCACCCGGACAGGACGCTGGTGGCCACGGGGCAGGTGGGGAAGGAGCCCTACATCTGCGTGTGGGACTCGTTCAGGCTGCACACGGTGTCGGTGCTCAAGGACGCGCACACGCACGGCGTCGCCTGCCTCGCCTTCGACTGCGACGGCCAGGTGGGTGCAACGCCCTCCTGGGCTTCCGTGCTGCTTCCCCAAGGCCTGCTCAGGAACGTTCTCTCTTCAGCTTGGGGCTGTGGTGCCTGCAACCCTGGGGCAGGGCCCCTGTAATGCCAGCTCAAGGCCTTGGCTCTTGTGTCGTCACAGTTACAGCCTGACACCTGCAAACACGGCTCCTGCTGAAGGTGTCTGGGAGGTGAAAATCAAACCCAGCGTCCAACACAAGTGGAGACACTGACTATTGGGCAAATACCCAGGGCACAAATTCCCCTCTGTGGTTTGACTTCACCACCTCCCTGTCACCTGCTGTTCAAAGACATGGGCTCCTGGCAAAGCCCTCCCAGCCCTGCAGCTTTCCTGGCAGCAGAACTGCACTAATCCCACTGCTGGGACAGCCTCCTTGGCTGGGGTGCCCTGGCAGTTTAATTGAGCAATGGCATCAGGACTGACTGTGGCTGTGTCAACGGCATTAGCTTGTGGGATATTTTGAGGCAAAATTTCGAATATAAGTAAATGGTGAACTGCTCACAGCTGGGCTTGTCACAGCTAAACACATTTCCCCTGGAGGTGAGCTATTAAAAGCTTTCAGTTGTGAATGAAGTAGGAGGAAAATAGATCTAAAATTCACCTACCTGAGAAATACTTCACAGAGCTTCATAAATATCTGTGTGTGCAGTTTGTCATTATCCATGTCCTGATGAGTATCCTGGTGTAACACTTCACAGCTGGTTGCTGAAATGTTCTTAGGAATGCTTAGATGAGCTGCCAGCTGGGTTCTTGCGTGGATCCTTCCTGGTTTTGTATTTTCTGGGCAGAACTATGGAATGTTCTGGCCTTTCAAAGATTTTCTTAAAATCATGTCCTAGATGGGTTGCTGACTACTGAAGTGTTTTATTGTCCTGTACTTTGCTACTCTCCCACTGACCACACAGTGTTTTATTAGTAGTATTAGTATAATTAAAGGGTTGGTGTTTATTTATTTATTCTGAGCTCTGTCTGAGCTCAGAACTGACCTTCAAGGCATCAAATGTATTCTCACATGAAACAGAAGTACTTTTTGTTGCGCATTAGGTTGTGTGTATTCCGTTTGGATCTGAAATGAAGGACGTCAACATGAGCAGTTGCCTTTAACATGGTTAAAAAGCACTGGGTAACTTGAGTTCTAAATACCACCACGGATTATATTTCCCCATTAAAAATTGGAACTAGCTTTCTATTTTAAGGCCAGTTTTCAATGATGTTCCTCCAGTTTTCTTAAGGTAAAGCCATTTCCTCTAAAATCTCCTGTGCCAATTCTAATTAATGAAAAATGTGGTCCTTGGAATTGTGGAATAAAAAACTCACACGAGAAAGCTCCCAGATCAACAGAACAAAATTTCCAGAGCTGTTACATTTTTAAGGTATCATTCCTTCAGAACTACATGTTCTTCATTTATCCCCCTCATTTTTAACTTCATAGGACTGGTGGATAAACTTTTTTTTTTGATGTTTGTGAAGGTGCTGTGGGGCCTGGCTGTCATTAACCTGCCAGCTCAGTGCTGGGCTGCCCCTGCAGAACAGGGACAGTTCTGTTCCTGGAGGGGCTGGAGAAGCTGCAGTTTATTCTGGACATAAAGATTTGCATTGAATGCTTTTCTGTCTGGAGAAAGAGCAGTGCTGGAACACATAAATATGGATGATGCATCTTGGCTTTCTGCTGCTCTTTTTGGCTTTGCAGGAGGAACTGCTGTGCGAAGCCCCAGCTAAAGGGCAGGGTAGGGAGGCTCTGGGTTCTTGGAATTCAGAGCTGCAGCAGAGCTGGTGTGTTTAGTCAGCATTCCCAGGGGAGCTGCTGTCTGGGGCAGGGCAAACCAGGCTGTGCACACACCGCCTGCTCCTTCTAATGCACACCTCACCTTTCTTACACCCAGGGGCTGCCCATAGCCAGGCAAGGGTTGTGTTTCAGCCCCAGAGCACAAAGCAATTCAACGATGCCATAAGAACCGTGCCCTTTCCTCTGTTAACTCTGGCAGCTCCACGTCCTAAAGCAAAGTTGGCAGAGCCCAGGTGGTTCTGCTGCACTCCCTGAGTGGATCCCCATGGAGTCAGCTTGGATTCCTCCAAAATTTCCTGGTTTATGTGTTTCTGTGATCAATGCTGGAGTTTAAAGTTTAAAATGCAGAACTGTTGTTATTTAAAAATACAGATTTTAGTTTGGGCTTCTTCTGTCTGAGCAGGAGATGCCATTTGGCAGGAGGGGAACTGCATTTGGTTCCGATGTTTAATGAGGAGCTGTCAGCTTGCCTGTAATTAAAAATGTCTTCTGTCAAATCAAGAATTAACTATCATTTCTCCCTAAAAGTACCAACAGCTCCCCTTCACAGAATTACCTATAAAGCAGATGCCTTTGCTGCCAGAAGCATTTGGTCAATACTGCACAGTTCAATTTCTACTCTGTTTGAGATGAACTCTTTCTGCGTGCTTTGTAAAGAGGCTTATTTTGAATGGAGTGAGGGGGGCACTGCCATGATACATACATGTATTTGTAGGTTTTTCATTAGGTAGCACTAGGCTTCTTTAGCCAGATCTTCTAAATCTGTGGAGATTTAAAAATAATTGTTAATTATGTGCATAAACTACTTGGCAGATATTTTCTTCTGGTAGTTCTGTGAATTCTCTGAATATAATTCTGTCAAATTCTCTTCCAGAAGGAGGACTAAAAGTGTAAGTGTTCCAACCAAAAGGGAAATTCAACATTTCTCACTTGGCTGCCAGCAGGAGCCCTTCCTCAGCAGACCACTTTAAAAGGAAATAGCAAATACCTCTTAGTTTCTGTAGTGCTTTCAGTGCCCATCTACCCCCAGGGGTGGTTTCCTGACTGGGAGTTACAGTTCAGCTCTGAGGTTGGTCACATCATGAATGTAAAAGATGCTGAAAGTGCTGCCATGGTTTCCATGGTGAGAAAAAGTTGAAATCAGTGAAGGTGCCATGAAAAATAGCTTGTGTTTTGAGCAGTACAGCCAGACTCCTGGCAGGTATAGGTTGCTAAGGGCAAATAAAATGTACTCTGCCTTTTCCCTTCCAGGTTTTCCCTTCTATTTTATTCTGTTCTTTTTATTTCTTGTATTATTGAGATTGAAAAGTATTAAAATAAAGTTATTTTAATTGATGATCAATAGAACTTTGATTTAGCTTGGTAACTAATTATTAATTTTAGTTATTTTAGTTGGTGATTTGATACACTAAGCTCTGTAAAAGGCAATTATTAAAAGTACATCCAGTTCTGATCCTAAAGCTCAACAAAATGAACATAATGAACAAAATGTGAGCTGGAAATAGTGAGAGCTTTTATTTCCTGTTTGCTTTTATTATCAAATTAATAACCAAAGTGCACCTGCAACAAGCACCTCAAACCCCTCATGGTCAGAATTTACCTGGAAACATGGTGCCTGAGATCAGTAACCTCTTAGAAAAGGGAGGCATTTCAGTGAGTAAGTGTTGAGTGTGACTGTCCTTGCCTCTGCCAGGGAGTTCAAACACAGGTCACGCGTGGGAAAATCCACCTTGGGCAATAATCCTGGGAACGGCAGCATGGTGATTTGCAGCATGGTTTTCCGCTAACTGGATCCTCTTGTTTCTTCTCAGCGTTTGGCTTCCGTGGGACTGGATGCCAAAAACACCGTGTGCATCTGGGACTGGAAGAGGGGGAAGCTCCTAGCCACAGCGACGGGCCACTCGGACAGGGTACGGTGTGAGAGGCTCCTGGCTGGGCTGGGGGTCACAAGGGCTTGGGACAGAATGGGGTTTGGATCAGGGTCATGCAAAGGGAATCTTGGTCCTTCCACCGTGCTTTGAAATACTGGACAAGATACTTACACCTCCTCCTTACGCCAGACCCAGCACAAAGCTCTGTCAGTGAGCCTGGGCAGGAAATCCTTTTTCCCTACACACGGAGTAGGGTGATCTGGAGCTCCTCAGATGAGATGTGAAATGGGAGCTCAGGGGGCACAGATCATATTTTCTCTCGGGATGTCAAAAAGACGGTTTATCCTGAGGGCAGATTGAATTATTTCCCTTTTAGTTTTGCTTAAGACAGTCACCTGTAGAAGCAACCTCAATAGGATAAATATTCCTTTTGTATCTGTTAACCTCAGTTAAAGGCTCATAACTTCAATAAAGATGAGAACTGGCCAGGTTTGAGTTCCAAATGCTATTCAGGATTAGGAAATGTTTTACCAGGTTTAACACAGGCAAAAGACCTCCTTGACATATATAAGCACATGGATGCATGCATTAAAATAAATTATGGGCACAGTCTGACAACTGTTCTTGTATCTGTGGTATGATATTATACCATGTTTTAATGTTATAATATTGGGGTATTACAGTGTTTTACTACACATACTGCATGCAAAGCAGCAGACTGAGCCCTTCCCTCCAGCTGGTGTGGCATACAGTCTGTCTGCATCCCGTGTGTCAGCTGAATAGTCTGGTAGTTCATTTTTACTTGCAGTTTTCCCAACACAACAGCACCTCAGTCCTTCTTGAATTTCTCTTTCAGAGCTGGTTCACTTCCCAGTTACATCAGTGGAAGTTTTGCTACTGACCTCAATAGGTACAAGATCAGGTTCTGAATTAGCAGAAGGCTCCAGGACAGGCAAGAAGTACTAAAATCTTAGTCCCAGTAGACTTTCACACTCAGAAAAAGGAGGGAGTGGGGAAAGAATGCCTACCTAAATATTGTTTATTCAATAACATCTTGGAGCTATAATGGATTGGTAGTGTGGAGTCAGGGATGAGGTGTGTTCTCAGAACTGTGTGAGGAGCTCTCCATGTTTGCCTTAACCTTTGATTACAGAGTTCCAAATTTACCTCAAGAGTGTTCTTTCATTTTCAGTGATACTTTCCAACAGAAATGATGGCTAAGCACTGGTAAAAGCAATTACTGTGTAATTTAAAATACCAGCTTAATGTACTTCTTAACAGATATTTGATATTTCCTGGGATCAGTATCAGCCAAACAGAATCGTCAGCTGTGGAGTGAAACACATAAAGGTAAAGAGCTCTTATTGTTTACTTGGAAAAAGTGCTTGCACCAAAAAATTCTGTGCTCTTACATGATGAGGGCCTTAAATACAAGACAATTTATGCTTTTCTTTCTTTACTCTGTGAACATTTTGGCAAAACGTTTTGCTTGAAGACAGTTCACACATTCAGCAGTGACTGAGGTGCAGGTCCCCTGAACAAGCAAGGTGGGAAAATCATAGTTATATACTTGTAATTCTGTGTTTCTCTGCCCTCTCCATTTCACCTGAATTGTCTCAGCCTTTAGGGGTTTCTCTCCTCAAGCATCACAAAGAGTCACTGAGCAGCTGCAAGGTGATCTAAGTTAAAAAGTGAATTAAATGACCTCTCTTTGGCCTCTTATTGCCAGCAGTTTTAGGAACACCTGCAGAGATGAGAACTCCAGGGCCCCACTCTTTGCTCCCTCTATGTCACGTTCCCTGGAAGTGTTTTAAATACAAACCCAGATATATACTAGATGTTTAGGGTAAAACATCTTCATGCCTGTGGAAAGCTTAGAAAGGAATCAGTGTTTGCCAATGTTCCCTTCAGGTTTCTGTTTTTCTCCTGTGTCATCAAAAACATTCCTAACAGATGGCAATTATTTCACATGATTGGGGTGGGAAGAGCTTTAACTAGAAGTTTAGGAAACCAGTTAATATCTCTAGTCCTGGTTCCTTGTGCCCTTAAAACCACCACTGCTTTCAAACTGTGGGTGGTTTTGGCAGCAGTGGTACCATCTGTTGTATTCTGCAAGCTGTTTGCCAAAACCTGTCTTTGTTTGGCACCTGTCTCCTGTTTAAAATGGCCATAATTACCCTGAACACACATTTCACCAGCACTGTAAATACATGGAGATAAAGACATGCCAAGAAAGAACAAAAAAGGCAGCATGGAGGGGAAATGACTCTGTGTTCCCTCCAGTGGGGCTCCCACAGCAGCCTGAACTTGCTGTTCATTCCCATGTGGGAATGGGATAATAACAGCTCTAAAGCAATAGTATCACTGGGACAACTGAGACTAAGGCTTGGGAATAGCACCAGTTATTCCTTTGGCATGTTGGCTCATTTGGCTGAGCAGGTATTAGGAGCTGTGGTAAAGCCTTGGAGCTAAGGAATCTTTCACTGGGCTCAGGATCCTCCCTCCACCCTTTTTCTGTCACCGCTGCCTGCCCTCCCACCCTTCCTCTGCTAAGCAGCACTGAGGAGAGTTTAGGTTTTACTCCCTGGGGGCAGGATTCCCTCTGCCTTCTAAATTGGCAAGAGGCAAAGGGAAAATTTAATTGAATTAGAAATAGAGAAGGATCTGAATTAAAAAACTGCAATCCAAGGATTTTCTGGATTTCAGCTTTATAGGAATTTTATGGGATATTTTTTAAGTATGAAGAAAAATACCTAAAAATTCAGCTTATACCCATGAAAAGATGCTAGCATATAAAGTGGGGATGAGATGGACATTATGCCCTCTGATTCAAAAAGAAACAATATGATATTTCTCACCACTAAAGACAACCTTCAAAGACAAACTTTCTGTTCTCTCTTTTTCTCTTCCCCAGTCAGACTCTTTTTTGCAGAATGTTAATGCCTTGTAGGAGCCAAGCAGGTCCCTATTCCACACTTGGGGAACCTGTTACTCCCAGTCCCAGAGTTGTTTTGCACTGGAGTGTTTCAGTCTCCCTGGAACAGATGGTTTCTCAGTAACTGTAACTATATTTGAGGGACACATCTCTCAGTGCTCTGGAGAAGGGCAGAAATGCCTGCTCCAGCACTCAAGTCGTGTAAGATAAAGTACTTCGTCACTTCAGCTATGTTTCAAGGTTTGCAGACAAGAAAAATGGGATGTTCCTGGCTTTAAAAACATGCCCTTGTATGGACAGCTTGTCCCAGCAGAACCTGATAAAGGACACTGGGAGAAGGGGAAAGGCAACTTTGTGCCTCACCTCCTCAACAGCTTGATGATTTCTTTTGGGTTTAGTGTCTGCCCAGACCCCGCTCTGTCGGGTTGTGCATCTGAGAGCTGCACACTGATGTGAAAACCAGCAATCCTGCAGGGGTTTTTCCTAATGTGCCCATTTGCATTTCGCAGTTTTGGACGCTGTGTGGAAACGCCCTGATGGCAAAGAGGGGAATCTTTGGTAAAACAGGAGATCTCCAAACCATCCTGTGTTTGGCGTGTGCTAAAGAAGATGTCACCTACTCTGGGGCTTTAAATGGGGACATCTACGTCTGGAAAGGGCTGAACTTGGTGCGCACCATCCAGGGAGCACACAGCGTGAGTTGTGTTCTCATGTCCTTCTGAAAGGAATGGTCATGGAATTGGAAACCTTCCTGGAGGCTTAGCTCCAGGGATTTCCTTCTGTTTTGGGTCAGAGCAATGTCTAAGGCTATTCAGCAATGAAGGACTCAGATGTAATGTTGTACTTGGTTGACATGTTGCCAACAGATGCTGAGCTGATAGAACTGCTGATATTTATAGCCTTGATCTAATCAAGCAAACTAAACCTAAAGAAAAGTCTCTAAAGCTAAAGTTTCACAGATTGAGAAGCTTCAGTTACAGCCAGTTTACTTACAAATAGTTGGTAAGCAGATTACCTGGTTTTACATAGAATTTTACCACTAAAATTCCCACCTCTGGGGACCGACTCTTCATAAGAGCTGCAGTGTGGAATAAAGCTGTTGAATCTGGAACCTTGCATTCCAACCATATTCCAAAGGCAGTTTAGTCCAATTGGCTTCCTAACACACACCCCCAGTTTGGAGCTCTCATAATTACAGAGCGAAAGGGGAATGTATAGGAATGTATAGGATGGTGTTAGATTTCTAACCAGTCTAATGTAATAAATTTACCTCTCTGTTGTTGCTGCAGTAAAGGCACAGTGGGACTTTCTTGTCTTATTTCAAATGTGTTGGAGAACAGCTCCTACTTGCAATATGACTGTGGTTAGTGGCATTTTGGTGTGATTTTCTGAACAATAGGAAACAAGACTGTTTTCCTCAGAAGAGTCATACGAAATCCAACACTTGTCACTATGGTTTTCTTCTAGAACCTTTCTAGAAAGAGCATTGCAAACAATTGGTTTTATTCTGACCTCCCCAAATTGTTGATGTTGCCCCTTTGTCAGGATTCAGAGAAGCTCTTCAGATGAGGTCTAAGTGTGATGGTTGTTATAGAAGTAACCCCTAATTTATGAAAGCAGCGAGGGGTAATGAGTCTCTGTGTCAGTGGGACATCTTAGCTGAGGAACTTCTGTGAAATTCTACATTATGTGCAGCTGCAATAACACAGAAATGTCTTTGGCAAACAATAACCCCCTGTAGGAGATGTGCAGAATTTTATTTAGATCCATTAAAATGATTAAATACAATCTCTTTGGATATAATGTGATAAATTATGGGATTTGTCATGGCTAATATACATTCTCCTGCCCAGTTTCTAATCTCTACGTAATTAATAATTAGAAATATTACTTTTATTAAGAAATTGCACAAGGCCACTTGGAATACTGAGTTCTTCTCTCCATTGTATTAATCTTTATGCAGTTCAACTTGTCTCTTAACTGAGAGGTTTTCCTGACAAAATCTTGGCTCAGCAGGCACTCCCTGAGCTATTCCAAGGTAGTCCAGCACAGTCAGCAGTCATGAGGCATTTTCAAAAATGAAGAAGAAATTCAAACTGTGATAGAAACTTGTTTTCAATCAAGAGAATGAATTGACACTCTTTCAGTTCCTGTTGGGTTCCAAACGATGTCTGACCTGAACTCATGAGAGAATGTCTCAGTCACCTCTGCACCTGTAAGAATACTTGTACTGCTCGCTTGCTTGGTTTGGTTTGTTCTGGGGATCTCGTTATTTTAAGTGTTCCATTTTCTATTTAATTGTCCTTGGCATAATATTAACTACAGCAAATCTGGAGTTCTGCAAACGGGCCATGGCACTGCTCTTGGTACAAAGCTTTCTACAGAAACCACTAAAGTGGAGCACTTAGAATAAATGCTGTGTGCTTGTGTGCTTTGGGGATGGACAACACTCTGCTGCCCAGCAGCTTCTGGCCTTTAACAAGAGTCTGTTCCAAAATAATTGCTCTGTGTGTTTCAGTGTAAAGTAAAGGCCTTTAAACCTTGTTATCCGTCGGTTGACAGGCTGGAATTTTTAGTATGTATGCTTGTGAGGAAGGCTTTGCCACCGGAGGGAGAGATGGGTGCATTCGGCTGTGGGACACTGAGTTCAAACCAATTACCAAAATTGACCTCAGGGAGACTGAACAAGGATACAAAGGTAATGAGCTGTTCCTTTAATAGCTTTTACACATCTGGTTAATGAATTATGACACAGTGAATGTGAAGCATAAGTGTCTCTGCATGCTGCTGATTTTTTTGCTTAATGACTGTATGTGTTTTTGGGTCTGTATTCCCCTTTATCTCTGACAATGCTGTAGCCTGAGGAGTTTTCTATGGTTCATGGTATAAACAGAGGGATGCTCCCCACCATGCAAATGCAAGAAGATAAGTAAAAGCTAATTAAACACCTAAAGATAAGAGAATGGAATTAGGTAACCCTTGATTAATTAATTAATTGCAATTCATTAGACTAATTGAGATTTCTGGAACCCGACTCTCAAAGATGCTGACTGACCATCTGAACACTCCATTAGTGCATTTGGAATGGTAGCACTTGGCAGATTTGTGAGAGAGAATGTTATTAAATTGGTGATCGTCATATTTGTTGAATCTAATCCTGCTTCCTGTGAGCTTAGTCATCACTTCAGTTTAGGAGTAGAGTCTCAGAGCACTCACAGTTTCCAGAGACCACGGGGAACCTGCTCCAGCACTTTGCCTCGCCGCAGTGTTCACCCATGGAATTTAACCTCACAGAGGTGTCCAAGACACCCAACCAGGTGTCCCTGTGCTCTGCAGTCCTGGCTTTATGGAGCTTTTTGCAGCCAAAGCAGTAACGTTTAACATGAATTTTCTAGAAACCAGTAGCAGTTCCTTATGACCATTTACAGCAGCTCTGTAATTCTTTCTAAAAATTGTGGAGTAATAATTGACTGTAGTTCTACTGAAGGTGAATCCTCATCAGACATGCCATGGAGCCATTCTGACTTGATGTCCTGATTTCTGCCATCTCCTAAATGCTACAGGGCACAGAACATGTTGGTGAGAGGAGCTGAGTAGAACCAGGCACTGCAACGGCACCTGCAGGGCTGAGACAGGCAGGAGAGGTTTTTCCCATCTTCTTGCTTGGCAAAAGCAATAACAAATTTCATTTGTAGAAAGTGAATTGAGCTGCCGTTTGGACTTGTATATAAATTAGAACAGTTTTTACAAATCGAGAAGTTAGCTGATTTCTAAAACCTCAAACTGGAACACTGTTTTTACAGCATTAAGAGTCTTCAGGTTTATGTTTGTTTGTCATTAAAAAAGAGCAACATTACAACAGTGCCTGCTTTAATGGTGCAAGAAACTGCCTTAAGCAAGTCTGCAAAATTTTGTCCAAGCTTAGCCAAAGATGATGTGCCCATGGGGATAATCACTGGCACTAAGGGAAAGGACATCTGTGAAAAATGTGGTGGGGCTACTGCTCTGACTGCAGCTATAAAAAATGAGGACCTTGGGGGTGACTGCAGGTCATAAAATCCAAGCATGACTTATACCCTGTCACCATCATTTGAAGGAAGCCCTTTTTTACCCCCTGGATTTGCTATTCCTCAGTCATCCTGCACTGAAGGGCACTGAACACTTCTAAATGAGATGCATCACCAGCAGCAATCTGATCACAGGCTTGGCTTTGTACTGAAATGTAGAGGTATATTAGTAGCAAACCCTGATAACAGCTAATCTTTATGTGAAGTGTGTCCCAGAGGACGTTGTCTCTCCCACATCTGAAGGTGTGCTTTGCGTTCTCAAACTTAACAATGCCCATTTTCCACTTAATATCTGAATTCCATCCCTTGTGTGCTCACTGGTGTGTGTCAAAGATAGGAGTCAGAACTTCAGGATGAATTTAGCCAGGTCATACAGTGACATTATCAAAATTAAAAGCTGCTGGAGATGGACAAGAAAATAAATGAAGATTAATTTGACCTTCTCGGAAGATGAGCATATTTTATTTATGTGACCAGTAGGTAATTGTATTATGTATTTGGTTCCAAAAATATGTTAAAATGATGGTGTGGCTGACCCTGACTACATGACAAATGGATTTTTTTATTCATTCCCATCTCACAGCATCTAGACCAGTTACCCAAACTTGAATTTTCATGTACTGGAACAGAAAACACAAGCACTGCAAGCAGTTGGCCAGACAATGCCACCAAATGGCTCGGCCTGCTCGTGATTAGTAAAATTCCAGCTCCAGAGTTAGGGTCAGATTTGTGGAATAAGATCTCTAGAAGTTATACAAAGCAAAATTCTCTTGGTTTGGAGTTTGGGAGGGAGGATGTTTTGTTTGTTTGTAATAATCCATTGTGACTGAAGTGGGTAAGTGTGATAACATGGGCACAAAGCATTTAAATTCCCCATTAAAATTTTATTGCAATGTGCAAAAAAAGTAAAATCCTGAAAGAATGAAGTAACCCAGCTTCAATCACAGGAACCTCACCTAATGTAGAATTTAGATGTTTCAGTCCTGTGAAATGGAACTGGTTTTTGAAGCAAATTCCCAGGGTGTGCCCCAAGCGCAGCTCTGGTCCCTGGAGGCCCTGGCAGCAGCAGTGTGAGACACACAGCATTTCTCAGGCTCGAGCTTTCTCCTGCCCTGTCAGAGGGAGAGAATTCACAACTGCTCTGAGATTTGAATGCCTGTGATGTTCTGTAAGTCCCCGGTGTCAGAAGGAGCTGGGTGTGAGCGCACTGCCCAGGTGCTGCTGCTGCCCCGTGCCCTCGAGGTCAGTGCCGTCACCACAGCCCGTGTCCCGGCAGGTCTGTCCATCCGCAGTGTGTGCTGGAAGGCCGACAGGCTGCTGGCAGGGACTCAGGACAGCGAGATCTTTGAGGTGCTGGTGAGAGAGAGAGACAAGCCCATGCTGATCATGCAGGGGCACTGTGAGGGGGAGCTCTGGGCCCTGGCAGTGCACCCCAAGAAGCCCTTGGCAGTCACGGGCAGCGATGACCGATCCGTACGGTAAGGCTGCAGTTCTTTATTTCTTACCATTCATGTGCACATTCGTTTGTAATTGATTTAGTTTCTGGTCTTCTATTAAGAAAAATGTTTCCCCCTATATTTTTCTCAGCACCTTTGCTTATTCTCTTCGGCCTTCATATTTGGGCTCCACACATCATGTAAAAATCATCAGAATTTGTGTTCAAAACATGCTGGGTTTGTCTACTCTGCTGGAAGTGCTGATGCACTGCTGTTGGTACAGCAGATGTGGGGATCTAAATGGAGAATGATCACTTTGTATTTCGCTTCTGTTAATCATATGTAACAAGCCCAAAGCCTAAGTACCTTGGTGGTTCCTCCTGACGCTATTATCCTAATTCCAGCTCCCCCATTGGGTGTTTCTTCAAATCCTTTACCAGAGGAGTGGTCACTGCTTTTTGTCTTTACAGATGATTTGATTGCATATATTTAAATCAAGCCCAGGCAGTTACCAAAGAGATGTTCAGTTTTTATGGACTACCAGTCAACTTATTTCAGAAAAATCCATGTGGGTTCTACCCTTTGGCCATATTTCAATGGCAAAAATCAATCTCTTACCATGCATCCAGCTCCCAAATAATGCTCCTTCAGATTCCACAGATCGCTCACCTGGGCCTTGAGGCATTGCTTTCCCTTTCTTTTCTATCTTTTCACTTGTACTGGTTTCCCATTCCTGCCATCCTCCATCACTTTCTCACCACAATTAAAATCCAAAGTGTGAGACTAAAGAACTGCCAGTTGTTCACTGCAGTCATGTTTTCTCCCTGGTTCCTACACAAGTGCTATTTCTTTGAGTTTATGAAATGCATGACTGGTCTCCTGTGTCTGTGTGCCCAGTGTCACAGCCAGGCCCAAGTCCAGCCTGGCAGGATGCAAGCCCGTTCTGAAGGAAGAGCAGCAAAGCTGGGATTAGCAGTGCACTGCCCTCAAGCCAATAAGCCACTCTAAGACTGGATTTCTTGTCTTGGCTCATCTCGTGGTGAGCAGAGGAATTCAGCCCTGGCCTGGAGCTGCAGAAGGCGCTGCTGACTCAGAGCAGGCCTGACCCCACTCGTGCTGCTCCAGGAAGCACTGCAGGATCTCTCTGTGCACATCAAACCTTAATTAGTGCTGCTCCTATGGCTCTGATCACTGGGGGAGCAGTTATGATACCCCCAGTGCCTTTGGACATTGCCATTCCCTCAAATGTGCAGGGATTTTCCTGCCCTTTGAGCTCTTGAGCCACTACAGAACGTGGAATTTGAATCTCAGTTCAGGCAGTGGGAGTTCTTTAGGTACTGTGTCTTCCTTGAGGCATTCCAGTGAAATATGCAAATAAAAACGTACGCAAAAGGATTTTCTTCCAAGTTACTTTTCAGTACTAAAATTGCATTGACAAGAGTGTTTCTGTACTGCTGTTCACTGGGTAATTTTTCTTAGTATTTGATTATCACGTCATTTTGAGAAGAGTGAGTCTATAATATAAATCTAAATTATTTTAGAAATCAAAGTATTTAGTGAGTCAGGTGGTATTCTCATGTCTGAGATGTCCTGCTGAGAAAGGGTTACTGTGGATTTTCCCCAGCCTAGCTGAGAGAAGGCTCTGGCCAGACATAGATTTCCAACATTTTTAACTTCCTAAGCAAAGCACATCAAGTAGGGAAGCTGCCTGCTTCCTGTCTGTTACCACAGGAACAAGATAAAAATACCGTTGTCTGAAGGCACCCAGAATTATTAATTACATTTATTCAAAGCACCTCACACTTGTCTCTGTATGACGGAGAACGTCCGGCTGCAGCACCAGAAGGTTTTCTGGCAAAACAGCTCTGCTCCACTTCTGTCTTCCTGAGGGATCTCTGTACTCCTGGATTTCTAAGAAGATTGATTAGAACCTGTTTTTCTATGAATGCCTTTGAATATTTATCCCTGATGTTTGTGTGGAGCCTTGCCCTCCAATGGAATGGGACAGAGCCATGGCTTGTCTGCTCGTCAGGGGGTTCCACCAAGTCTCCTGGGAGGCTCCAAAAAACAAACTCATCTGTCAGGTACAGGGCAGAAAAAGTTGGAATATTGACTAATAAAATTATGTTTCACGAGCCTATTTTGGTTTTTTTAAACCCAGTCATTGAAACAAAAACATAGGAAAGTTGCCAAGGAATGGTAGAAACAGTCTTTGCCTTATTTTCAAAGCACATGCACTTTTCATATGGAAATAGTGTATTTCCCTGAATTTTCAAATACTGTTTTTGAAATACTTTTGTCCTGTGCAGAAGTATTTTGTCCTAAAAGATACTTTTTCTGTTTTCATAAGCAAAGACAGGCTTTTATTTTATCAATTTATGCAAATGCCTGTATGTGTGCAAAAGGCTCTTCTTTGCTGTTATAAAAGTAAAAAGCTCCTATTTGAAATCACTCTTCCATTAATTCAAGAAGTTGCAGTATTTTTAAAGAAAATTGAAGTATTTTGCTTGCATTGCCGTATGTTGCAAATACTCTTCTAGTGTATTGGGCAAAGTGATTTATGTGAAAGCAACATTTTGGAGGCAAAGTTTATCCTGATGTTTCCTTCAAAATCTTTCCAAATCCTTCCTGCATTGTTCCTTGATCCACTGCAGCTTTCCCGTTGCTCTGGTGCAGGTTGTGGAGCCTGGCTGACCACGCCTTGATCGCTCGCTGCAATATGGAGGAGGCAGTGAGGAGTGTGTCCTTCAGTCCCGATGGATCCCAGCTAGCACTTGGAATGAAGGATGGCTCCTTCATTGTCCTGAGAGTGAGGTAAGAGGAGAAAACCACTGGGGAAAAAAGGGATAAAAACTGGGAGAACGCAGTGTGGAAAGGGATCTCCTGGATCATACAGTTCACTCCTGTCAGACACATCCCAGGCAAAACAGTTGGTAATTGAAAGACATTTTTAAGCATTTTCAAGATACATATGAATAGAGTGAAACCCCAGATGTCAAAACACATAGTCTGCTTTAACTGATACTTGGAAGACTTTCTGCCTTTCCTTACCATTACTCCATGTGTTTTGTTAAGCATATATTTAATATAATAAAAATACTTGTAACTACTGGCTGATAGGAGGGAAAATCCTGTGCAAACCCCTGTAATGCTCTGCTTTAATGACTTTAACAAAACTCACGTGGGCTGTTCATATCAATTTAACAGCCTTCCCAACCACTGATATTTTTCCGAAGAAGTTAATCTCTGTCTCCCAGTAATCTTGGCTGTGCTAATTTGCCTGATGAAATCTCTGTCTTGGGTGGGGAAGGATTGTCCTTTAAGGACTCTGCCAGGATTTCAGAGGTCTCCTTACCAAATGCACCTGGTTTTAAATACACTTGGCGCTGGCAGGGACATGACGGAGGTGGTTCACATCAAGGACAGGAAGGAGGTGATCCACGAGATGAAGTTCTCCCCAGACGGCTCCTACCTGGCCGTGGGCTCCAACGACGGCCCCGTCGACATCTACGCAGTGGCCCAGAGGTACAAAAAAATTGGGGAGTGCAACAAGTCCTCCAGCTTCATCACCCACCTCGACTGGTCTGTGGACAGCAAATTCCTGCAGACCAACGACGGGGCCGGAGAGAGGCTCTTCTACAGGATGCCCTGTGAGTCTGGGACGAGTGAAACTGGAGGTGGGGGTTGGAAGAGAACACCACAAATGTGAAATAAATAATGCACCTGCCAGCAGAGTGTTTGGGCTGGAGCTCGCAGAAATCCCTGCTGCTCGTTTTTCAGAGCAGCAGTCACAGGACACACCCACCTTCAGCCCGAAGTAAACGCTGTCTCTGCACTTGCAGCTGCATCAGTTTGATGGTTTTACGTGGGAACTTTGAGAGGTTGACTCACTTTTGGGTAACTACCAAAGGACTTCTGTCCCTGCTGTGCTTCCTTCAAGTGATGAACTATTCCTGTGTTAGTGATTAGAATGTTTTTAAGAGTGTAATAATTAAAAACAGGAGAACTGTTTGAGTTCTCAGTGTTACAGCTTGTTAGTAGAAACAACACTGGTAAATAATGGATTTATTCTTACTCTTAAGAATGCTTTCTAATGAATAGAAGAAACTGTTGCAGAACAGAGGAGAGCTTTAGGAATAAGATTTTGTGCTCATTTGGGCTAATTTGACAGCCTTCAATCAACTCTGTAAATGAAAAGTACGATGGCATGACTGACAGACCAAATACTCAAATTTCAGGGGCTTGAGATGCTCAGGGCAACAGATTCCTACAAACACACATGGCATGATTTAAAAATTTGTGTTATTAATCTTCTAGCACTTGATATGTCCTAGAGAGTCATGTTACACACCTGTGCTTTCTACTGAAGACATTTCTTTGTTAGGAGTGATTTGGAATGATAAAGTTTTTCCACTTTTGGAGGTTTTTAGCATGCTAATTCTAATTAGCATATAATATGATAATTAATTCTAATACAGCTACATTAGAACTCCTAAGGTTTGTGATGGCCTCAAACACCACAAATATGAGATTATAGTAATTTTACAGAAGATTGTGAATCTTTTTAATTGAGGTTAAAAATTAATCCACATCAGAACACTCAGATAAATTTGGTGAAAAGAAACAGAGTTTACCGAAAAGCAAATTATTACCTCAATTATTCACTTGCACTTTTTCAGCTGGGAAGCATCTCACTAGCAAAGATGAGATCAAGGGAATCCACTGGGCCTCCTGGACCTGTGTGATGGGATCTGAAGTGAGTGGGATTTGGCCCAAGTACACAAACGTCACGGATGTCAACTCTGTGGATGGAAATTACAGCAGCTCGGTGCTGGTGACGGGAGATGATTTTGGGCTGGTGAAGTTATTCAGATTTCCATGCCTAAAGAAAGGTAGGACAGTGTTTTGTGCTGCTGACAAGTGCAATATTGACCGTATCAGAGTATTTTCTAATGGTGGCTTTTCATTCTTGTCTATAATTCATATGAGTGTGTGCATGATTTGTGTCGTTATTAATGGATATAAAGATGAGACTTGAACCTCTCAGTTTGCATCAATTTCCTGCCCATACAGGGTATGCACTTTGTTTTGGAACTGTTGAGAATGTGGCTGTTTCCTCAGGGTTTGCACTGCACCAATAACAATAAATAAAACAACCTTTTGGCTTTCTGTGATCTTCAGTGTTTCATTTAGTATCACATCACTGTATATTCAGAATTTGTGTTTATAGCACAAGATGTAACACACGTGTAGAGTTCACACTGGCAGTCATGGCAACAAAGGGGAAGATTAAACCCTGCGTGTTTTTAATTCCTGCCAAGATCTAAGTACTTTTTGAAAGCGGAAGATACTGTTCATGTAATTTTAAGTCACTTATTTTTACATTATACATTATCATTACTTTTGTAGCAGAATATCAAATGAGGCATTTGGGTGTTGTTTTTCAGTTCTCATAAGTGTCTTTAGACTGTGTTTCCCTTAGAAGCCCAACTTTATTAGTTATAATTCTCTTCTTCTTCCATGCCAACAGTTCTCTTGTTGTTTTTTAGGAGCTAAATTCAGGAAGTACGTTGGCCACTCGGCACATGTCACCAATGTCCGCTGGTCCCATGATTTCCAGTGGGTTTTGAGCACAGGAGGTGCTGATCACTCTGTTTTCCAGTGGCGCTTTGTTCCAGAAGGGATAACAAATGGCATCCTGGAAACCTCTCCACAAGGTAAATGCAGGCTCTGCTAAAATATTTATCAAATAAAATCAGCCCAGAATGCAGCACTGGTGGAAAAGCTTTTACTGAATTAACAGAAATTATTTGTGTTATAATTCTCTGGAATTGCAGATGCTCGGGATGTTTGGGCACTTGACTTTTCAAAGACAATCACTGATTTGAGGCAAGGGACATTAAAAACTGCTGCAGTTTAAAACATACGGTATTGTATGTGTAGGAATGCACGAGTAGTATTCATCAAATACGTTAGAGAACCAGATAATTAAATTTTCAAGCTTAGCCACATAACTTGCATTCAAAAATGTGGCCACCTGTGTTGAATTATTTAGTTTTATTTTGCAGTGTGATCTCACATATTTATGTGGTAGCTGTACTTTAGATTTTTTCTTGTTATATTCTTGATACTTATAAACTACCAAAGCCCTATGAACTACATAGTGACAGTTGCTAAAATCTGGATTCCCTGCAGCAAAAAGGCAAAGTTTCACTCCACAAATGCACAATTGGGTAAAATACCCTGTTACAGCAGTTATTTTAAACGCAAGGAGTGATCACTGCAAACTTTTATTTGCCATTTCTGTATGATTGCACTCCAAAGCAGAATTCTCTCACACTGGAACTGTACCAGTAACTACTCTGTGACTGTGCTTCCTTCTGCCTCCTTCCTGCCCCAGGCAGGGAAACAGCAGAGACAGGAATGAAACCTGGCACATCCAGGCAGCCCCTGTGACTTTAACAAGCTGCCTCTGCTTCCAAAGTTCCTGAGCAGTGCTTAGCCCAGAGTGTAAGCTCTATGTAAACATCTCATCCCATTTCCTTGGCATTTGATATGCTCAGTGTATTGGTTTTGGTTTTGAAGCAGAGGGTGGTGTGGATTCCTACAGCGAGGAGTCGGACTCGGATTTATCCGATGTGCCGGAGCTGGATTCCGACATTGAGCAGGAAGCTCAGATCAACTATGATCGCCAGGTAAGTGGAAGGAACACGCTCGGCAGTTACCTACAGTTACACTGACTGTTCAGTAAAGAAGTTTACTGCTAAGTCATCACACTGGTTTGGATGGTGTTCAGCAGGTTGGGCAGCCAAAATACATAAACCCAGAGCTTACTTGAGCTGGAGAGAGAATTTAAAAGGCTTTGGAGAGAAGAATTTCAAAGGGGTTTGGGGTTGGAACTAGATGATCTCTAGGGTCCCTTCCAACCCAAACCAGTCTGTGACTTTGGCCCCTCTTTACAGTTAATTGGAACCTGATTTTCAGGAGCTGTTGTCACTGTGAATTAGACATCACCTGTCACCTTGTACTGTCACCCATGAGCTGCAGTGGTGAAAGGTCAGGAATTCCTCAGAGTGGGACTGGGACCTTGTAAAAAATGTGGGAAATGCAAACTCACCTTGGTTCAGGTTGGTTTGAGGGGTTTAGTGGCTGACATGGGGCTGCTCTCTAGAATATGGAAAATTCACCCGTAATGTGCCATGCTTTAGCCAAAGGCACCCTTTGTCTTGTCACCTCACTTCTAGGTTCTGCTGTAAATTACACAGGCCCTTCTGCCAACTGCTTCTTTTGCCTGTTTATTACAGAGATCAATCACATTTGGCAAATGAAACAGAGGGTTTTGTCAAATTTTCTCCTTCCCCTCCCTTTTACTCCCCGCAGTGCTTGTCCCATCCTCCTCCTCCCCTCCTCCTTCTCCTGGTTTTTCCATCTGTATTCAAATCAAACAGTGTCCTCCTCCACGCTGTCTGTGTGTCAAAAGGGACGTCTGGGTTTAAAAACTGAAAGTGAAAAGATAGTTGTAGGCAGTTAAACAGCAACGTTCCAGGCAGGTTAATGCATGGAAAAGCCAGAAGCAACTTAAAATAGCATCTCATATAGGAAGTGTGAAACAGCCCCGAACAGAAGCTGCACTTGGCATTTTGTTAAAGGAAATAATTGACATGGAAACAAACGCATTAATCTTATGTTGGGAATTGAGGTTTGGGTTGGGTGCTTTTAATGTTATGGCTGAAGCACACAGAGGATTCTAGATCTCAAGATGCATCACAAAACATTGCTCCTGTTTTCTGTTGCACTGAGGAGCAAGAGTAGATGGGTGAGAACATTCCAGATAAAGTACATACAATGTGCTAAGGCTCTGTGTGCCTTCCATTTCAAAAGCTCAGTTTGCTCTGTGAACACCTTTCTTCCAAAAATCCAGTGTTCTATGTTGGCACTCAGGTAGATTTCTGTGAGAATGGCAATTTCCTTGTCCGTTTGTCCAAGAGACACAGAAAACAAACAATAAAGCTACATTTCAGTGTTATAACGGATTTTGTTTGGAACCGTGGCTCTGATGACCCTTCAAACATCTTTAGCAGCTCCCCAGAGTTTCAGCATTTCTGAAATGTTTCAGTGGAAAGTATTTTGTGTCTTTAGTGTATTTATAGAGCTGTAATTGTACTTTGGCATTCTGGAGATGTTGGCAAATCACCGAAGTGCTTTTGGTTCCTGTATATGTCACCCTAATCCCTACAGAGAATCAATTCTTCATGCTTAGCTTTGAGCATGGACCCTGAAGCACATACAAATTGAAGACACCTAAAGACTTCCAGTCAATATTTGCATTCCTTTTCCCTAACTGACACTGGAATCTTCTAGAAAAAATGCACTGCTGCTGTTCTGGGCCACTCAGGTCAGGGGAGTTCATCGTCCGGAAGAAGGGTGGGAGCAGTAGTGCCTGGCTCTGTGTTCGAACTGCTGAACAGCACATGAGCACAAACTAAATTTCAGACTTGAAAGCAGGTGCCTTTCGCTCATACAAACAGTTAGAAAACCAGAGCCGTGCAGTTGACTGCAACACTTCTCCTCCAGGTTTACAAAGAAGACCTACCTCAGCTGAAACAGCAAAGTAAAGAGAAAAACCACTCTGTGCCCTTCCTTAAGCGAGAGCGAGCGCCCGAGGACAGCTTGAAGCTGCAGTTCATACATGGGTAGGGTAATACTGGATAATGCTGTTCCCTTCTGATGGGTTCACGTTGCTGGGATGCTTTAACAATTCGTATCAGAGCATTAGCCAAGCATTTTCTGGTGCTTACCCACAGTAACTTGTTTGTCATTATTACCGTGCGTAGTTTTTAGAGTATCAGACATAGATTTTCTTTTCTCAGTTGTATTTCAGGGCTGGACTGGACGGGGCAGGGAGGTGGAACTGGATGGGCTTAGTAATGATTCTATTTGTTAAGGAGCAGGGGAAGGTTACAATACTGTAGCCATTTGATAAATGATACATTAGTGTTGCATTTTATGAAATTGCATTTTATCAAATTACATTTTACACTGGCTGTTCTCTACACCTGATGTCTCCTGGAGCAAAGTTAAGTTGCTCATGATAGCTGTGATTTGTTAAAATGCCAGATAGATTTCTGCTTGAATCCCATTCCCTGTAAAACTTACCTGGACACAGTTCTATGTGCTTTTGTGAAATCAGTGCTAATTTAGGAGTTAGGTGCAAAATAAACTGTGAGAAGCTTCAAGAACGGAATAGTCTGTGGGGAATAGTCTGTGATGTTTTTGAGCTGAAGTTGACCCCACAGGACTCCTGTGCTGTTAACGCACAAATGATTTGCAGAGTTTGTTCCCTGGATTACTGAAATGTAAGTGCTGTGTGCTGGCTGCAGTTACAGGGGCTATGACTGCAGGAACAACCTGTTCTACACGCAGACAGGGGAGGTGGTTTATCACATCGCCGCCGTGGCTGTCGTGTACAACCGGCAGCAGCACTCACAGAGGCTCTACCTGGGCCACGACGACGACATCCTCAGCCTCAGCATCCACCCCGTCAAGGACTATGTGGCCACGGGGCAGGTGGGGATTACAAGTACAGAAATAATGTATTTATAATTAGGAAAAATGTGCTTCTCTGTCTGCCTAAGCCTGGTGTTTCCTCCTGTGTGCTGTTTCCTATATCCCTGCCGAGCCAAAAATGGTCTGTGCCTGAGCAGGTTTCGGGCTTTCATTAGTCAGTCACAGTATTTTCGTTCTGTAGTAGCTTTCAAAGGCTCAGATAAAAGGTGTTTTGTGTTGGACACAACTGATATCTGGTACTGAATATGATACATTCAGTGTGTTCCTATACATTCATACATTGGGATAATTTATCCCATGAATGTGATGCTGAGTAATGTCATTTTAGAGACCATCCTCTGATATTTCTCTGAAAGAGAAAATAGATCTTGAAGAAAATAAAACAGGTCAAATGGGAAAGTAGTTACCGCTGGAGTGCTTTGAAGATATGATAGTGCTCATTACCTGTGTGGGCAGATGTTCCAATGAACCCTCTGATTTAGGTTGGAAGGGATGCTGCTATCCATATTTGGGACACCCAGACACTGAAATGTTTGTCCCTGCTCAAAGGCCAGCACCAGAGAGGAGTGTGTGCACTGGATTTTTCAGGTGAGCCACACCCCACATTTATCTAAATGATGAATTAAAAAGCAACCCTTGAGATGAAATGTTAATTCAAATAGCTGTAAAATTACATCCAGTACCGACTTCACATGGAAGTCTGCTGTCTGTTTGGATAAAAATAGTGTGTGTGGTAAACTCAGTCAGTCAATAATTGATTTTGGTGATGTCTAATAGATAATACCAAGTGTACAGCTGGAATTCTGGTGACTGTCTACACAGTGGTGGAAGAATTTAAGAGCAGGCAGGATGGTGACTCAAGTGTATGAACAAGTTGGAAATGTCATCTCTGGGCTCATACAACTCTTCACATTTGCTAACAATTCCCACATTTTTCAGTGGGTTTACAGAAGAAGTAAATATGACAAACAGTTGTCTGCTGTCTGTCCTCCTTGTCTTTCTGAGCTGGGATTCCTAAGCTGTCTCTGTTTTTAAGGGATAATTCCTGTGTGCAGCACTGAAGAACATCAGCCATATGGTGGGGACTTACGTGCTTCTGAATCTTTATAAAAGGGCTTGGACATTTATTCTCCCTTATTCTGGGAATTAGAATCCACATACCTCTATAAAAGTCTGAAGAATAAGCTGGCCACATATTCTGTGGGCGTGAATCTGTACAGAAATATTAAAGTTCTTTTAAAATGTAGTGACCACTCAACATTGCAATGTTGCTTTAGGACCTGATCCCAAGAGTATTGCACAAACTGCTTTCCTAGCTGGCTTTGGTTGTGTTCTTGGCACAGGCAGGGGGGACAGTTGTGCAAATATGCACCTCACTGTGGGCTCATGGGGCTACCCTGGTCTTATGCTGAGAGTTTTCACTGTGTTAACAGATATTTCAAAATCATATCCAAGTCACACTCCTAAAAGCTTGAAGAAAGCAAACCGAGGCTCCTCCCCTTCTCTGGCTGTGGCTGCGGTGGCAGGTGACTCTGTACCCCCCTTCTCCCTGCCCTCTGCCCTTCCAAACACCCACCACAGCCACTGCTGAGGGCCCTGGCAGGGCACGGTCCCTCCTGCGGGACCCTTCCGTGGCACTGGGATGCCAAGATGAGAACTTCATTCCTGCGGGGTTTGGTTGTGCCCTCTGGTGGCTGATTTACCATCCGTCCTGGGATGGTAATGGGAGTGTACAGTGCATGTTAGTGCATAAACCCTCCTGCTCCGAGTGAAGACTGTTCCAGTTGTGTTGTTTGGGTTTGCTTTTGTAATAAGGTCAGTTTTAGTTTCCTGCCCTGTTTTTCTACTTCATTCCTTCCTGCCTACTTCACTGCTTCCATCTGGGCTAGTTTCATTCAACTGTGAATTCTTTTCCTCATTCTGAAATTCCCCTTCTCCTTCTTGACTTCTGTGAGAAGCACCATTCCCAAATCAGTGCTCTGTTTCAGCCTTGGAGCCTCTGCCCAGCTCTGCTCCCTCCAGCTTTAACTTTTCCTCATTTAAATAACTAAGCAAATAATCAGCTCCTGCTGCATCCTGTAAAGTTCAGTTGTCTTGTCATGTACTGCAACAATTGCAGCTCAGTTTCTTTTAATTTTCCAGAATTTCAGGACAGAAGTTTGTCTCTAAAAGTTTGTTAACAATGGTGGTAGTTATTGTTATTTCATGCCTGGGTAGTGTTGAATTATGTATTTTTCTTCCTCTCCTTATCAGTAGTGCTGTGTCTTTCCTGCGGTGAAAGAGAAGAGCCAGCAGTTATTTTTAGCCTTAAAATTTTCTATCATATTTATAGTTTCTTCACATTGCCTATGAAAATTTAACCACCCATTTCATACTCTAATAATTCTTTTCACCATTTTGAGCAAAAGAAAAGAAGCATCATCTGATCAGAAATATTTCCAATAAAATGTGATCTGAATTTAGTGTACTTGGGCTTTATGAACTTGATTGTCATTGTCTTGTTTGATCCTTCCTACCTTGCTTGTACTGACACAAGGAATGGTTTGTGTCTGCTTTTGGGCAAGATCAATGATTTCCTAAGGAATACGTCAGGGAATCTGAACTCCAGTCTCTCCAACTATTAATTCTGGGAGTTTTGCTTTATAATACATCATTAGGAGTTCAGTTTGCAATGTAATTGTGTTCATTGCCTGCTCCACTCTCAGCTGGAGCCTTAGCACCTTTAACACAAATATTGCTTCTGTGCAGCTGATGGGAAGTGTTTGGCCTCTGTTGGGCTGGATGACAACCATGCCATTGTGTTCTGGGATTGGAAGAAAGGGGAAAAGCTGGCAACAACCAGGTGAGAATACACAGGGTATAAATGTCCCCTCTGGTTACTCTGTTCTGAGTAGCATGTTCCACATCTTTCCTATAAAGAAAGGGTTAAACCACAAGTCCCTCTGTGAAAAGAATGCTGCTTCAGAGCAGCATCCCAGATTAAAACCCTTGGGATCTGCAGCTCCCTGTTTGGAAATCCTGTGAACAGTTCTGTCAGGAGTTCCCTGGCCTTTCTGTTACGATAGCCATGCGGATATGGAGCTCATATACAAGTCCTATGTTTTATAATATTTCGTATTATATTTTTTCCCAATTTTATGTCCTGACTCAAGGCAGAGGTCACTCACCTCAGAGGTGTCACTTCCTTTATGCATTGGATGACGTGCTGGGTTCCATCAGTGTACACAACCAGATCACTTCTCTGGAAAGAAAAAGCAGTCCCTCTAATACAGATTTTTCAAGGACTACTGATCCTACCTTTCCTCTGAGTCAGCTTTTCCTGAGCTGTTTGCTCTTTGCAGTTGCTCTCTGAAAGCTCAGCCAATAACCCCATAGCAAACAATCATCTGCAATTCCTTGGAAGGACCAATGTTGGGAAGAGAACTGGATTAAAGTTTACATGTTTGCTTTTTTATTCTCAAATACTGAATTGCAACAATAGTATTAGGTTGTAGAAGAGTCAGACTGTTTGAGAACCTGGTTTCTGCCTGACCCTTGCACAAAGCAAGGGTACCTCAGAGGTCAAGACCAGAACTGAGCAGAATTCCTGCAAGGGTGGACACATGTACCCGAAAGGCAAGGAGTTAATTCCATTTGCTGTCTGCAACCACATAACATGTAGCATTGCTCAGGAGAAATTATTGGTATAACTGCAAAAGAGTGCCTGTGAAAGGCATTTATAGTTATTTTTCTTATGGTATGGGGGCATGTTGCAGCAGAAGTCAGGTTTGCCCGTGGCAGCACTGAAGGAACACCTGTCTGACTCTGTGTGTGTCCCCTCACGTCTGGTGGCCACACAGGGTGGTGTCACATGTGCAGTTTATTGGGCAGGGAGGTTTTAAACCCTGGTTAAAGTCTGTGCTGGAGGGTTTGCTTAGCAACGGCCTTGGCTATGCTGTAAAAGATGACATTTTCTCTGGCTTTGCAATCCCAGTCTCGCCGTCTCCAGACAGATTGTGCCTGACATGCAGGCAAAGAATACCTTCTGTATTCCCAGGATGACCTTTAAGCTTTCAAAACGAAGGTAACTGTGAGCTATGTCTCCACCTGGCTCATGGTGCTCCCAGGACAGAGCACCCAGGTTCTTCTCAGCACAAACTGCTGTATGTACCCAGTGCACCTACTGTTATTGCTAAGTGTCAGCTGGGAAATATGCAGAGGCCTCACAAGGAGCAGGAAAAATTAATTTATAAATATATACCTCAACAAGCATAACTTTCAGTACCAGACAACCAAGCCTGAACGTGTCTGTGCTGCTGAATGAACTGTTTCCTAAATTAGAATTTTATAATTTGTTATTTTATTTTTCATCTTGAAGCACAGTAGATTAAACACCCCCTCATTTTTCTTGCCAGAGTATTTTTTCGTATTTATTAGTGGAGTTCTCATCCACTTAAATATTTATGTTGACCTTTAAGCCTTCTCCTAATTGCCTTACCCTTTGTTTCCTGCTTCTTCATTATGACTTAAATGAACTGGAATTCAGTGGGACACAATTTTTATTCCTCACGTTTCTGGACTCTAATTCCCCTGTGGTTTATGCTCAAATTCATTCTGCTGCCTCTGTGGGACAAAATTCCAAGGCTAAACCTTTGCAGATTACAAATATGGCTCTCTGCTTTTTGTGAGATGGGGAAATGATTTACATTAATGATTTAATTAGTTTGAAATTTTAAGTCATCCCTTGTCATGTTTTTTCTAATTTTTATCTTTATTGCAGGGGCCATAAAGATAAAATCTTTGTAGTGAAGTGTAATCCACATCACGTCGACAAACTAGTCACAGTTGGGATGAAGCACATCAAGTTTTGGCAGCAAACAGGTACTGCATTGGGTATTTTATGTATAATTTATGTAAGAATGTGTATATTTTTAATACAGGAACATCACATTCTCAGTTTAAGAATTTGTTTTGTTTGCAAAGCAATTTTCCAGTTACCAAAATCTTGAAGGGGTGAAAAAACTTCCAGGTAATTGTGTTTAATCACACTATTGAGGAATTCTCCTGAACAAAGCATCCTAGGCTCCCAGAGAACATGCAGCCCTGAAATTCACTTAAACACATGATGGCCCTCGTTGGGAAAATTTGGCAGAATTTGTATTTTATCCATGAGGCTAAAAACCATGATATGGTATCACAAGAATCAAGATATCACGGTAATATATTCATTGTACAACACAAGAGTTTTCTAAATAATGTAAAATGAAAATGTATTTTCCAGTATTTAAAAACAGGATAAGATTCTGCAAACTGCTAAGGGAAATGTTCAGGCTGTTCTGTCGGACCGAAAGGCCACAGGGTTGGGTTCTGATGGAGGGTATTTTTAATTCAGGGCTGGATTTTTCATTCTTCATTAAAAGTTCTTCACACTTTTAATTGTGCACACATGGCACGAGTACTCAATATAAAGATCTCGGGGAGCATCTTCTGTGTGTCAAACTCAGCACAAGGGCAGCTAAAAATAGAACTTCAGACAGCTCAAAATGAGATAGTTTTAAGAACTTCCTACACTTGTACCATACTTTAAGCGTTCAAGTGGTTCAGGTGCTCTCCGATTAAAAATTAAAACATTTGAAGTGCAGGTTATTTTTGAGGCAATTAGGTAGACTTTCATTGCTGTTTGCCAAATCCCATCCCAGAAATGTGCGCGAAGCAGTATCTCACTCCAGGAATAGTCTGTCTGCAATCAAAATGTGTGTTTTGAATGGAGATTTCTCAGTGGAGTGAAGGCTCGGGCTGATGTGGGCTGTGAAAGGCACATGGCAGCAGGCCACCACTGCAGGAGGGATTTGGTGATTGTATGTGTGGTTTTGGCTATAAGCATCAATTCATGGGCCTTATGGCCACTTCTGCTTTCTGAACCAAAGCAGGGCTGAAGCAGTTTGGTTCCCCGACAACCAGAAGACTAGCAAATCTTGCCACTTGTTCTGCAGAGCTGCTGCCAAATTGTCAGGTTGACAACTAAACCAAACCTCTAGTCGTGGTTCACCTACACAGAAGCAACTTGGAAAAAGCTGCTCTGGGCAAAAAATATTCTGCCAGCCATTGTATTAGTTATTTTTGCATCATTCCTCCCCAAATTTATCACTTGCTTTGGAAAGACAATCTGAAAACTGGAGTCTGTGCTGCTCCAGAGCTGTCATTACTGGGCTGACTCTCTTTGATTGTGCTTTTGCCTTGTGATTTCAGTATTTCCATTATATGCTGTGCCCCAGGCAGCCACAGGAGGTGATGGGGGGAAATATTTGTCCTTTACAAAGCCAAGTAGAAAAGGCCTTTTGTATGTGTTGCAGGTGGAGGCTTTACATCCAAGCGAGGCACGTTTGGCACTGCCGGGAAGTTGGAGACCATGATGAGCGTCTCCTACGGGAGGATAGAGGACCTGGTTTTCTCTGGAGCTGCCACTGGAGACATTTACATCTGGAAGGAGACCCTGCTGCTGAGGACAGTGAAAGCCCACGATGGGCCTGTGTTTGCCATGCATGCACTGGATAAGGTCTGTGTTATATCCCTTCAGCTGCAGCAGGACATCTTTAAAAGAAACTATGGCAAAATGTCTTATTGGCATCACACAAGTGAGTTTAGGACTGAGTTCTGCCATTGGCAATTTGCTGATGTTGCTAAGGCGATATCCTTTCTGAGGTTATAGTTTCAACTGTAGGTTGAAACTGAGGAAAATGTTAGCTATTAACATTTTTATACATCAAGGTCAATTAAGATCCCTGTGGCTCAACCCTTTCTGGCTCTCGTTGAATGTTCCTAGCTTTTCCATCAATTTTTCTATTTGATCTTAGCACTGAACATCCTCTTCACTTACTTTTTTGTTGGTTAGTTATTTATGCTGTTTTACATTCACTTGGCACAGACAACCTACCAAGGGAATCAATCAGAGAATTGGTCCCTAATGCATTATTAGAGCTTGGGTTGAAGCATCTGTTAAGTCCATTGAATTGGGAATAACTTGAGAAGCTGTTATTCCAGCTACTGCCTCTTCTAAGGATAAAACCCATATTTTCCCATAGTTTACTTCCATGTGCAGACAAACATCAAGGTCCAGCATTACTGCTTACAACAGTATGTACCTAGAAAAGCAGCTCGAAATCTTACCCCCTTGTATTTTTTTTTCCCTCCTAAGTACAGACTTCAGTATTTTTAGTTTCACACATGAATTAAGTGCAGGGGAGACTTTCCTCTGCCTTTGGACATGTTTTTAATCTCACCATACGAGTGCTGACATTTGTGCTTGTTTTCCCTCTGTGATTGCACAGGGCTTTGTAACAGGTGGAAAAGATGGAATTGTGGCCCTTTGGGATGATATGTTTGAAAGGTGTCTGAAGACATATGCTATTAAAAGAGCAGCACTGTCAGCCAGTTCTAAAGGTATGCTTTGTTCAGTGTGTTTTAATAAGGGTTTCAGCAGTTTGATCAGGCAGGTGCACCTCATCTTTCATGATGTTGAACAGATGTAATTGTATATAAACTGTAGATGAGGTGAGGCTCTCTTTTTCCCAATAAAAACATATCTTTGCGTTGTTCAGGTTTACTTTTAGAGGACAACCCCTCAATCCGAGCCATCAGCCTGGGACATGGGCACATCCTGGTGGGAACCAAAAATGGAGAGATCCTGGAAATTGATAAAAGCGGGCCCATGACTCTGCTTGTCCAGGTACTGTGGGGATCTCCCGTATCAGACTGTTTCCTGGGGAAATACAACACATGGTGACATTTTCCCAGTCATTTTCTGTCTGTTTTCATTAACCCTCTTGGCCACCATTCCTTTCCTTGCTCAGGCTGAAGGTGGTGCTTTCTTATGTAAATAACTTTGAGATGCACCGTGGGTTCTGGAATTCTGAAGGTGAAAACAACAGTCCATTGAGTTCAAAGGCTGATGAGACTCTATGGATTTTTTAGACACTTAGGTTTAGGACCCAACATAAACATGAGAAAGGAAGGGTAGAACTGACACAGTTTATTTTATTTTGACAGTGTGGTTCCATTTATTTCCTTTTACAGTATGTTGTGAAGGATCCTGTGAAAAATGGTAGAGTGATGACAGCTTTCTACAGTGACACACAGTTGTCACTGCAGGTGTCGCAAAGCATAAAGGGACTTTTTTTGGGAAAAAAATGTTTTTCACAGTTTGGTTAAAAAATTTTCATGTGTATGTCCACTGATGTATCTGGTGCTGCTTTGGTTCAGTGTCTTTCATAACCCCAGTCTGTATGTAGAAAATTGTCTAGAACATTTACTGAGTTGTAATTTATCAAGCTTTTACCTTTTGTTTTCTGTAACTGACTAACATTGTTCAAAAACACTGTTTCTTTGGTATTTTTTCAATTAGTTCTGATCACATGAAGTAATCCTTCGAATTTGCCTCGCCTGCATCCTTACAAACAGAGATATGTGAAGCTGTGTTTTATAAATGATTGAACTCATTCACTAATCCAGATTGAGAGCAGTAAGAAATGATTTAACCTTGACACAGTGCCAGAAGCTGTATGCAAGCTGAGGGAAATCTGGGAGAAAAAGCAGGGAGAGTGATTAACGAGTTGGAAAACTGAGAATGTGGGGAAAGATTAAAAGAACTAAGTATGTCTGTTTTGGGCAAACAAGCTCTCCAGGGTGTTAAAAAGGACATAAACCTTGAAGACACATTAGCCCATATTAGGATTTCAGGGTCGTGGTTGGGACATAACTGTATTATGGTCGTTTCAACTGTGGAAAAGAGAATATTGGATGAATAGGAATTACAGCCAAGACTGTGGCAGAGTATTTTGGATAGTTGTCAGAGAAGCTGTCAGATGTTCAGGTCTTCTTGAATGTGGAAAGCTTTGGAGAGGAGATGGTGAAACCCTTGTTGCCTGGGACTTGTCAGATGAGGCAGAGCAGGTATTAGAGCACATTACATGACCCCAAATGCATTCCTTTGTCTTGTATGGAATGATTTCCTTCAGGGCCACATGGAAGGAGAAGTGTGGGGCCTGGCAGCTCACCCTCTGCTGCCTGTGTGTGCCACCGTGAGCGACGACAAGACCCTGCGCATCTGGGAGCTCTCGGCCCAGCACCGCATGCTGGCCGTCAGGAAGCTCAAAAAAGGTACCTGTCCCCTGGCCGTGGCCCGGGACACGGCCTGGCACAGCTCCTCTGTGCTCCCAGGGCACATCACAGCCACTAACTGGGCAGGGAAAGGGCACGGTCATTAAGGAATTGGAAGGGCAGGAAGTAAATTGTCTTTGGCATGTGTCAAGTCAGTGAAAAGGGTAGGAAGGAAAAGGACTGTAATCTATTGTAATGAATAGTAGTAAAATAAATGAACTTTAGTCTCTTCTGCAGTTTCAAGAGAAATGAGTTGACCTCAGAATCCTTTTCCTGCCCAAGAATACCCAAGGCCAGTCTGTTTGTTGCTGACACCTGAAAAGATTCCTTATAAAGACAAATGTACAATGTCCTGCATGTTGGGCACAGTCAGCCTTCAGTGGCAATATGAGCTTTACATCTTACAACAACTTCTCTGAAAATTAACAGCTTTCCTGCCCTCTCCTCTGTACAAAATGAGATGAGCTATGTCGAAATGCTGCTTGCTCTTATTTTGTTTCATCACTGATATCCTTCAGGAAGTTTTGTATTGTTCATTTTCAGTGACAGCTCTGGAGCACAGGAACTCTCACTGGCTGAGGGAAAACAGAGTCAGATGGTTTGAGGGGTGAGGATAGTTGTAGGAGGAAGTATGGTCAGAAATAATTCTGCGGCAAAAAATAACTGGAGGAAATGTAGTGTGTTTGTTTTAAAAGTACTCTGATGAAAGGAACCATTATTAAGTCAAATAATATAGAAGTTTTCAGTGTGGTATCCCTGAAAGACGTGTAGTTACACTGCTCTGAATGAGTTTGAATTTTCCATCCGTGTTTCTTTTCTGTGTGTGTTTTGGGAGTTTATTTTGTTTCAGTTGTCACTGGTGTGTTTAGAACGTTGCTGGGAGGTGATACTTGCACATAAACTATTCCAAGATGGATCCAATCAGCACTGTCAGCTCAAGAACCCCCCCGTAGAGAGGGCACATTCCCATGTAACGGAGCATTAATCATAGCCCTCTATAACGTTTGCTTTATTAAATAACGAATCTACCTTAAAACTATGTACTTGATGTAAAAGCCTTCCAGTGTTATTTGATGTCCTCAGCCCCTGGTTTGTGAGGCTGCAGAGGTTCCGTTTCCCTTGGCAGGGGGCCGGTGCTGTGCCTTCTCTCCCGACGGGAAAGCCCTGGCTGTGGGGCTCAATGACGGCAGTTTCCTGGTGGTGAATGCGGACACTGTGGAAGACATGGTCTCTTTCCACCACAGGAAGGAGATGATCTCGGATATAAAGTTTTCACGAGGTATAACCACGTGATAAGGTGGGAGGGGGGGTGTTGATCTTGGAGTTTGTTCTTCTCTAGACAAGACTGAGTGTTCCAAAGGGAGACTGGGCTTTCTGTGTGCTCCACGCGTTAAATACTTCACCATTCCACATGGTTGTGTGCAGCCTGCTATAATGGACACACCCCTGTCTGCTGGATCTGGGTGCACTGCAGCAGTGTGAATGCATAGCAGTATTAATTAGAGGTTTAGTAAGATTTTAGTAACCTCAGTGTCTCTTCTTTACAGAATCAGGAAAGTACCTGGCTGTGGCCTCCCATGATAACTTTGTAGATATCTACAATGTACTGACCAGCAAAAGAGTTGGCATTTGCAAAGGTGCCTCCAGCTACATCACCCACATCGACTGGGACTCCAGAGGTAATGTGTTTGGCCACAGGTACCACTGGAAATGCGCACGAAATGGAAAATCAGGTGACTGTTCCCCTCCCAGTGACTGAGATCAGCTGTAACCACTAATGCACGAGCCTTTTGCCCACAGAGCACCATATGGGGCCAGTGCAGTTCCAGCTGGTGGTGTGCAGTTCCCTCTCTTTGCTGAGCACTGCCTGGCAATGACTGGGACGAAGGCAGAGCCTGATTGTCACAGCTAATTAAGTGCAGCAGGATCATTAATGATCTCATGCTGATAAGCCTTCCCAGAGCTAACGAGATTCCATGCAGGACCACCTGTGTGTCTGGGCCCTGCTCCCCTCGTGGTGTGAGATCGGTGACACCACCACAGCCTGTATGGGCATGGAAAACTTCCCATCCAAAGGCACTTTGGTGTTAGTGACTGTGCCACTGGGGCAGTGAAAAGAGACAGGAGCTGACAACATTTTCTCTTTTGGCAGAGCTGTCTTGTAACATTTTAATGAAAATTAATGACATACACATTTATTTTTCCCTTCCACTACTGTGATGATGAAACACAAGCAGAGTATTTCCTATCAGCAGAAGCTGATTTGCTACACGGTGGTAACTTTTTAAGGATATCGGATGGTATTTAAAATATTACTTATTCAGTGAACTGGGAGTAAAGGGATCCTTAGGAGACTGATTTTCAGCATCTTTTTTACTTCTGCTGTGAATAGTTCTCTGGAGGATAATTTTTTAACTTACACCCAGAAATCTCTTCACTCAATCAAAAGAAAGTACATAATAGTCATAATAATTAATAAGATTCATAATAATCTCTCATTTTATATCCAGGAAAGTTATTGCAAGTCAATTCTGGTGCCAAAGAACAACTATTTTTTGAAGCACCAAGAGGGAAAAGGCACATTATAAGAATTGCTGAGGTACAAATTACATTTACTGGATTTTTTTCCTATGGAAGTTAGTTTTAAGAATTGTCTTCAAATCGTGCTGTTTGTCCTTTTATGACACCATATTTGTGGTGGTTAGAATTAGAATTATTTACTCATTCCATAGTGTCTTTCCTAGCTTTTGTAAATGGTAGAATGTGCAGGTTTCTGTTTGTAGCTCTGAATTTATTGTTGTTTAATTATTAGCAGCCATTTGCCATAATCCCCTTTCCTGAAGTCGCCTGTTTTGTGTGTAATGAGTTGCATACAGGCTATAAACCATCTTCAAACAGCCTGAGCTGGCTTTTCCTGACGTTGATTATTTGTGACAAGTAATTCTGCTACCAAATTGCCAATGTTTAACACCTCGGAAAACCTCTAGGGAGATTTGTATCCGTGTTGTGCTCTATCTTGGGAAAGTGGGAATGTTTAAAGTGCTAAACCTTTTGATGATGAAGATGCACAGTGTCTGTATAAATACAAATGCACAGTGGAAAGTCTCTTAAAAGCTAAAAAAAATCAAGGTAATATCAAGAACAGAAAAATATACACGTGAAACCAGTGTGTATTTGGTGTGTATTACAGTGGCCTCTCTGGGGCAATTGTGCTTGCAGATAGAGAAGATCGAGTGGGACACATGGACGTGTGTCCTTGGTCCCACCTGTGAGGGGATCTGGCCCATGCACAGCGATGTCACCGTGGTCAATGCAGCCAGCCTGACAAAGGACAGAACCCTCTTGGCTACAGGAGATGACTTCGGGTTTGTGAAGCTTTTCTCATACCCGGTGAAGGTAAAAAGCGAATTTATTGCTGTGATTAGAAAGGCAGTGAAGGAAGACACTGTTCCCAGGCGGTGACACTGTTGACTGGGGTGCTCTGTGTGCTGCAGGGCCAACGCGCCAAGTTCAAGAAGTACGTGGGGCACAGTGCCCAGGTGACCAACGTGCAGTGGCTGCACAATGACTCCGTGCTGCTCACGGTGGGGGGGGCCGACACCGCCCTCATGATCTGGACCAGGGAGTTCCTGGGCATCCAGGAGAGCAAGCTGGTGGATAGTGAGGAGTCAGACACAGATGCAGAAGAAGATGGAGGTAAATTTAATTTAGTCTTCATTCCACAGAGGCTCCCACGGGGATTTAACTTGCAGCGGGCAAGAAGCTTTGCTGTGCTAAATTTCAGTGTGAGGAGAGCTTGGTAGGACTCGCTTCCTTCCTTTGGCTGGTGCAAATCCTGCTCTCTACTCTGCCCCTGTGAAACAAGGGTGGTTTGTTTATTTTCTGTTTTATTCTTCCAAGGTTATGATAGTGATGTTGCAAGAGAAAAAGCCATTGACTACACCACTAAGATCTATGCAGTGAGCATCCGGGAGATGGAAGGCACAAAGCCCCACCAGCAGCTCAAGGAAGTTTCAGTAGAAGAGAGGTATGTCCCACAAACTGAGTGTGAAAACGGGAAGAAAAATGTTGCACCCCTTTTTTAATCCCAAAGTGTTAACAATACCATGCTGCAGGAAGATTAGTGATTTTTGCATTACAATGTTGAACTGTAACTTTTTTTTCCCCTCTTCTTTTAAGAATATCCCCTTCCATTTTCTCTTTTCCTCATATAAAGAATTTGTTCCTCCGTTTTCCTGTAAAAAGGCCTAGTGTATCCTCTAGTAAATACGAATATTTGAAGTTTGAGTTAAAAAAGGAAAAAAAGTGTTTTATTTTGAGTGAATATTGCTAAATTGTTACTACACGTGAAATAATGATTGCCAGTGGTGCAATGGCCAGATGTTTTACACCAGAAACCCTGGTACCTTCCAGCTTCTTTATTCTGCTTTGATGATGCAAAAACAACTGTAAAACTGAGTTTAATTGACCAATTTAGCTGGGCTTAAAGTTGTTTTGTACTCGTGAATTACCAACAGTACGAGCATCAGTCTCTTCTACAGCTTTTCAGCACTATTTTCAGTCCAGGAGTGAAAAGTACCCTCCAGGTCCCTGCAGAGCTGCACTTCCCTGGATCCTGGCCACGGGTGTGCTGTGGGATGGCAGATAGTTCCTCCTGCCCACATCCCCAACCCCACTCAGGGAAAATGTGCTGTGTTTTATCCAGCACTACAAAACCCCACCGGAGCTGGGAGCTCCTCCAATGCTCCCAAACCTCCCCTCTGGTGGGAACTGGGCCTACTGGAATGGGGAGACTCCTCCTCTGCACTGGGGTTGCCTCTGACTTCCACAATAGTCTCTTTATAATGACTGCACATGAAAATAGCATCTCATATTGTATCCCCAGGGTCTGGACTGAAGAGAGTAAAAAGCAAGGGTTTAACATTCTCTGTATCTTTATTATTCTTACCGTCTCTGTGTAATAATGTTTTTGTACTTGATGTAAAAAACAGGTTAAAAATAGACCCTTGTAACTTGTCCTTTCCATCTCTTCTGCTTGAGAGTCACAGCTATTGTACACCTTTTTATATGTCCTTTTTCAATTACAGCTACTTCAGAATGATCACACCTTTGGTGTTTGGAATTCACTGTTTTGATACATTTGTCAACAGATCCCATAATTTCCCTGTATTGCTTCTTAGGCAAAGATAAATTGACGTCTCTTTCTTCATGGTATTGATATAAATAGGAAGAATTTATAGTGAAGTAGTCAGAAGCAGCAATTTTATGGTGAAATGTCGGCAAAACAGTGGTTTCTGAGGGTGTTGTGCTGGGAGGGTGCTGGGTTTGAGGTGCAGGAAGGTGACATTAACGTGTTGGCTACTGCAGTTGTTGGCCCCAGTTGTACGGTGTGTGCACAGTTCATGCAGGATCTTGGCACTCCCAGTCCTGAGTGCCTCAGGGTAAGCTGACTCCCCTCATAAGACCTATGAATTATGAGGGAAGCTCTGTAGCTGTGCCAGATTCCATCTTTTCTGAGGGCACAAGAAGATGTAGCAGCTAGAAAAGGGTTTGTCTGACCACAACAGGCTTCCTGACATCACTGTGCTGGCTTTTCCTTGGACTCCCAAAGATCCAAAGTGACAGTCGATCAAGCGGGTGAAATGGAAAGTCTCCAAGTCCTCAACTGTCACTGTTCAGGGAAATCTGAGTCCTAAATCAGCAGGTCTTGAGGACATGGAGTCTGGAAATCCCTGTGCACAGGGCTCAGTGAAATATCAAAGCCACTTCCCAGAGCTTTAGATTTTCTGCCAAAGGCAGACTCTCCCAGTCCCTTCAGGTTTGGAGAAGGGACCCAAGGGGGTGTATTCCATTCTTTGTCAGGAAAGTATGTGGAAAAACCTGGTAGGCTTTGGAGGAGGAAGATTTTCTGGAGGAAATATTCCCCGTCCTTCGTCTGTATAATTGTGCCATGTGTCTGTGAAGAGCCCGGTGACTGTGCACCCATGGGATCCGTGCACTGGGAATACTCTGACATTGGTAACTTACTGTCTAGTACTTGGAAAACTCTGGGACAAGCTGGAAGGGCACTTCAGGTGGAAACAGGGAGTTAATCATAAGACCTGAACAACTGCTGGTCCTCTGCAACATGCAGTGAGGGTCTCAGGAGTGTCCCCCGTACTGTATTTCCATTGCAGGTCTGAGAAAGGAAAAGCTGTGAATTCTTCAGAGGTGTAGTGGGAAGAAACTCAGAATTAAACAAGTTTAAATTAAGAATGGAAAAAAAAAAAAAAGAAGAGTTAAAAGCAAGCTTCTGTCTCCAGCAAGGGACAGGAATAGCTGGGGCTACCACCCCGAGCTGCTCTTGGGGGCAAGGGCTTGGAGCTCACTGTGTTTCTTTCTTTTAATAGTAATATTTAGCAGGTGAACTGTTGCTGAAGTATTTGCCTGCTTATGTAATACAAACACGCTTCAAAGGCGCTATGTGGCACCTAGGAGACGGTTCCATCTGCTTAACCTTGCTGTTTGCTAGAATAAGCTTGTAGAACTCTGTGCCTCTCTAATATTGAGAGTGGTGGATCTGAAAAACTCAAGGTACAATATCTCTCTAGAAATAACAACTCATTGTACAATTCAGGAAGAGTTTGATCTCAGGAGTAGCTTAGATATGACAAACTTGGGGACAGTTAATAAGGTTTTCCCTTGGAAAAGAAAACGAAAGCCCTTCATGAAATTTATTTTTGCTGTTTAATTTGAACGTAATGAAAATAACTATGATTCTGCAAAATATCTTGGAGGAACATAGAAGGTACATGACAGATTTTATGAAATCATGGTCTGGTGTTTTGGGTATTTTCTGTCCCCATCAACAGTTATAACTTTAAGATGGAAATAGGAGAGGTGAGGCTGAGGAACAGTTCTGACATGTCTTGTGGTTGTATGAGTGCATTTGGGTAAGATCATTAATCGATTCTTGTTTCTCTCTCCTCTCCCCAACCTTCTTTTTTCTTCTTCTCCCTCTCCATGTGCCCCTCTCCTCCCCACCCCCCTTGTCCTCTCTTCCTGTCCCCGCTGTGGTGGCCCCTCTGTGCTGTGCCCGCGGTGCAGGCGGGGGCTGCCCACGAGAGGGGCTGCAGGCGCCATCCCGCGGGGTGGGCGCTCCCAGAGCGGTGCTCCCGCACCCCGGGACCCCTCGGGCACTGCTGGGACTGGCCCAGACAACCCAGGACAATTGTAAGCTATGCTTGTGTCACGTAGGAGTTGTGCTGTATTTTGGAAAAGGGCCAAATTTTGAACTGGGACCATTTCAACCAAGAGTTTATATGATAAGAAGTAACACGAGCTTGCGTGCAAACTGTATTTCTGTTACTAATGCAGAAGGCAAAGACCTGTTTGCATTTGGCCTTTAACTAACCCCTAACACATGCCCTGTGTTTGCAGCTTCCATTGAGTTCGATTTGCATGACCCTGCATAAACTCTTGTAACATACCTGGAGATGGAAACCCCTTTAAAGCAGGTTGAATGTGTAGAAAACAAAAAACAGCATTAGCATGTTGGTCTGGTTTTCTGTTTTCTGAACATCCTGGCTTGTCTCACTCTCCACGAGTTACCTCGGAGCCTGTTCTCCATCGTACTGTTTGCAGCATGTGTAATCATATGTTCTCGTAAAGGTAAAAAAAATGGTGAAAAAGTTGCATTTTCCCTCTTTGAATCTTATTCTTTTGATTATTGGTTTCTTTAAAACAACATGAGATGAATTATATAAGCTTTCCAAATAGCCCCCACAAGGCTTTGTAAACTGAATTATTAGACATATGGTTACAAAATTGGTTCCCGCACTTTTACACACAGGTCTGTGGGTGCAGTGTAAAAGCTTTGAATTGAATCTGTGTTGTATTTATGTGTAGGTGGGAACTATTCGAAATGTATCTGGAAAAGCATGTCTTTGGGGTGGAGAAAATAACTCTGGGCTTATTTCAGCAGAAACCTACTGTTTGAGAATGAGGAGCATCCTTCGGAATATTCACTTTTATTTTCTCAACAGAATTATGTCAAGTTAATGCAACCTAAATGTATTTGACAGGCTGCTGGTTTCATCCCAGTTGTCCCCAAGGCTTGAACACATTGTGACTGGTATTTGTCAGTCCCTGCCAAGCAGGGAACTCAGAGTCAATCTCCCTTCTCCCACAGCTCAGCACAAAACTGACCCAAAGGTCTTCTTGGTCTGTGTGACACTTGAGGGCTGTGGATCTGAGGGGTGCCAACACTGTCACGTGTTACCAGTATTTCTCTCTCTGCACTGAGGTTGATGTGAAATGTTTAGCTTTTCTGAGGGTTATTGTGTAGGCTGTGGTCCAGGATGGATGGAAAAAGCCTGTTTCTGATGCTGTGTTATGCAGAGGGAGGATGGGCCTATAAAACTGCCATATTCCATTGGTTGAATGTTTGTACTTGCACAATAAGCACAGTTTCAAAACATGTCAGAGTTTATGTAAGGAACAGCAAAACAAATGGAAAAGACTGTTTCTCTCACACATGATCAAAAACCCTGAGAGAAGCCTCAGGAAAGAGACACCTTCCAGATTATGCTAAAGCTGGGCTCATTCTGATGCAGGTAGCACCTGGAGACAGCTCTCCTGAAGTCTTGTTATTTGAAGGATTCTGAAATTTTTAGCTCAAAGGCAGAAATTCAGGTTGTGCCTAAAGCATCTTACAGTGTGTTCTGGGGAGCTGGTTTTGGCAAGTGAGGCTGAGGGAATTCCCAGACAGCTGTGGGTGTCCAGGTGTGAGGGACGGCAGGTCTGGGAGGTGAGGGACGGCAGGTCTGGGGAGTGAGGGATGGCAGGTTTGGGGTGTGAGGGACGGCAGGTCTGGTGTGAGGGACGGCAGGTTTGGAGTGAGGGACAGCAGATCTGGGGGGTGAGGGATGGCAGGTTTGGGGTGTGAGGGACGGCAGGTCTGGTGTGAGGGACGGCAGGTTTGGGGCGTGAGGAACGGCAGGCCCCAGCAGGTTTGGGGTGTGTCCATGTGTGTGTGACGGCAGGTCCTGGTGCAGCAGGGCCAGCCTGGGCTGGGCACAGCAGCTGTTTAGGGAACATCTTCACAAGGTGTTCAGAACAATGAACTTGTTAAAAAGTGATGGCCCTCAGATCCATTCCGAAGTGATCACCCTCCTTATTAATGCCTCGTTTCCCATTGGGACCCTGAGCTGGAATGACATGGGAATGCAATGACTGCTGCCCTGACAGGGCCTGGCTGGCCCCACCATACGTTCTGCAGAACTTTTGAATTATTTTTGACTATTTTTTTTAAAGAGTGCATCAACATACATGTGAAATTATGAGTATTATAACCATGGTAAGGCTTTTCCAGTGCTACAGTTTTGAAAAATAATTTAGATTACTACTGATGTTTCCCTCTAGTTCTGTTTCAGCTTTGCTTTGATCTACTGTATTTGGGAGCAGGGTATTTTCATGTTGAATCCTATTTTTGCTTGTTAAGTTGGCTAAAAAGTGATAAGAAGAAGTAACAGCAGGAAAAGTTGGATGTAAAACTCCTGTGTGTATTGGGATGGGAAAATCCAAGGGTTTAGAACTCACAAAATCTTTAAATCCCTTCTTACAGCTCTAGGAGTTCTGCAGCAGTCTGGGGGCACTGGGGAGTCCCCTCCTGTGAAGGGCACTTTTAAAAGCTGCCTTTGCATTTTGTCTGAAATGAACAGTATGTTTTTATAGATCCTGGATTTTTGTTCTGTTGTCCCACCAAACCTCCGTCTGACCTCTCTTTGAACCTCTCTCTCTCTTCTCAGGAGCAGTCCTGCCCATGTCTGTGTAGCATCCAAGTGTGTTCCCTCTGCAGTTCCCAGCCATGTGGAATGCCCATGTTAGTCTCCTTTTGGGCTCTGCAGCTTTTCCGTGCCCATTCCTGCTGACTCAGCCCGTCACCTAAGAGTCAGGACATTTACCCATCTGTTCCTGCTCCAGATCCTCTTGTTGGTCCCTTTCATGTGACACTGTTTCTGAAGCTCCAGTTCTGCTTCCATTTGCCTCAGAGCAGAATATTTGTGGGTTTGCCAATGTATTCCTGCTGCCAACGGCATCTCCAGTCAGGCAGCAATTATGTCCTGCGCTCTAGAAACAGGAGTTGGTTATATCCCCCTCGCACAGAATTCATCATAACAGTTTCTGATCTGCTTTTTCTCCCTTTTATTTTCCATCTAAACTGATTTAACTTCCCCCCCCGCCCCTTAGCTTGGCCCTGTTCTCTAAGATCACGTCTCCTTCCTCCCTCAGGGTGCCTCACACTTCCAAACCCCATTCCCTTTTCCCCCCAGCCCAGCTCTCAGTGTGTCTGTCTGTTATCCTGTGTCCTGGTGCTGCCTGTTCACCCCAGCCCTGCTTCAGGCTGCTCTCCCTCCAGGGCCATTCCAGACGGTATCCTTGCCTCTCTGAGGGCACCTGTTCACATTGCTGCAGGAAGGGGGTGGGTGAGAGTTTGTCAGTTGGAACGAGGAGTTCTCTCACTGACACAGCCGTGTGTGCTCGTGTAAGAATATCCTCGGGACTGTCATGAGTAACAGGAACTTTATTTGCTGTATTCACAGTACCTAAAGGACTGAAAGCCCCCTAATGTCTGACTGTGTCTTATCTTTCCTGGAACTCATCCATCCCGTAACGTAATTAAACACATTTATTTTAAATTGCTGGAAAGAAACCGTTAATGCTTGTGTTATGTTTTAACTTGCTTTCCTTTGGAGGCAGGGAATTGTCAAGTAAGTACTAACACGGAGCCCAGGAAGAGCCCAGCTCTCTGGGAATGTGCCTTGCAGGCTGCACAGGTCCAAAGGGGCAGAGGGATGTCCTTTGCTGCAGTGGAAATTTCTTGTATTGACAGAGTCATCTTCTGCCTCAAAACAAATTAGGTGTAGTTATAGGCTTGTTAAAAATGAAATTACTCTTAAAATGTTCAAAATGTGCTGCTTTCCATTTGTTGTATTGAGATGGTGATAAGACAGTGACTGCACACGTGTGTATATATACATGTCTATGTATATATGAATGCACACAACATCTGTGTTCGTGTGGATGTGAATAGATATCTCTCAAAGTATCTGTGTGTGTGTGTCCAAATTAAACCTCATGCTTACAATCTGGTGACTATCAAGCATGTCACAGTGGTAGTGTTCTCTTGCTTTCATAAAAATATTGGCTTGCTCTTGTCGTAAACTTTGATATTTGTAGGTGAAGAAATGTGAAAATGATCCTTTCTGACGTTACACTAAAACAGAAAAAAGAGCAGGAACCCTACGAGAAAATGATTCTTTTCCTAAGTGCTAGGTCAGAGGCCTCGTAAACCTGGGCTGAAATGAATTAGTCCATTTATTTTGTGAGAGCACTGAGTTTTGTAGTAGGTTCCTGTGCCCTTCCCTGTGGTGCTGGCACTGCTGCTTAGTCCTGTTGCACCCGGGGTTGTGTGAGGGGACTCCAGTGGCCGCTCTCAGAGAGAAAATAAAGGTACTTGTTCCCTGTGCACAAAGCAGGACAGGCTGTGCCGGGAGGGACTTGGCCAACCCACAGTTTTGGGCCAAATTGCAGCCTGAACTGGGATAGGGAACAAGCACCCATTGTGTGGGATCTCCACAGTGCTCAGGAACTGAGCTACCAGCTTCCATCCCTGTCAGGCACCTGAACATAAACAGCAGAGTCCCATTCTCCTGCAGTACAAAGACTGCAGGAAGCAGGGACGTAGCTTCCTTTTCTCCTCTGTCCCCTGGGATCTCCCGCTCAGTGTGCCCAGGGATGCCAGGGTGCGATGTTTCCCATCTGTAGACTGGTGCACTCTTTAATTTCTGTTTTAGTTCTTGCTGGCATGCTTGGATAGCACGTGTTGTGCCACAGGGAATGGCTGCTCGGCTCTAAAAGTGTTTGTGCATGAGTAACTGCTGAGAAGTAACACCTAAACTCTATTAAGTTTCTTGCTTGGCTTTGTTTGCTGCTTACAAGGGGATCAAGGTAACTCTTTCACTCTTCTAACATCACGAGGTCACCTGCTAATGTAACTGTTGGTCCTTAGTGAGTTTGCTTTGTTCTGTCTGTGCTGGAGCTCAGCTTTTCATGCTGTTCCTCCTGCAGTCAGTATTTTTGCCATGTAGCGGTAGCTGTTCCAGCTGTGGGGTTTGTCAATTGCTTCCTGTAATCCCTCCCATAAAAATCCAGCTCCAGAAAAAGCAGCTCCTTGTAAGCCAAAGGGATTTCATTCTTCTGCAGTTAATTTTACTGGTAGTTGCAGTCTGAGGACAAGAGCAAATTTCACAGCATATGGGATGTGTAGCAAGGATGCACCATTTGGAAATCCCAAACTGTGGGAATACTTTCCAAATGCTCCCCTTAGCCTTGTGCCCCTTTTTTCTTGGCAGGATCAATAGCAGCACTAGAGATTATCTGGCCTTAAAGACCATTAGCACACATCAGATCTTGTCTCAGCCTTTGTCTTTGTAGCTACTTTTAGCAACTGTAATTATATAGAAATGCTTTGCTGGCCTTGGTCTCTTAAATTCACATGGATGAATGACCTGTACATTTAAATTGAATCATTTTATCTTTAAATCCTGTTTATCTCTAAATCGTATTAAAACCATATCAAGGTTTTGGGATGTAGTTTCTCAGAAGAAGCAGGGTTGGACAGAGGTCATTTGTCAGCTGTAGAAAATCTTTTAGACCATTTCTGAAAACACCAATTCGCTATCATTTCACATTCAAGGTTTTTTCCATGGATTTGTGTCATTGTGTTTTGGGTTTTTTTAAATGGTGTAAGGTGGTCTGTTGTGCCACTCATCCACAAAATCTACATCAATGTCATTTCTGTTCTTTCCATCAAAAAGTGTGGGATTTTAGTCAGTTTGTTGTACAACTCCAAAAAAGACATGAAGCTAATGCAGGGACAACTGGCCGTTTGCTGCTCACACACAGAACGTGTGCTGTGGTTTTGAAGGTTTTACTTGACTTTCAGACATATTGATTGTCTTCTTTTTTAAATGTTCCTTTCAGGCCACCAGTCAGCAGAGCTGCTCCTCAGCCCGAAAAGCTGCAGAAGAACAATGTCCACAAAAAAAAGAGGCTGGTTGAGGTCAGGCTTAAAACTTGTTCGTTTGCTTTAGGAGTGACGTGTGCTGGGTGAAATCCATCCCTGTTCTGGGGACAGTTTGCAACACTTGCTTGGTCTGAGGCTGTCATTCCGATTGTTCCAAGGGAGCTGGAATTGTGTCTGGAACAATAATTAAATCCGTTTTCAGGGCTGGAATGCAGCTTTAACAACAATCCATTAACCATCCCTGTATTTCTGCAGGAAATTTCCTTGGGAATTGCTTGTTGTAAGGTGTGATTACACCTCTGATTAATGTTTGAAGTACAGAGTTACTTACAGCCTGCTTTGGCTTCCTTTAAGGACTTTAGGGCCAGAATTTGGGCTGTTGAAATTTGATAGTTTATGAGAATGATTTTTGAAAACTCTGCAAGTGTCTTCTTTAAAATATCTGATACCCTATATATCCATGTAATATATAGATATTAAACTGTGATGGGAAGAGTAATGAAATCAGATCTGTAAGTTGTAACTATTTTGAAGGGAAATTCACAGAAACAAAATGTTCACAGCCAGATGCATTATTAAGGAAATAATAATATAAATGCAGTGCCTTAGTTGACCAATTAAAGTGTTGTAGACAGTCCGTGAGAATGTCATGCCTCAATAAATGAGCAGAACTGGGATAATAACTATTGTTTAATTACTCCACTGCCTTTTCAAGGTATCTGTGGCTCATGTAATTTAGAACTGTGCTTGTGATCCAAACTCTGAAATCTCCTTGTTTCTTCATTCCTTTCACTCTGCCCTCTGTGTTTCCCTGCCCAGGAGCTGGCTCTCGACCATGTTTTTGGATACAGAGGGTTTGACTGTCGCAACAACCTGCATTACCTGAACGATGGTGCCGACATCATTTTCCACACGGCCGCAGCCGGCATCGTCCAGAACCTCTCCACTGGTAATCCCACTGCACACAGGACTTGGAGACCCAAAATGCTTTACCTGGGAAATAGTTCTGATTGAAAGTCTTAACTTTCTAATATTCCTGTGACTGTCCCACGTTTTGCATCTTGACGAATAAACAATCTGTGGATGGCTGGTGGATCAGACTGACAGATTTTCCCACTCAGCTCATCCTGTAGTGAAGACACAGGAATGAGTTTCTCTCCTAGGAGGAGATTGTGGGTTGTAATGACCAGTACCCCAAAAAATATTAGGAACTGTAACATCTATTGTTTTATTTTGAGTTGTTATAGCAAAGTCACGCTACAACAACTTTTTTTGGTGCAGTCCAGCCTGGGCAAGTTGCTCTTTGGAAGGGGTAGAAATATTCCCTGTGTTTTGAGTAATGTAAAGGAGAAGAAGCACCAAAAATGTACCTGGCCCTAAGTTGTAGCACCAACATCTCCGTATTTTTCATGTCTCTCAAGAAAAAGAGAGTTATAGGAATTGTGACTTGATTTTATTCCCAGATGGTCCCAGCTCTGCTGCCAAGGAGGGACACAGGGAGGAAACCTGTCACATCTGGTGGCCCTGGGGACTCCAGTCCTGGTGTGCCTCTGACCTGTGGCCCTGGGAACACGGGTGGCCCTGGGAAGCATGGGTGGCCCCATCTGTTCTCTCTGGGCCTGTTCCCTTGGGAGGGTTTTGTCTCCACTTTGCTTCCTGCTGACTGCCTGATTTTACTGGGTTTTTACTGGGGAACCTGGGCCTTTCACATGGCAGTTTCAGCTAGTTCAGCAAACTGCCTTTACACCTGTCCGTGTGTTAACGGTCACGTTCCTAGTGCATTTGGGAATGGGCCTGGGGAGGAGGGTGGAGCAGCCATGGACACCATTCCCTGCACAACATCAACCAGCTGCCCAAACAGCCTTTGCTCCAGTGGCTCTCTGGTGGCTGCTGAGGGGAATAAAGCTGTGTTTGGGTTTTCCCAGGCAGCCAGAGTTTCTACCTGGAGCACACTGACGACATTCTGTGCCTGACCGTGAACCAGCACCCCAAGTACAAGAACGTCGTGGCCACCAGCCAGATCGGTACGTGAGCTGCGCGCCGAGGACCGCCAGAAACCACGGGGGCACTGCTGCCTTTGGGGCTCTTCCGAGTGGCAGTGTCACCACTGGTACTGTCCTTTGGAGGAGATAGCTTCAGGCTTTTCTTGTGATTTCTGATCGTGAGTCATTGGATTTCGGAGTTAATTGTAGGATAACCGTATTTCACAAGGCAAGATTTGATAAACTGCCTGAATCATCTCATTAGTCTGATTTATAGAATGCCCTCTTTCCTTCCTCTGTCCAAGGCACTGTTTAGCAGTGAGGATACTCTAAGGACCATTTCCTGTGCAGAAAAGGAGAGAAACAGAGGGAAATCTCAGCAGAAGACACGTCAGGGACCAACTGAGAAACCATATGGATTTATGTGTTTATTATTCACATGGAGAGCCCTGTTAGATTCCCTGGGACCTTTGGAAGGAGTAAACATTGTATGGGGAATGTAGGATGACTTAGGAGGATCTGCTGCTTTTCAGCTTCCTGCTGTAATAATTCACTTTATGAAGAAGAACAGGGTCAGAACTCCTAACTCAGACCATTCTGGAAGGAGATGCAAGTGCAGAACTTTAGGACAGAAGTAACTTAACAAGGGGCAGGAAAATGGTATCCGTGAGCACTGTGACAAACCATCTGCTGCCTGTGCTGAGCACTGCCACTCGGTTTGAATGTGGGGTGAACACCCAAACCTGCACGTGGTGCAAGGGCCGTTCAAAGTGCTGATTTCTGGGTCATGGAAAAGGTGACTGTTAAAGGCCCTTTTCTTAGGGCCCATGAGCTCAGTGTTTCTGAGTTTGGTTGATACTTCTTTGTGTAATTATGGATTCATTTCACTTTTGAATTGAGTAATTTTTAAAACGTGCATGTCTTTAGCCTTTCTTTTAAATGCCACTTTTAAAACTCAAAAGTACTAAATATTGTTGCGATATTTGTGTATAAAACCCAATATACCCAAAAAAGTTCAACAATATTGCTGCTTATTTGTTTTGTTGATTTAATCCATATCCATTTTCAAGTTTTTAATTTCTTTTTCCTTCTGGTGCTGATGCTGGCACTTGAGCATGAGAAACATGACTTATTTCACCTATTGTTTTCCCTTGGTGCTTCCTCATTTGCCATTGCTCTCACAATGCAGGTGACATGACAGAATTCCCAGGTAAGGCTGACTCCTTTGTGAATTGTAGCAGAGTCGTGTACAAGTTTCATGTTGCCTCATTGTATCTGAATCCCAGATACAAGTGAAACATCTACAACTTCCTTTGCATGAGGCTCTTCATAAATGTTATGTTGTTCTTTTAGAAGTTGTCTGATTTCATGGACTACAATGATTCCCCCTGTGTTTTGCAAGCTCTTATGATTTCTCTTTGTGTTCCAGTAGTGTTACTCTTCAAACAAAACCAAACCCCCAACTTCTGTCTGTTCAGGTTGAATGTTCTTGACAAGTGCCTGTTTTCCACTGAAGCTTTCCAGAATTAATCCTCTTTAATCCATCTCTTTGCCCTCAGGTACCACTCCCACAATCCACATATGGGATGCCATGAGTAAGCAAACCATTTCAATGCTGCGTTGCTTCCACACCAAAGGGGTCAACTACGTGAACTTCAGTGCCACTGGCAAACTCCTGGTGTCAGTGGGAGTCGACCCAGAGCACACCATCACTGTGTGGAGGTGGCAGGAAGGTAATGACCATGGAAAATCACCTTCCTTCAGCCCAGCAGAACTCTGCACAATGATTATTCACTTTGCCTTTCAAGCCTTTGGACTACATTTGCGTTCTTACTCTGAATATCACAGTCCCAAAGTCAGTTAAGGGAGGAGACAAAGGGCTAGAAAATACGGATAAGATGATAAATATTATACATCTGTTGTAAGCAGAAGTTAAGGAAAGAACGTTGCTTAATACAAAATTACATGAAATTAAGGAAAGCAATTTCTTTTCCTTCCTAAAACCTTTGAAATTCTGTGCTGTGGGTACACCTTTGGGAAGTCATTTCCAGGAAAGAATTATCTTTGGGAAAGGTGGAGGGGAGAGGAAAAGTGCCTCAGCTCATTACTGTGTCCCTGTGCATATCACTGAATGGGAACTCACTGGTGATATCCAACATTTCTGTGTTATTTCACCAAGCCAGGAGGCACTCTGTGCTATGAGGGCCTTAAATCTGCATTTCCTAAAACTGTGGGGTGCAGTGGAGTAACCAGGGACCTTATGGCTTGAATGCACTGGGATTGATACACTAAATAATGTTGGGCTTTGCAGCTTGCAGCATCTGGGACACAGATCCCTAATCCAGTACCAGGTCCATTTATTTTATAAAATCGTGTCAGAGCTTAATTTTACAGCTAAATTTAACTTAATTTCTATCAATTCAAACAGGGGCTAAAGTTGCCAGCAGGGGAGGACACCTGGAGAGGATCTTTGTTGTAGAATTCCGGCCGGATTCCGACACCCAGTTTGTGTCCGTTGGGGTGAAGCACATGAAGTTCTGGACGTTGGCTGGCAGTGCTTTGCTCTACAAGAAAGGAGTCATTGGCTCCATGGAAGATGCCAAAATGCAAACCATGCTTTCTGTTGCCTTTGGAGCAGTGAGTTCAAATTCCTTGCTACAGAATTTTATATGACAGTTTTATTAAAACTGCAGTTTTCTGGGTTGAAATCCAGCCCGGGGGGATGGTGCTTGTTAGTGAAATGTGGATTTAACACCTGCACACCTTGAGACCTTTACGTTTCCAAGCACAACTGGGTGTCTGCTAGTGAATGGTTTTTATTAATGTCTGTGCACACCTACTGCCTGGCTTTTATTTTCTTTACTTCCCTGGTTATTTAGCACTTCACTGGTTAAAAACTGTAATATTGTTATTTTGTGGATAGGCTCTGCAGCCTTTTTCTCTGCTAATGGTATTTGGTGTGACAGTGATATAACCAGTGGTGACAGTGTAGACCACTGTCCAGAGTGGTGATGAAGGAATTCTGAGTTTAATTTAAGGGATTTCAGTTGAAGCCAAACAGAAATGCAGAGGTGTCTCTTCCATGTGAGGTTACTGCTGTTTGTTGCAGAATAACCTCACGTTCACGGGTGCCATCAATGGAGATGTCTACGTGTGGAAGGACCATTTCCTGGTGAGGCTGGTGGCCAAAGCTCACACAGGCCCCGTGTTCACCATGTACACGACCCTGCGGGACGGACTCATTGTGACGGGAGGGAAGGAGAGGCCGTAAGACACGTCACCTTCCTACAGTGCACTCTGGTGTGGTTGTTGTGTTGAATGATTCATCCCCCACTCCAGAGATAAAGGGGCTCTGTGCTGGAGCAGTTTCACTCTGAATTTTGCGTAACCTACCCAGGTGTCTCAGTAAGTGAAGGACTAAAGGAGGACACACTCCAGGGTCACAGTTATGCACCAGGGACACACTGAAACTCCTAGGGGTTGATCTGAACACCTGGATAAGCTCCTTGTTGCCTGAACTCCTGCCATGAGTGGGATTTTCTTAGTTTTTTAATTCTGTCAAGCTTCAGCCAACCTCTCCCAATGGAGACTCTGTAAGGTCTTCAAGTTACCAGAAGTACCATTTGCCAAGTGACAGAGATTTGAGATTAAGCGACAAGAGAACAATTGGGTTTGGGGTTTTTTTTGAACAAGAGAACAAATTATGCTGCTGTTGAAAACATGAAGTGTGAAAGCATTTAATTTTTGATTTACTTTCCATAACACATTAGCGAGGAGTCTTTACATAGTGCAGGGATGATTCAGTGTGTGCTCTGTGACTGAAGCAGAAAAAGAGGGATGGGATTTGCACATGGGATTTGTGGTGAAGGAGACACCCGGGTAACACAACCCCCTTCTTTGCAGCACCAAGGAGGGGGGAGCAGTGAAGCTCTGGGACCAGGAGATGAAGCGGTGCCGGGCCTTCCAGCTGGAGACAGGGCAGCTCATCGAGTGCGTGCGCTCCGTGTGCCGGGGGAAGGTGAGGGAGCTACACCACCTGACCTGGGGGAGCCTGGGAGGCAGGCACAGGGCAGGAGGCTTTGTCTGCCTCCCTGCTGCTGTTCCTTCTTCTCATCTTCCTGAGCTCAGGGGTGGCCTTTAAACTGCATTTCTGATGCTTAGTACCAGCCTCTCCTCCATGGTCAGCAGGGCTTGGCAGGCCCCCAAGGGACAGTGCTGACTGCAGGGACACATTTCATCACCTAGGCCCTTACCTCCTGATTTTCTTTTCAAACAGCAAAAGGAATTTGGGTACCTGCAAGGTTTGCTTCCCATGAACTGCAGGCACAGCTCAGGTGCTTCTCTGGGGCACAATGGATCACAGCTTTTGGTTTTTTGAAGTCAGAAAAACCCCAGGTTGCGACTTAGAATTACTGAGGGACTTTGGTCAAGTGGAAAACAAAAGAAATAAGAGAGTAATTTGACTTGCTGAAGTCACTGTTGCCCATGTTTAAGTTGTACTTGTAAACGTGTTCTTGTAAATGCTCCATGTGATGCTGCACATCAGTGACTGTCCCCTGTGCTCTGTTTCACTGGGCATACCAAGGCCCAGGAATTTGCCCTACTCTGATAACACCACCACTGGGGAATGTTGGTTTGTTTTCCAATCAAGTAGCCATTAACCAATTCCAGCTTGTATCTCTGCTTTTTCCAAGGATTTGCCAGGGAAGCCCTTGTAGTGTAGACCATGAGAGGATGTTACTGTTACACCGACAACCTCCCTCCATTTGTTTTTTCTGCTACAACAGGGGAAAATCTTAGTGGGAACAAAAGATGGAGAAATCCTTGAAGTAGGAGAAAAAAACGCTGCTTCAAACTTGTTGATTGACTGTCACATGGAAGGGGAGATCTGGGGCTTGGCAACTCACCCCTCCAAAGACATATTTATCTCTGCAAGTAATGATGGAACAGCGAGGATCTGGGACCTGGTGGATAAAGTGAGTATCCCTGAGTGGAAAAGCACTGATTAAACGGGAATGTTTTATAGAACCCATCATGTTGCTTCAGGGATTTTTTCCCAAGACAGATTGACTCACAACAACCATTTCTAAAACCAACAGATAAATGAAACGTTTTTAAAAAATAGCAGAAAGGTTTCTGCTCATGCTGGGTAACATAAATCTTTTCAAAAGGTCCTTAGCTGAACTAGCAGGGATCGTTTTTAATAAGGGGAAAGAATATGTTATAAACACAACCAGCAAAGAGAAAATGCTACCAGTTATAGGAGATAGTAAAGTCACAGACCAGGAAATTGATTTTTCGGCTTTTTTGCTAAACAGTCATTTTTCTGGTGTGAAACTGGATGTCACCCTACAAACTAGATGCAAACATGAAACCCCCATGTGAATTCCATGCACATTCCGAAGCTTGCTCTGTGCCATATGCCTGGTGGGATGCGAGTCTGGGTGTGAAACTCCAGGTTTATGTTTAGAGGAAACAGAGCGGCTTTGTTTGGAATGAGGCGAGTGTGACGCGCTGTGTTTGGCAGCTGTCCCCGTGCTGGGGAGGTGTGAGCCTGTTGCTGTGTCCCCACAGAAGCTGGTGAACAAGGTGGCCCTGGGGCACCCGGCGCGCTGTGCCGCCTACAGCCCCGACGGGGAGATGGTGGCCATCGGCATGAGGAACGGAGAGTTCGTCGTCCTGCTGGTCAACAGCCTCAAGGTCTGGGGCAAAAAGCGGGACAGGAAGTCGGCAATCCAGGACATCAGGTAGGAAATCCCACCTCAAGTGCTTTAAATACACTGCCCTGGCTCCAGGAAACAGCCACCGAGCTCCAGATTTCCAAAAGGTTTCATAACTCCATATTTGTTGAAACCTGTGTGAAATGGTGAAGTGCACTCACATAGCTAAGGCTTGTATTTAGATTTATGTATCTTGGGTACCGCACACTTGTTTTTCCCTGTGATTGGTTCAGTTAGAGCCACGCTGCAGAGCTGTGATTACAGGAGTTAACATGACAGTACTTTTCCAAATTGCAAGTTCTGTTGTGTATCCCAGAGGATTAGAGTTACTCTGCACATGGCAAGTGCAATGTTAACATCAGTCAACTACAAACAATATAGACTAAAATCACAGAATGCTTTGGGTAGGAAGGGAGCCTAAAGCCCATCCAGTGCCACCCCCTGCCACGGGCAGGGACAACATCCACTATCCCAAGTTGCTCCAAGCCCCATCCAACCTGGCCTTGGACACTTCCAGGGATGGGGCAGCCACAGCTTCTCTGGGCAACCTGTGCCAGAGCCTCCCCACCCTCACACAGAAGGATTTCTTCCCAATATCCCATCTAACCTCAGTCCTCCTCTTCTTGGTTTGGGTTCAATCTTGCTGTTGATAGAATTTTTTTCTTGTTTTCCCGTAAAAAAAAATTACGGTTGTATTGTCATGAGAAACAAAAACAAGCGTTGCACAGAAACACCCAGAGACATCCCCATTCCGT
>VZRE01011165.1:28293-108718 GCA_013396775.1 Cephalopterus ornatus | reverse complement strand
AGTCCCTTCACCAGTCTTGTTGCTCTTCGAGTGATGGACTATTTTGTACCTTGAGATGAAGGCAAAGACTACATCAATTTACATCTTATTGGCCCATATTGGCTTCTCTCTGCTTTTAGTTTTCTAGAAAGAGATCCTTAAGGTAAAAGTAACTGCACACACAGCTAGAGAGTAAATAAAAAGAAAATTAAATGAGGAAATATTCTAAAACCTAATAGAGAAGAAAAGAGAAGAAAAAAAGAGAAGGGGAAAAAAAGGAATTTGCCTTAGTAAACTAGACCTTGTTCTGAAAAAACAGATGAAGGCTAGGTCAGAGATTAGGAGAATAACTCAAGATCAGAGTCCACAAGTCTGTTCTGCACCTCTAGGCAAGATGATTGTGCTCACCTTAAATATTTAGAGGCAACTAGTGAGCTGAAGAAGTACTGCTGGTCATGATAGGAAGAAAGCAACACCTCTGCTAGCTATTTGCAGTGTTTTCTTTCTTTCTGTATCCCTCCTCAAAGAACCCTATATCCAGTACATGGAAAATCCAAGTAGGTATGCTTGTTATGGTTTATTTAGTAGTTTTGTGAACTTCAATTGAAATTTGGACAAGTTTATGAAGCAGAAATATACTTAAGTTACTATGCCTATAGAAAGCACATTAGTTTCAGGCAGACACTAAATTGTAAATGCTGGGAGATGTGAAGATTGTGAGGCATAATATATACATACATGCTTAGTCTGCCCTAATACTCTTCCATAAACAGCCCCTTTGGTTGTTAACACTGAGCAAAACTTTGAATTGGCTGGGTTTCTATCCTGACCCAGTAGCACTGTTCAGGAATAATGCTGAACTCAGTTTTACTTTATTAATAAAGCTGTGAACAACAGTGAATGCTGAATTATTAGCAGTGACAAGCACCCTGTACAAAGTTCCTTAAAAGCCTTCACAGCTCCCTTTGAAAGGTACATTTCAACTCACTATTCGGTCAGGTTATATCTGAACACAGGCAGAAAAAAACTGTGTTCTCGTAATATAGAGAAAGAAAAATATGTTCCTTAGACAAGCACCCACAAAATACAAATCTTTCAATCCAAATACAGAAATATAACTTCAAAAGACTTGGAATTAAGCATGCAGCCTATAATGCAATGAACTCAGATTGATGTATCTTCAGTCAAGCTGTGTTGAAGGCTTTGCATTTGGGGTCAGTCCAAGGAAACCTCTCAACATGGGATCATCATTTGAATTTATCTTCTTGGCAGTAGCAGTCTACTGTGGCTGGAACTGGATGATCTTTAAGGTTCCTTCCAAACCAAACCATTCTATGATTCTATGATATCACTACAAGGAAGAGAATGTTTATTATTACTATTACTAAATTCAGTTAGCTTGAAAAGACACTCTCACCTGATCCAAGGGCCAAAGTGGACTGTCAACATTTCTGGAAATTGATAATTTTGTTTTGTTTACCTTGATTTTCCTCATCCCATCTTGGTTATGTGGATTGGGTGGTTAATAATCAGGACACATTATTGTTTAATCGTGGCTGCAAATTAAAGTTCAATTTGCATTGCAAATATTGGCTTCACCTGGAAGCACCATGACAAGCAAAACTGGATCTGAGCACTTTAGCAGTGAAGCCAGGAGTTTAATGGATGGTAAAGATGCTCTTTTTGCCATCATCATGGTGTGTGAGACTCACTGAAGAAGAGACCAGCTGTTTTTACTCCTTTCCTTGTTCTGAGACCATGTGGGGAATTTCTGTCTCCAGACTTTTCCAACTGGCACTACAAGTTGAAACTGAGGTAAAGAAACATGTGCTGTAGTATGCTTTCCAGCCATAGAGACGGAGTGAATTATATCTGTTGGGGAATACGGACAGAGACTGTAGCTCTGATCATGGATTTGGGCTTTTAGGTGGATTTGGATTGCAGAAGTCTCAGTCAAAAAGAAACATGAGCTGACCAGGAAGTGACTTGAGGAATCACGATATAAATCCAAACATTCAGTACAGTAAGTCACTGGCTCATCAGTGTAATAAATCTGGACCAATTCAGATACCAGAGTTTACAGGGGAAATTTACTGCCATTTCTATGCGATAAATACGTCAGTGGCACAACAGTGACAGAAAGAGTCAGTGTTTGTCTCAAATAGTAATGATACTGTCCCAGCTGAGCATGGCACACATTGTTCCTTCAGCAGGACCTCACCTTGGATTACCATGAACCTCACAGAACCACAGAGGCCTTGAGATCACCTCACTTTGGTTTGAACAAGGAACTGAAGGGAATATCAGTGAATTTTAGGATGAAGATGGGATTTTATTTGGCATGGGGAAGATGCACACAAATTAAAAAACTCTCTCATGAACAAGGAATGGCATTGAGAATAAGGTTCGAAAGATTTACTTCAATAGGACTGTTATGGTTTAAACTCAGTCTCCCACAGCCACTCGCTCACTCCTCATGGTGGGATGGGGGAGAGAATTGGGATGTTAAAAGCGAGAAAACTGATGGGTTGAGATAAGAACTGCATAATAATTAAAATAAAATATAAAAATACTTAAAATGTTATTAATGAATGAAAAGGAAAATAACAAAAGACAGGAGAAATAAAACCCAAGAGAAACAAGTGACAAACCTGACCAATGCCCAGGCTTTTCCTGAGCAGCAGCCCCTGGCCAGCTTTCCCCCTAGTTTATATGCTGAGTATGACACCACATGGTCTGGGATATCCCTTGGGTCAGCTGGGGTCAGCTGTGCCTGATGTGTTCCTACTTCATTTCTTGTGCACCCCCAGCCCCATCACTAGAGGGGTGAGGAGCAGAAAAGGCCTTAGCTCTATGTAAGCACTGCTCAGCAACAACTAAAATATCAGTGTGTTATTAACATTATTCTCATCCTAAATCCAAAACACAGTAGAGAACCACCAACTATGAAAAAAATTAACTCTATTCTGGCTAAAACCAGGACAAGGAGGCTTAAGATATTCTCACAAACTAAACCAAGGTGCATTCTCAGAATCTAAAAATAAAGAACAAGAATTTAGTAGCTCTTATGTAACCCTGAGTCCATGTATCCTTTAATTAAGTGAAAAGAACAAATGAGTAAAGGTCATATAGGAATAAAGGACAAGTAAGCAGGGTTTTCTGATCACATTTTGAATTCATATTTCTTCAATGAAGTTAGTATCTTTCTTTTCTTTCTACTCACAACTTAATAGCTACAGTTAAACATTTCTTCAGTCAGGCACCTAAGCTGGGCCAGAATGGAGCAGAATACTGAAAAGCCATCAAGCATACAAATAACATGGTTAAAAATCAAGGCATTTATCAGAGCTCTGGGGTCATAGCTGTATTCTGCTGCCCTCTCCTGTCACTTGTACATCATTACAACAGTATAGGCTAATAGCTATATACAAGAAGTTTATGAAGTTTTACATCCAATTGCAAAAAGCAAACCACTGCTTTAAAATTTTTCTGGGCCTGTACAGGTTGTTTCAAAAGACCCTTTGAAATCTCCTTTCCTCACTGCTTTATTGCTTTGCATAGTAGATTAATTTATGTCTCTGTGTATGGTTCTATGTTTCTGTATTTGGAAAAAGAAGAGGAATTATATTATGAGATAATTCTGGATAAGAGCTTCTAGATGAAGTCGTGAGTACACAGAAAAAAGAAAAAGTTCTGATGGCTACAGAGAGTTCAAGATTTTACTTTCTGGCTCTAAGGAGTGTTGCCTACCAGCAAGTGAATCTAACTTGAAACAACTTATTGGCAATTGATTATAATCCCTTAATTTTGCCCAGGTGGGTTACACAGTCTGGTAATTAAGTGTCTCCGGTTTTCATCAGCAAGTAAACCCAGAATGATCAAGCTAATGAAATTCGGTGCACTGCTCCAGAAGCATAGGAGACTACTTGTTACTACTGGAATTCAAATTTTGGATTCCAAAAGGTCCATGCTCAGGCCGTTGGATCAAATTGGCAAGACAACTGTTTCTCAGGAAACATTCGGATATGAAAATTCCTTTCTTTTTTCTTAAAAGTTCTTATTGATGCATCTTATTAAAGATGTCAAAGTTGAAAATATTTAAATTATTGCATGGAACTCAACACATTCCGGAAAATAACTTCACTTTGCATAGAGTGGGTTGTTTAAGGTAATTCTCTGGAGATCATGTACACTTTAGAGCCATAAAGTTAATCCATTGAAGGTCTGACTGTGTAGAAATGCTCATACCTAAAAAAGACCACATGTTTAATGGAAGACTATATGTTTAATGGAAGAGCACATGAACAGTGAACTTAGCAAGGCTAACAGAAACAAGAAAAGAACAGAATTTACCTAGCTTTTATGTGTTTCTTAATCTTGCAAAGGGATACAGGAACTATAAAACCCAAAAACATATGTAAGAAATGAAATGGAAGTAAGGGGGTTTTCACACCCACACAGTGTAGAACAGCCTTTGCCTCCTCATGTCTTTCTGGACACTGACTTAGATTCTGTCTGTAAGTAAATTTGCTCTGTGTATTTTACATCTCAGTTTCTGAATTTTGTTAATACTTCCCACTGTGAAATGGAGATGACTTAGTGTTTTGCTTAGTTTTCTTTGAGAGCTGTGTCTGTTGCATGTTATGAAACATCACCACAGTTTATGATATAGGTGTTTCTACATCTAAAGTGAAAAATTCTTTCTTAGTGTATGTTCAAGGGTCTGTAGTGTCTGGATGACCTTGCTCTTTAGAGGTGAATTTCTCAGGATAACTTCTGGTACCAAAGAGCAAATTTTGGTTCTAGCTATGCTGTGGAAAAATCCAAGAATTTCCTTGAATTCATGACATTTGTGAAATTTCTCTGGTCTTGTTCTCCATCTACCAACCTATGACTGCAGAAAACCAGCAAACCATTCCTCTTGCTCCTGTTTGCTTCGTATTTTAGAAAGAATCTAAGAGATTGCCTTCTTGGATCAATATGATAAGATGTTTCGAGGAAACAAAGCAGTGTCAGGACCCATCCTTTGGTCCCAATTCTAAATGCACTGTGTCTTCCTTTAATTTTTTTTGCATCATAATTTGAATCTTTTGCAATAAAACACTCCAATATTTATTCTAATTGAACTTAGCATGATCTTAGATATTCTTTTGAGCTCCTACTGGTTATTATTATTATTCTAAGAGAGAGATGGGCCAGTTTCTCTAAATGGTGATGTCTGAAACTCTGAGGAAATCTGTCTATGTTTTCTTTCCATGAAGTGAAATCGCTACTGATTCTATTGAAAAACAAACAAACAACAAAATTCAGTATGAGAGCAGTGGGACATGAGAAGTAAGTGTAAAATTTCTAGTTTCTGGGCTGAGTCGGAGCAGCACATGAAGGGACACATCATAAAACACAGTTTTATCATAGGGGTTTTCCTTTCGTTAACACAGATTTTGCTTACACGTGAAAATCTTACCAGTTATAATAGCATAGTTACACTGGTGTTACTATTGTAATCTAATTCTTTATGTTATCGTTTACGATATTACTGAATTACCTTCCCACTGGTACAAGGTGTTCCAAATCTGGAGAACACCACTAGATGGGGGTGTTTTCTCACATTGGCCTCATTCTCTGGGTCTCTCGGGCTGCTATTTCTTTACTATAATTATTTTCATTTCTGATGACCGCACGCTAAAAAAGGAAAATGAGTTCAAGTAGCTTTCATGTATAAGCAAGTCTCATGTGCTTTAAATTTTTGCACATAACAATGTACAAACACTAGTACAACTAGTACAATTAGTACAATTAGTATAACTAGTGTACTAAGTAGTGCACTACTAACAGTACAACTAGTTTATGGTTGTTTAGACTCCGAGAAATAAATAACTTTGTAAGAGCAGACAAAAAAGAATGGAAGAATACATGAGATCTCTGTACTTTTGTATAAAAACCCCAAATTATTACTTATTTAGCTTATGTCACACAGTGAAAAACATCTTTTAGCAATATTTCTTATCCACAAAACAGTTTCCAGCTCCAGAGTATTTAAATGCATTCATCCCCAAGGAAACAACCCCAAACACAATATGGGGTGTGCAGCCAATGTTGAAGTGACAGCATCTATTGTCTTTCTACTCTCATCAGTATTAAATATAATTTAATATATTTGAGGCAAGGACAGAGGCTGATTTAGAAACAGTTGAACAGTTGAAACAAATAAGCAGATCCAACTTAAACCATTCTGTGATTTTATGATCCAGAAAGACCTATCATTCAGATGAAGATGGAGAAAAAACTGATCAGTGAGGAATTGCAAAAACTTATTAAAAAAGGATTCTAAGATGCATTTTTAGTCAAAACAATGTTATTTAAAAACACAAGTATTTTAATTTAATATTTCCCACATATATTATAATTTTTAATAAATGTTTCATGAAACAGACTTCTTTTTTGAATTATTGTTTTCAAAAATTTTATTACTGACATTCAAAATAGGTTATGATTCTTAAAATCACAGAATCATAATAGAATCATAGAATGGATTGTGTTGGAAGGGACCTTAAAGATTATCTGGTTCCTATCTACCTGCCATGGGCAGGGGCATCTTTGACTAGACCAGGTTTCTCAGCCTGGCCTTGAACACTTCCAGGGATGAGGCATCCAGAAATTATCTGGCAACCTGTTCCAGTGCCTCACCACCCTCACAAGGAAGAATTTCTTTATAATCTCTAATCTAAATTTGTCTTCTGTCAGTGTGAAGCCATTCCCCCTTGTCCTACCACTACATGTGATATCACCACATGTTTGTATTCAGGTTCTGAATAATTTTGCTTAAACACATAGGTGTTCACACATATCTGCTTTCCCTTTTACTTTCTGTATCTGCTGGGGAGTAATTGCAGTTATAGTATCTGTATATAAAACTATTACAATTAGAGATATCATCCTATGTATGATACCTTGCAGCTGGGAGCTGTACAGACATCGGTGTGAAGTGTTTTGCTACCCTTGCCCTATTCTTTGATTGCACTGTAACTGTAGCTCCTGCTACTGCCTATACTTGGGCACTAAATAGTAATGACAGTCTCAAGAATCCACAGAGATCAGGGACAGGGCCTGTTTTCTAATACCTCTAGGACAAGTTGTGCCAGGGGATGTTTAGATTGCAAATTGGAAAAAAAAAAAATTATCTCGATTATCTTAGAGGTCTTTTCCCACCTAGACGATTCTATGATTATCTGATGCTATTTCCTGGCTCCAAAAAAATTAGCCTGGTTTGCTGTACAGATTCCCTGGCCACACAGTCCTACTCAGATTGCCTGCAAATGCCTCACAAAGAGAGTGTGGACAGACCAGGAACACAAAGAATATTTTTAAAAATCATCAGTGTAACTGCTGTAAGAATGGAACTGCTTTCCTATGGGTTTGTTTTGTCATCTTTTGTTTTGTTTTCTCTTCACATATCAGTCACCTAAAACTGTGGATTTAAGTCTGAGGAATAAGAATTCTCATATGAGGTTAATTAAATCTTTACTCCCCCAAAGCTGTTTTGGCCATTCATATTACAGATCATATCAATTCATAAGCAGTTTCTAAAGCTTTAAAGCTTCTATTTAGTAAGCAGAAAAAGAAATAGACAATTATAGGTAATTCATGTTATGCCTAGCTATATTTTTACCTTTGTGTTAATAGGCAGAAAATAGAGAACGTGGTATTACCTCTACTCTGTGCAGTTCTTTACTGTTAAACCACTTAACATAAATGTACATCCCAGACATCTCTGGCAGGGAATTTTTACGCCAGTAATGAGAATTAAGGGTGTGTATGTAACTCCATTTGGAGAAATCATCTGCAAAATGTATATGGCTCAGAAACAAATTGGAACAGTAGACAGTGCATCTGTTTGAATACACAGAAAAAAGGCTTTATTCAATTGCAGAGGTAAAAAGCAGCATTTTCCAATGTACTTAAGTGATTTAGAAGCCTACTTTCACCAACATTGAAAACCCAGAAACTAATTACTGGAGGGTTTTGATTAACCTTACTTTTTGAAATTCCCTCATTCTCATAGTGACATTTTTTCTTGTATATTTTGCTATATAAAAAAATTCTGAAACAGAAAAACGAAACAAAACAGAAACAAGAATTGTGCATTTGCTCATTTGTAATTTCTCTGAATTCAGTTAAATACTAAGTTACTAAAAACTTACTTGTAATGTGTTGAACTAAATCAAAGATTCCTGCTGAGTCAGAAGGCACACAGTTTATAAATCAGACCATAAACATGGGTAAGTAAATCTGGGCAATATATAAAAACTCTGGAGTTAGCACATTTGAAACAGAAGCTTTAAAAGTAAACCTTTATAAATCAACTCCTTAAATCAAAGAGAAAACAATGATTTTTCTTGTCTTGTAGACCAGGGAAAGTTACTCCCCAAGCAACTTGTGCAGATAAAGGCTCTGTTTTTAATACAGGTTGATGTATTTATGTACGGAGAAACTACAGACCAACATTAAGCAAGAAACAGAAAAACTCTAAGTACCAATCCAGAAACATTTTGACACCAAATAGTTTAACAGTTGGATAATTCAGAAGAATGTTTGGACAAATACAAGGTAGGGCATGACCACACAGCAAAGGACAGTCAGCAAGGGGCCTTCATCTGCTATAAATTATGCACAATTTAATTAGAGAAAAGTCATTAAGCCTAAAGTGAGCATTTCCTACCCAGTTTATACAAAGTAGCTTTTAAAAGCTTGTTAAACTTTCAGCATCGAGGCCTACACATTCATCTCTTGTTGGGAAACTTATTTGTAAGTATTTGTTTAAGTATACATTTGTATTGTGAGTTAAGCTCTAGCTTCGCAGGGTCTGGCGTGGCTTTTATTTCTTTACAGTTCAGGCAGCATTTCAGGGACTGTGCTGGCAAATGAGGTGTTAATGTTCAGATGGAGCATAAAAGTGAACATTTTACACATAGCCGTAACATTATTTTGTAAATTATTTTCTTCTCCAAATTTAATAATCTTTCTGAAACTCTCAAGGTCAGAAATTTCTCCCTACAGCAGCCAGACTTCCAACCATTATTAGAGACAATATCTAATGAGGAAATTTACAAAGTGAATAAGGAGGGATTGTGATAAAATGATATAGCTACTAATAAGTAACAGGGAAAAACCTAGGATTTTAAAAGATACGTTTTCTTTATATTTTACAGTTAAAAGCTGGACAAAAGTGAGTATTTTTAATGTGGATTTCACCAGGATTTTTTCCAGGACTGTTTCTGTCATTCTAGGATTTTTAATGAGTGGAAGTATATACATATCTATGTGCATACATATGTGTGTGTATATATATATATAGCTACACCAGGCCATACATTAACAGACCAATCTGTTGAAACAACACAAACTTTGCAATTCTATTTATGTTATACATCCAACTTTATCTTCAGTGTGAATTACAGCCTTTCTGCAATTTCCAGATGTAACGTCTTTCTTTCAAAACTAGTAATGAACCAGGTCTAAGCTCCCTTTAAGATTGCATTTTCATCAAGGACCTGCCAAGGCTGTTGTTCCTGTCAAAGCCCAGGCACATAACAGACCCCAGGAGGAACGATAGGAGACCAGAGGACAGAGCACACTCATTTGTGGATCTGGCTGCTGCATGAACTTCCAGAGAAGATTAATTGAATCTGGAATCTGACTGTCTTTCGGGAAAAAAAAAAACCCAAAAAACCAAAAACGAGCAAACCTGCAATCCCTTCCTCTTTGATAACACTTTTGCTATAACCAGTGTTATGTGCACAATATAAATCACATATCCACTATACTTTTTAAAGTCTCATTTCAACAGAGAATTCTATATCCTATTAAGGGAGAAGAGCAAGCATCCAAGAAACCCTTAAGAGTCTTTGGCATCACCCTGTTTTATATGGAAGTTTCTGAGCGCGGGGTAGACATCCATATATTAAAAACTTTTTACTCTGTGCGTGCAAGCATGCACATGGGCACATAGACAAACTTTATGTAGTCAAAATTTAAGCTGTGTATTTGAACATTATGTAGAATTTGGTGTGTGGATTGCATTTGAAGGCATGTCAGACAGAAGTGGATTTGTAGTTCCATACTGTAGACATTAATTATCGCTAAACTGAAGCACGTGAAATACAAATTTTGTAATAAAGGTAAACTGTGAATCATGAATCTACACTTTAAAAATGTAAAAAAAAAATAGAAAAAATTCTTTTGTTTTCCTGAGGAATTGATATTTTCAGTTTCTGTAAAAGAACTGTGTATCCTATGTAGAAGTGATCTGCACAAGACTCCTGAATTGAAAGAGAATTCTCACATGGCGTATCTAGCTCATTGCTCCTCTTTGGACATCAGGTCACAACATTTTTGGCTGATTAGTTCAAATTTTTGATACTTTCAGCAGATCAGAAGATGTTGAGCTATCCTGCTGATACCAAGATTGTGTTAAATCTCTTGTAGATAAAGGAAAAGACAAATCTGAATAATAAATAAGTATTCCAAAGAAAGTGTTTTAGTGCAAAGGTATGACAGAAAATCAGTGAAATCAAATGAATATGTTTTCCTAATTATGTTCTCATCAGGGTATTGAGAATTCTATATGACACCATTCTAGTGCCCATTCTAGTGAAAACGCATGTGCTTTTATTTTGTTCCCTCAGTTGTAGCTGACTTATCCACACTGGCTAAGCTGAACAGAGGTAGCTCACCCATTGGGATGCAGTGGATCAGAACAAGTAAATATAAAATGTTTTTCCCACAGTGCAGGTGATTTTGCTTATTCCTATTATTCATCTTTTTTTTTCCTTACAATTACTGTATATACATTTTTTGTTGTTTCTTTGGACCATGGACTGTATTTACTCGTGGACTTTAAAAATATGTGTGGCACAATATATTTCAGGTCTAACAGAACATTTTGGACCCCTTTTTCATACAAATAATATTAATTAATTGATTACTAGATTGTAAATTAGCTTTTGATCTCTGCATCTACTTGTGAAATTTCTCTTATGTAATATATTACATAGTTTTTATCACTACTGTAGAAGAACTCTCTTTTTTTGGTACTTGTTGTGTATAAATACAAAACCAGTTAAATTTTAATATTTTAGTAAAGAAACATTGACAACTCCAGAGTAACAGAACAAAAACATCCTTTAAATCAGGGCCTGTGTCTATGTCACTGAATGATTTATGACAAAGGGAATTCATTTCTGGAAACTGAACCCATTTAAACTTTCTAATCTCCCACTGCCCCACTGGAACTGGCCTATTAATGTTTCTGCTTCTCTGAAGTCCTTCATAGCAGTTTCCAGCAGGAATCTGAATGACTCTCCCTCTCACCTAGACCAACCCCTTCTCTCCAATTTTACTGGCTGGGCTGTTATGTGACACAAAAAATGGTGGATGAGGAGTGGAAAGATGAAATAAAGATGAAATAAATATGAAGCAGCAGCATGATATAGAAACAGGCTGGTGAATAAAAGACCTATGCAGAGTTTGGAGGAGTGTACCTGATGTATCTGCAACATCTTTCTTATTGAGAAATCTTTTTGCATTTTCTTCACTATTTACAGGATCCAAATTGCTCTCTGCACATGGGCCCAAGCCTTGGTTTTCCCTTTGAACATATGAGAAGCCTTTTAACAAGACTTGGTATTGAAACCATGTGCTTCTTGTGGAGCTGAACTACAAAGGACTTTTTTTGTCTGAAGTTGGTTTCAGACCTGAGAAGGTAGTTAACACCAAAACTGATTGGTGCACATAAAAATTAGTGTGTTAATATGTCATTTCGTAATAAGATGAAAACCTACAAAGAGTCTACACCGACAGGTATCTCAGGAAAAGACAGGTTCTGCTGCAGTGGTTAAGTTCTCTTTTGCTCAGGATGAATAAGAATTTGAAAGAAGGGATTCTTCTCATACAGATTTGAAGATCACAGTCTGGCCTGAGATTTAAAGGATTGAGCCTAGAAAGAAACCCATTCCCCTCATCAGCCTTCACCCTAAAAAGAAGTTGTAAAGTCCTTTACCTTTCAACATGAAGGTAAAGAAAATTAATGGGAAAATGAAGAGAAAAAAAGAACTGCATAAATGCAGTGAGAAATGCAATAAACCAGAGATCTCATGTAAACATTTCCAATATTAAATTTCCACTTGTGTTATTTTATAGACTTAGCAGGTATTCCAAGCAGCCAGATTTCTGACTGTTTCTCTGAGATGAACACTGAAACTTTTTTAGGAGTTTTCTTAATCACCTAATATTCAAAATCTCTTGGATGCTATTCCAACCAGACAAATGTGTAATGTACTATTGAAAAAAATAAACTGAAATTTGACCCAGGTATTTTTGCTTAGCTAATTATCTTTATGAGGACCAATCTATTTCAATGAAAATCAGTGGAAAAAATATCACCATATATACACATGTCAGGCCCTTCTAGTGATTATTAGTAGCTGAAAGAGAATATGGGATACACAGCTCCTACTAGTTTTAGAAGCTAAGATAGAGTACAGTATAATATAACAACAAAAAGATACAAAAAGATAATTCATAAACCAAATTTTTCCTTTTTTCTTCAGCATGAAGAGAAGCTGCCAAGAGTAAGTAGAGGAGTTTGTAAGACATTCAGGTTGCTAAAAATATACAGTTATCAAAGAATGCTCGTAACAGCCACAGGCAAAATAATCAGCCAAGTTCCCAACAAGAGACTGGCATAGTGATGGTGGCGAATGCAGCTGAAACATAATTTTATTTAATTGTCAGTCCACTTGAAAATGCTGTATTCCAAAGTGAAGTTTTTTCCCTCAAAACTTCAATAGACTAAGGTGCTTTTAATAAATGCATCTATGTTATCAATTGTATCTGACATTTATATGGTACCAGGCATCTCAATGTTGAGATGTGACAGCTTAAGGAGGCATAAAAATGTGGAATTTTTCATGATTTTGATTTTCATAATTCGTTATCCAGATGTGTGCAGTGGGGAAGAATGGAAGATGATCACAGCCTCTTCATTGTACATTGGCTTACATGGGAGCTAAAATGCTGTGGTGGTGATGATTTTGTGCTGGACTTTTATAGCAACTATCTTTTTTGGTGGGTCTTCTGCCAAAATTTTGATAGATCTGGTTTCTATGGGCCAAGTTCTCATCTGTTACTAAGCTGGGGAAATTGAGATATTACGGCTACAGAAGAAAAGCTATGCAGGAGTAGGAATTGAGTAGGAAGCCAGGGTGGGACAATGTAGGCGGCGACTTGCTTATCATCTCAGAAACTAAAGTGGATGCCTTCAGAGTCTGAACACGGTCTTAAAATTTTTTGTGTGTTTTGTTATCTTGTTAAGATCCAGATCAATGGGCCAAAACTGTTTCAAGTTATTAATGATTCTAAAGGACATTGACCTAAACTGGATGGGATATAGGATGAAAAAACATAGGAGGACAAATAGCATCAGAGTGATGTATACACTATATAGTATATATATGTTTTTTAATAGGGATTAAGAAATCTGAGAAGATGAGGATAAATATCACAAAGAAGTTTGGATAGTTATCCTGATCTTATCTGAATCTTAAGCCTGAGCTGGAAACCTCACAAGAATGGGCTTTCTCACAGTATTTCAGAAAGTTCCAGACATCGCAAATACTTGTGGTATTTCAACAATTCTCATTTCAGCCCTGGCTTTAGCCTGGTATTGTAGAGGGGAACAAAGGGAAAATTAAGGGGAGAGTGGGAAAGGAAACTTTACCTTTTAATTATTAAGAATTCTAACCTATTGAGCTAAGAAAAGCAGTGACGGAAGAGTCTATTCCAAGGATGAACATAGTTAATGAAAGAGGAGTTATCTAGCAAAAAAACAAACCAAACAAAAAAAAGGCTAGGTTAGGAAAAAGCAAAATTCAAGAGAAAGATGAGTGAAAGGAAAAAGAACTTCCTGATAACATTTTCTGTTTAGTTGAAGAGTTGTGCCCCAAAAGGTCTTATAGATTAGGACCTTCAGGACATAAACCCAAGTCCGTTGAAGATAACAGGGAACCCATGACATATAAATACAATATATACTGGTTGCTAAGCATAATCAGTGTAGCTTAGTACTAGAGAAACTGGACAAATGGCTTCCTTTAGAAAATGCATGATTATATTGCATATTTCTTCCACAACTTTTAGTAATAAAAGGTGTGGTTTTAATGGTTTTCATTCTCACCTCTTCCTGGAGTCACTGACAGCTCTTTTGAGCTGTGGGTTACTGTGTTGATTTCAAATGGAATATGGTTACCTAATTCACAGGTGCTAGTTAGAAACTGCTTAATATTTGAGCACAAGAAAGGTGGAAAAAGCATTTTCCCAAACTCTTATTACGGAATGACTTGAACAATCTCCAAGGGCAGAGATTTTGAGCCGCTCAGTTTTAGACATCTGAAATACTGTCGCTTTGATCTATGCTCTGATCTGGGGTTTGTGAGCCTCTAATCCCATGGAGGTGAAGAGCCCGGCAGGATTTACACTGCCATCCAGAAGAGCTCAGACCAAGCTGGGCCTGGGTTTGCCAACACGAACAGATGCAGTGGTTAGCATTAAAATGGTGCAGATGTCTGTAAATATTACTGCAAATACATGCTTTTCTTGACCTTTTGAAAAGCTAATTTCTGATCAGTTAACTGTGTGAAAGACACCACAGTTTGTTTCCTTCATCCTTTCAAAGATCCTGTAAGTAAGTAATAGCTCAACAGCACGTGTGTTTGTGTTATCCAAGGATATTCATTCAGTTAAAGGCATAGCTGATTTATTGTTCTTGTTTCTCCATCACGCAACTCAACTCTATCTCATCATAAGTCAAGTGAATTGCTTGTGGTGTGCTCTGCAGATGAATCAGCACCACTGATCTTGCAGCTGGTTTGTATTTGACATACAGGTACAACATGTTTGTATGTAATTGTCAGCCAGCCAGCAATGGATTTTTGGCAGGGTCCTCAGGCAGATGTTTTACAGTCAGATAGTGGTCTTCATAAATTTAGCTGTCCACATTGCCTTCCAGGTCATTCTTTTCTGCCATGTATAACTATGAGGGAAAGAGATATACTTGAGATGCTATATCTACTGTGAATATGGTCATATGATATGAAAACTAACAACCCAAGAAACTGGATTCAAAAAGGCTCTGTGTCCTATGTCATGCCACTGCTGGAACTTTAGCACTCAGAAGATACTGTAGGTGATGGTTAATAATCATCAAAATTAGTGGTTTGCTTTGAAGTATTCATTCCATTCCACGGAAAGATCTACTTGCACCCTCAGTAAAATCTATTTAAAGAAAGGCAGCTTCTTGATAAATCTGATGGTAATCCAACTTCTTAGTAAGGTTACATAGTGAAGATAATGGGATAGCCTAGACTAACAAAAGAATAGATTATATTTTATATTGTTCTATAGTTGTACTACATACTCCTTTTTATTCTCAGAGAGGGAACCTAGAGTAAACCAGAAGGAGGTTGTATCTAACATATTTTTAAATATCTAAAAGCAATACATCTACTCTAGACTAGATATCTAGTACTTTTTCTATAATACACCAAGAGAGAAATGAATTTTTGAAGTGAGATTCACCCCATCTATATCAGACATTTCCTATATATCAGATATATGAAAATGCCCAGAGATGGATACATCTCTATTCACAGATATAATTTAGCTAGAAGTTGAGCTTAGAGAAAGAAATAAATATTTCAAGTATCTAAGGATGCCCATCAAGTGTCTTCAGACACAGTACCTAACTTAGCAGGTGAAGAGAATAGATGTGTGAGAGCATCAGTTTGTTAAGCTTCAGGATAAAATCATCACATTTGCTTTGCCCTTTAATCACTGTAGTTTTTCACTGACTTAAAGTAATGACATCACTGCAGCACAGAAGCAGAGTCACAGAACAATAAATATAAATCAGACTCCTACTATTAGTTCAAAACCAAAGATACATAGAGATTATTTCCTATATATATTCTATTTAAAACAACTTCTTTTGATTCTTGATTTTGCAAATAACTTATAGAATCATACCTTTGTGACTGCAGTGCATTCTTTAGAAGCCACTCAAGCAGAAAAAATCAGAAGTTCTGACACAATAAATCCTCAGGCTTCTGTTGTTCCTGTCCTCCGCAGTAATTGATTTTCCCCAAAGTTGAAAGGGGTAACTGGTGTAGAGCATGTTTCCAATTTGTCTCATGCAAGAGTTTTGGGACCATCAAGGTCAGCAGGACAGAAATATGCAGTTTCTGTAGATTAAGGTTCCTTCCAACCCAAATGATTCTATGATTCTACATTTCCCGTAGTGGTACAGATCACTACTAGTATTTGCAAACATGAATTCTTTGTCCAGAGTTAAAGTAAACCTGAGATTGTTGCTCATTGTCTGGCAGCAGATTGCTTTACCTTGCTTTACAGTAAGCCTTTCAGACAAACTTTTTGTCTTTTTCCTCCTTCTATTAGTTTATTTGAAAATCTGGCAGCAATCTGAAAGACTTCCAAATGGAACGTGATAGACATGCAATCAACCATTAGAGCAGTGCTTAGCACATCTGTGGTAGCAAGAGCATGACCCTGTATTTGTTGGCCTGTTTTAAATCATGCATCACTTTGCTGTGTAACATTACAGAGAAGTTCAAAATAGTTTTTATTGAGAGTTACTGCATCAGAATAATGCAAACTGGTAGAGAAACAACTATTGTGCTATTTTTTAAGCTATTTCATAATATTTATAATGTAAGATGCAGATTTTTTTAAAAACTAGTAGACTTTATTAGATTTTATTGAAAAAAATATTTTTTTCGGAGCCCATTTTGTCTTCCTATGCCTTCATTCTTTATTTTTTATACATAAAAATGAGCTGTGAAATGTTTATCTCTACATGTGTAAAATGAGACATATCTTTAAAATGTAAAAATGTGAAAGTAAAAATACTTCCTTATCTCATTAATTTCTGTGTCACCTTTATTCGTATTAAAAGTCATTATTCTTGTCCATAATGGAAGGGAGCCCTCTGAAATTCCTAATTGTGTAGCATCAATAACCAATACAGTGATGATACAAGTATCAATGAACCTAAAGGACTTCCTGACTCTTCTTGACTTCTGTGACCCTCTACAAATCAGTTTTGACTTGTACTGACAATAAATGTCTGGAACTTTGCATTTTTGCTACTGATACTGTACATCTTATTTATATTCTACATTACAGAACACTGTAATTCCTGTAGAACATGAAACTTCAGAAAAATAGAAGCAGCCAATAAAATCCAGAAAGGAAAACCAATTAATGTAAATTATATGGTTCTATAACTATAACTACAGCATTTTAGTGGGCAGGCTTCCAGTTTGGAAGGCAAGTCAGAATGCCTCTTCTGAGAATTGTTTTTATTAGTACAAGAACACAGCTACATCTGAATGCAACTAATGCCAGCCTACCATTTTGACACAATCAAGGTAAGAGACATCTGATTTACTACTAAATTGTACAGGAAAGGTTACCAGGCCATTTTTATTTACCGAACAGTCAGTACCCTGTCTTCAGTGCTTACTTTTACTCCAGGGTTGCATGCATATTTTAGTTAATCCAAGTAAACAATCCACAATTTTTAACATGGAAGACAAGGCCTGCATTATTGTTTGAAAAGCTACATTAAATTGCTATTAATGTACTAATTTCTTAGCATTATCTAAGTAGTCTAAATAAAAGCCTCATCAAGAGGCAAACACTGCAATAGTCTGACTGTACAATGTGACTACTGTTACAGTGGTTTAAATGGAATTCCAGTAGGTCAAAGTTTCCTCTAGTACTTCTGGTTTTTTATGTTATGATTTCAACAATATACCTTAAGAGACTTTTTTTTAAACCATCCTCATGGACCAATTCATCTGCAATTTGCTATACTTTGTAGGTTTAAAAGCCCCCACATGTTTAAGGTAGAAGAAAAAAATTCTGGACACATCAATAAAAAGGTAATACAATTCAAAACAGCTGGATGTAACATGCCATTACACAAACTGATACCACATTTTACCCCCGTTTTGTATTATTATCCTATGTTAATCTTCAATTCTGGCTGTCAATGTTTTATTTCAAGAGCAAGTAAAAACTAAAATTAATTTTATTACAGAATGAAGTTACTTCTAACTATATGAAAATATCACATCTGTTGTACTATTACTTGCATTCTAAAATACTTTAGTAGTGTTGGAAATATGTTGCCCAATAAACATTATGATTGTATATTTACATTTAAATGTGGTTATTTATACTGTGTGGTGATGTATCAATTATAGAGCTAAGGAAAAACATTGTCTGTAAATCATTTCATTCAAATATTGGTGTTCAAGAGACTGGTGTTAGGCATTCAAATTATAGAATCTTTCCTAAATTATTAGGTCCTAAAAATGATCTGTTTCTCTGCAATCTGAGCTATGATTTGTTCAAAGATTTATGGATTAATTATTTGACTTAAGGAAAGTACTATTTTAACTTTTTGATTTGTCTTTTCCATGATTATTCAACCACAAAATTGTACACTATGTCTTTGGGAAAGACCTCTTCATGTTCCCATTCAAAACATCTCCACAATTGCTATTGGCTTCAGTGCTTCAGAATTATACCAATTTAAACCCAAAATGAGCTTTCTCTCTTGAACAAATGAACTGTGGCTTCTGGACAGAAACTAGTTTTTCATAGATCTTTGACAGCACAAGTACTCAAGAACAGAGAATTAAAAAAGCTCTAGCAGACTGAATTTATTTTTGTAATTGATAACAACCCTTATAGAAATAATTTGCATTATTTCTATAGTTAGTTATCAAATCAAAGCAGGAGCTGACAGTTCACTATGAATACATTTTTATGACAAACCTAAGTTTTAATCACTGCATTTCCTGATGTCAGCATCCCCTTATGTGGCAATCATGAGGACTCAAAACCGCAATTTGTTTATGAAGGGAGAATTTCTTTTATCTTCTCATTTTTCTGGATCTGGTGGAATTCATTAGAAAGTGGCAAACTTCACCTTTGAGGACACACAGCACAAAGTTGTTGAGGGACTCTCTTTCAAGAAACTACGCTAACTGAAGACCAAGGTATTCTGCTGGTAGTTCAGTCTTCCATTTAGATGTTCCTTCTCAGCAGAATCTCTCACAGCTCCAGTGAGCATCACAACAGGCTTGGTTTAAAATTGAGTTTTTAGTGATCTTTAGTGCTCTGGTGTGAAGCTTGTATCACTCAAGCTCAAGATACTCATGAGGTATCTGCACAGTGCACCAGGTTTCCTCCTATATCATGATGTCACATCAGACAGAGGGAGATATTGTGCCAAATGTGGATTTGTCCCCCTCCTGCACCCCCAGCTGAGAGAGACACCAGTTTTTTCTCCAGTTCCTAACCCAACTGAAAATCTTTCTTCTGCTGTGACATAGGCAAGTAGTCTCAGCTTGAACCAAGCTGTAAATGTCCTTGTGATGCAAGATGGACTTGTAGATGATTTGTAAATTATCACACAGAGGTCCATGAGCAAAAGGCTCAGTATTTCTCATCTCATCTCTACTGATAACAAGGAAATTTTTCTACCTCCACTGCCCAACCAAACATGGCAGAACGAGTCTTGATTCTGCTAAATACTTGGTTACATGCCAGGAGAAAGATTAGTTGGAAGACTATTTGTAACAGACTTTCGATTTGTATTGCAGAACTACAAAAATGAAATCTACATAAGTATTTAATTTTAATTTTAAAAGCCAAATCAACCAACGAACCAAACCCACCCCACCCCTAAAAAAAAAAAAACAAACCAAAACCAAACCACAATCCATTTAATAATTGCATAGTGATTTTTCCCCTCTAAAACTTGTATTTAATATTTGAAGTAGAAAGGCTATTTACATCTGTATATAAAGAACACCTAAGGAAAAGAGTCCAGCAACTTTAAATCATAATATAGACAAACCTTGCACTCAAGTTAGTCATCACACACTGGCAAAGAGACACATCCTTTTGTTCTCTGCTCTCACATTCCAAGATGGATCCTGTATGGATTTTGCTCACAAGAAATATTAAAGCTGTAAACTTTTTTTCCCTACACATTCCTAAAGACCTATAAATAGGGTGGCAAGTAAAAGAAGTGTATGTCAGAAATGCTCCAGCTGTTCCCCATGCTCAGTGTTCGTTCCTTTTCCAGCATACTCCTCACCCAATTCTCTTTATTCAAAACACACAATAAAAATACCAGCTAAAGTGAAGAAAATTTCTCACAGAGGCTTATACATCTTCAGCTCACACTCTCCTTACTGCTACAGCCTCACACAGTCCTTTTCTAATTCATCTGTAAAATGCACACTGCACTGGTGTATGAAGAGCTACTTTCTTTCAAGCACTGCCCAGTCTGTCTTCTGGCCCTCACAACCCACCAAAATCTGGTTTTAAATATTCTTTATTTAAACGTCTCTTGCCAGTGTTGTTCACAGCTTTTAACTCAGCTATGAGGCCTCCAGACTCAGTTTCCTACACCCTTGATAAGTGTCTTTTCTACCAGTCATCCTCTGTTTTTCTGGCTGCCTCCTCTTCTTCCTCTTCATATATCAGCATTTATTCAAAATGAAAGATGTCCAGAAGGAGGAGTGCCAGCTGACAAATATTTGTTTGAAATTCATGCAGAGCAGAGGATTAACCTAAACTTCTGCTTCCTGTCTTCCATTTCTACCTAGTTTTGAAACATGGAGTCTTGTCCCAGGGAAGCACAGGAGAGTGAAAAACACCATGCTCTTGAATAGCCCGGCTTACAGTTCCCTTTTTCAACCCTTGGTAAAGGCTGACAATAGACTCATAAGCTTAGGTCACACATTTGTACGTTAAGTAACTTGTCTAATTATTGACCCACATGAGGGGGAGAAACAGATGGGGGAAACCCAGTAAATATGGACTTCTCAGTGACAGACTTTTTCACTGGTCTCTTATAGTCTGGCAGCTTGTAGAGACCCAGACAGCTATTTCAGTCTGCCAGGCTCTGCTGAACAAGACCTCTGCCTGGTGCAGATGCTGCATCTTGCTGCTTCTTCAGGAATCTGCTCTCAAGAAACACATAAACACACATTTACTCTGTGGATTCCTTTCACCAGCCAAGGTTGTAAAGATTCTCCCCTTTGAAGGAAGCCCAAAGGCCTGGCCTGGAATCAGAGCTGACCAGAACCCAAGGATGTGACTCAAGCTGTCAGAAGCAGAGGTTCCTCCTCAGGCCTCTTTACAGTAGAAATGGGGGAGGGAGATATTTTGCAATTACAAACTTTTCTTAGAAGACTCAATCAGAGGCAAAGTTACCAGTTGAGTGACAATATGTTGTACCAGTAACCATGAAAACTGTTGCAGTTGTCCAAGATAAACACTTTGCTTCCCTACCTAAGTCTCCTCTAGTCTATGGGCAAAGGACAGCGTCCAGTGGCCATCTCCTGAAGACCTGGATTCACAGTGGTACTTCAGAGTTCAGTGGCAGCCCTAAATAGTGCTTGAAATAGGGAATACAAAAGAGGCCAAGGTGGTGGCTGTCCCAGCCCTCAGCTGATTCTTCAATGACAAATCCTGTGCATTTCTGGCCATCACAGAAGTCCACTGAACTGAGACCTCCAACGCAGATTGTACAGCCTGATCTAACAGTTTATGCTGGCTCTAATTTAAGATTAATGTTTGGCTGTCTGGATAGTGCAGGCAACTGACATGAATAAAAAACCCCAAAGTAGTAAGCACATTACTCCCTAAAATGTATATCCAAAAGAAAAGCACAAATAGGAAGTTTTCCTAAACCTTTTCCTCAGAGATATGCTTCCCTAGATGTGCTCTTGCTGCTTGGCCTCTAGTCTTTCTTTGAGCTAGCCCATTGAATAAGCTGGGTTTGAAATGTTCCAGAGAAGTCCTTGAAAGCCTCTTCCTAGGGACATGAGAGACAAAGTATGACAAGCAGCGGACAAATCTCAAATATTCTGAACCCAATTTGCTTCAAGTAGAAGTGATACTGTCATCAGCCTCCTCTTAAGGCCAAAGGTATTCCTTATGTTCAAGTCATTCCCACAGCCTTTATCCTCTGGAAAGTCAAGGAGAAGCCATCAGAAGTCTGTAATTCTCCAGTAAGCCAACCCAATCAGTACTTTGCCTATAAATGGGTTAGTCTGGGATAAAATGTCATTGACGCTGATCCAGAACATTAGGATGACCAGAGGGACTCTTTCTGACCTGAAGAGAGAGTGGGGAGTAAGGAAGACCAAGGAGGGACAAGCCCATGGGTTCTGTATGCTGAAGTAGTGGTCACTCAGGGACACCTCTGTTTTCTTAGCCCTTTAAGTATCATATGCATTATGTTACACAATAATTTAAAAAGTGTAACATATGTTATGTGCCAATGTAGCAGATGAGTGTTGAAGATACAGAATATTTCTGTATTTCATGTCAGTCTCCTGTACTTCTCAGGCTTCATATCTTTTAGGTGTTATTAGTGCAGTCCTTGGTGCTTCACTCTATAAAAAGAGAGGGAGAAATAAAAAACACTGTGGGATAATTCTATATAGTAATCATAGAGAACAGAAAAGACTGAGCAGACAGCTTAAGGCTGTATTGGGTTATGTACCTGGCTGACATGTGCCTTCAGTAAGGAGTGCTAGCAGGACACTTGGGATCATTCTAACCTGCATTTTGGTTTTGTGTCAAGGGGGTGCATAAGGAGCCAGATGACCTTGAGTTTGCCACCTCTGTCCTTTGCCATTTGCATTAAACTGAGCTCAGTGGTTCTCCCAAATGCTCCGTGTGCCAGGGTAAGTCAGGCAGGCAGTGATCATATGCCCCCAGTGCTGCATGGAGGTACTAAACTAGAACAGTCCTTCTTCCTCTGCCAGGTCAAAGTTCTCTATGCTTGGGGCCAGCTAGTGTCATCCTGCCACAGCCATACTCTTAAACACTCCAAAAAGAGTGGAAAACTTTTAGTTTACTTGCAACAAAATGGTTGGGAAAATGGAACCATATGGGTGAATAATGACCAGGCTCTGTGCTTGAGTCTCTAATTTGGTAACATCAGCATAAACTGGTTCTGGGGTCGCAGTGGTGTGTTAATGCTCACTTATTCTCCCACATCTCCTATGTGGCAGGGAAACACTATTCAACCATTTTTTGTAATTTAGGCCAAAAAGCAGAACTGATGTACATGATCACATTGGTTGAAGGAGCAGCCCATGTTTTGTTTCTTATTACATTATTTATTCTTTCAAGGATCCTATCACCCTTTCATTTTCAGCAGAAACTATTTAAGTTTTTCTCATACCTCTCATTTCTGCAGTGCTACTGAAAGGTCAGCCTTTATTCCTTACCAACATATTCATGGCTTTTCACATCTCATAATTTGTGCAATATCACACTTAAAGTCTCTTCATAATCCTTCACATTTCTCCTGGAATCTCTCTACGACTGACAAGCAATGTTAGTGTTAAACATGGAAGAAATGTATTCAGATATTTCATTTCACTGATGCATATTATCCTTCATCCCCTGAGTTTTTGTGTTGGTTTTGGTCCTGTCACTATAACGGATGTCTTTTCAAAGATCATTCCTTTTGTTATACATAGTGCTTAGGGTAAGACAGGGAATATGTCTGTAACAATGATATTTCCAAAGAGTAATGCAAATCATACTAATCTGATCCCTTTGTTATATTGGTCGTTCACACACAAATGCATAGCATTCAGTGTTTACAGATAAACCTTTTCTTTAAAATCCCTGTTGTTGGTAGTTGTTGTTCTTGTAATTATTATTATATTTTGCTTTGTTTCAATTATTAAACTGTTCTTATCTCAACCCACAAGTTTTATTTTTGATTCTTTTCCCCATTCCACTGGGGTGGAGTGGAAATGAGCGAGCTGCTGTATGGTACTTAGTTGCCATCTGGGCTTAAAACAAAACAGTCCTATATGAAAGGCACAAAAAGGAAAAGGAGAAATAAAAACACATAAAAAAGTTAAAAATTATTAGAAAGTACAGCAAGAAACTTCTCTTTCTACATTCCTATTGTTCATTACTCTCACTAATTTGTCTTTTTCTAAGATATTCAAAGTTAAAATAAGAAAGACCATATATATTCCTTTCTCTGCAGCTCATTTGTATTTTTGATGTATATCCAAGACAGTTGTTTCTAAATGTACAATTTAAAATATAAATTTTTCTTTCTTAGAGGTTACTGGGAGTTTAACATGGTGTAAAATAGAAAACTCAACTCTAACTCATGTTCTTTTCACCTCACTCCACCCTCCCAAAAGAAAAAAGAAAACAGAATAAAGTGAGTTTAGTTTGACATCTCAGCTGGTTTGTTATTGCTTATTTTAAATTTGGAGAAAAAATGCTGAATTCACAGGCTTTGATAAAACAGTCATTTATTTCCCTGTCAGATATAATGAAAGTCAAATGAAACAGTCAGTTACAAACATATACAAAAGTATACTCTAAAGCTCAACATGAACACTCACAACAGAGACAGTCTGAATAGTGGCAGAGTCACGTAAAGTTATTGAAAAAAGTACTTTAATTTACAACAGATTTTTGTTTTCACCAACAGCTGAGGACATATCAATGATTAACTTACAGACTGGGTGCTCTTGGGTCTGAAGAACTTCAAACTTGTTGAAGTATCTGGAAGATATGTCAGATACTACTTGACCTGTTCCCCGAAGGATCGTGGAGGATCTGGACAACTACATGTTGTGTTGCACTAAAAACATTGAAACTTCCTGAATGAGCCCAAAAGCTCAGTCTTGATGGGGTAGTCAAGGCAAGAGAGTACAAGTGCAGAACAGCAAATGTCTTGTCTTAACTTGGTTTTGATGAAGAGAAAAAGGTTGCATGCAGAAAACCAGCCACTTTACTGTTTCATAATTTTTGTTCATAAGTACTCAGTATTCAAACTACTGTCAAACTCACTTTAATGGTGAGCATTAACTGCACTAAATAATAATAAGAGTGATTTTATATCTAACATACTTGTATATATACATATATGTATGTATGTATGGCAGAATCTTCTACCAGCCATTTCGCACAGTCTAAGCAGCATCTCTGCACCTGTCCAGTGACAGTGGGTGAAGTATTCTCCTGAATCATGGGAACGACCTGCTGCCAGAAAGCAGCAAGAAGGACCTCCACTCTTGCATCAAGCTGACAGCAGATGTGGAGTAGAGCAGGGAATATGAAGTGCAGTAGATGGTTGCTGCCCCTCCTTGGCCTCCACATTGGCAAGTGAGATGTTCACCCAGAATCTGGATCTGTTCTTGACCTACTCCCTGTTTGCATATAGGTAGGTGATTACAAATTAAGGCCCCAGTTCAACCATTCCTTGGAAATTTTTGTATATTTTCACTTGGTGAATGAAGACTGTTAAAACCACAGGGCAAGAGTAATCTTTCATACATGGTGATATGCAAAAATTTGAATGCAAGCTTTTAAGTACAACATAATGAACAAATCTAGTATTCAACGACTGATATCTTAATGTTTAAATTATTTAAAACATTCCTAAAGTGCTCTTTTCCTTTTTTTTAAATTTTATTTAAGCACTGATCCTTTTAAGGAAAACCACTCAACATTTCCATTTGGATGCAACTTCATTATGCAGACTTAATCTGTTCTGTTGGACCAACATAATACAATATGTCTTGTGAGAAAGGCTCACAATATTCCTTAGGCAGAGCAACGAAAGCCCCAAGATTTAGGTTGCATAAGATTTCACTGATAATAGCATCTTTGGTATTTGGTAATGAAAAAAATCTGAGGCATAAATCATTGACTTTGTCAACATCTAGTACAGCCTGATGATTGCAAGAAGAGATAAAAGCTCTGATAAATGTTTTGTTATTTATAAATGTAGTAGGCATGGTTAGTAGTTCTTTAATTAAAGATTTACTGCTCTCAGTCCCAGGCCTCTTGTCCTTCTCTCCAGAGATGCAGATACATCTAAAACCCATATAAAGTCAAACATCTCTGCCTGGTTTTAAATTCAACATTGCTGCCTAATCAGGCTATTGGTCTTCGTCAGAAAGTGGGTTACATCCACATTCGCTGAGCTTCCAGTTAAAACAACAGTGTAGTGATGAAGCCTCCTTAACTACAAAGACTTAGTACACATTAACATTGTTATTTTTAGAACTGGACAAATATTGTAAACAATTACTGATCTAAATTGCTTATTATAAATAGAAGAGTCTAATTTTTTCCCAGATAGATAGGAAAGCATGAGCAACTGTGAATATCGTCATAAAGCACACTCAGAAAGCGGTAAATCTTATACTTTAGCACTGAGGAGCTGGGCAGAAGGATCACATTTCGAGTTCTGCAATTTATTTCCTATGTAACTACTGACAAGTGATTTCACCTTGTCCCTGAGACAAATACAATTTCTCAATAGTAATTAGTCAGTCTGGAGTGCCAGGGGATAAGGACTGCAGAGTATCCAAGACTTCTGGGTCTCACACAGAGGTGGCTCCTTTGGAGATGGTGCACCTGGAGGCCTCTGAGCAGTGCTCAGGAGTGTTCCTCCACTGCAGTCAAAACTACTGAGATCTCTCTCAGAAAACCTGCAGATTTCTTTTGGATGCTCAAAAATCATTGTACTAAACTTCCTATTACCCAGGCACAGATCTTATCAAAAAGAGCTGTAAGCATTTAAGATCCTGCCTGCCACTCCTGGCAGGAAAGAATTTTTGTAAAGAACTTCACCCACAGCACAGTTCATGTCCAAACCGGAGCACCAGTAAGAGCTTTGCTGTGACTCCAGTTTTCTGTTAGTGCAAAGTGCCAAACACCTTGAACTCATTTACTCCAAGTGTAGATGGAACAGCTTCTAATTGCCAAGGCATTGCAGAGGCCCTAACTCAAAACTTGTAGCTTGAAGCATCCCATGGCAAATCCACTCGCAGCTCACAACAGAGACTTGATATGGATCTGGTGTCCAGTCCCACCTTCCTGATAGACAGGCCCAAGCATCCTCACCAGAATGTTTCTACAAATGCAAATGCCTGTCTCCACTTCAGCAGTACCTAATTACTGATGTCAATTCACAAGCATAAAGCTCCATGATCCATTACCACATCCACGCTGCCAGGAGAAATCTCCGTACTTTCCCAACAGATGCTGGATTTTGTCTTATCCTGCCTTTAAACAAGTCATGTCACAAGAGGAATTGCTCTTTTTTGCGGTTTCCTGTCTTACCTTTCTCCTCAGAAATGGCTGTTCAGAGCACAGTGAGTCATGACATTTCCCCTTGAAGGCTTATCTTCTGCTGAAACTCCCTCTTGTCCTCCTTCAAGGGATGATAGAGATTCACAGTTCATAACAGGAGTCAGAATTGATTTTAGAACTTGCTTAAGTAGTTGATTCCTCTTTTCAAAAGACAAGCTGTCAGCCTCTACATACACAGATATTGCCAGCCCATAACTCAGCACAGGTTCTGCTGGGATATGCAACCTGGCATGTTCTAGTTTCCTGTCCACTGTGGTCAAGAGAAAATATTAAAGTTAAAGGCTCTGCTTAGGGTCTGGAGCACAAGTCCTGTGAGGAGTGGCTGAGGGAGCTGGGATTGTTTAGCCTGGAACAGAGGAGGCTTGCCTCACTCTCTACAACTACCTGAAAGATGGTTGTAGCCAGGTGGGAGTCGGCCTCTTCTCCCAGGCAACTGACAATAGGACAGCAGGACATAGTCTTAAGATGTGCCAGGGGAGGTTTAGGTTGGACATTAGGAAGAAGTTCTTCACAGAAGGGGTGATTAGGCATTGGGATGGGCTGCCCAGGGAGGTGGTGGAGTCACTTTCCCTGGAGGTGTTTAAGAAAAGACTGAACATGGCACGTGCTGCCATGGTCTAGTTGACATGGTGGTGTTTGGCCATAGGTAGGACTTGATGATCTCAGAAGTAATTTTCAACCTGATTGATCCTGTGTTTTGGTGATTCTATACTGGCAGTGTGCAATTTGAAAGCAAGACCTCCAAGTTTAGATATCATAATTTACTAATAATCTGTGAGTATTTACTTGCTCATTATAGGCTGTAGAGATTAAGTCATAACATTGAGTGGAGTTTGAAGAAAAAAGTCTCACCCAAAAGTAAACACCTGATGGAAGCAAATGCCTATGTCAGGAGTCAGAACCTTAAGCAGAAAGTCAGTGCCATTTGAGACTTATCCAAGCCATCTGCATGGTGCCAGCAGATACAACATGGTTTCTGTAGGAGATCCATATTCTTTTAGAGGAGCAACTAGAGAACAAATGCAGTATTGTATAGTAGAATCATGGAATCATAGAGTGGTTTGGGTTGGAAGGGACCTTAAAGATCATCTAGTTCCAACCTTCCTGACATGGGAAGGGACACCTGCCACTAGACCAGCTTGCTCAGGGACCCATCCAACCTGTCCTTGAACATTTCCAGGGACGGAGCATTCCCAACTGCTCTGGGCAACTTTTTCCAGTGCTTCACCACCCTCTCAGTAGAGAATTTCTTCCTAATAGTACCCAAAGTAAAGAAATATATACCTATAGTAAGATAAAAATCTATGTTTTATGCATATGCATGATATAACCTATATAAGGAAACATGTACTAATTATTAAGTGAATAATAATCCTATCTTAATATATTAAGTGAACTTCATCCTATCTCTAAATCTAAGTGTCTTGGTGTCAAACAAAAGCCTGTCCAAAGTGCCAGTGCTGTTCTCTAAGCAGAATGGCACTTGGATTTCAGTCCAACACAGTTCTGTAGTATTGATATATTGAATTGTGTAGGAGAAATTAAGGAACTAAGAAATTTGCTTGATATAAATTAAGAGTGCTTCAGATGTGTTAAAATGTAGAAACCATCCCAGAAAGATGTTGTGAGGAAGTGCATTGGTTAGAAGTGGATGGGGGATGAAGCGGGGGAGGACGGATATTTTTCTTCATCCAAATTACTTGGCTAGTTTGCAAAAAACTGTTTATGGTTAGCAATGAAGCAAAAGGGTAACCATGCCAACACACTAAATGTTGTTGTAAATGTGACAAAAATTATCTGTCATTGTAGCCAGAAAAAATACATTTTAATTACTTAATGTACTTAAAATGGCAGAAAATGAATATTCTAATTGGAAAAGTAAAGTGTAAAAGACAAAATAAATACTGATACTTTGAAACTGTCCTCAGCTGTTTCTGAAAGTCCTGTCAGCATGCTTGTCACCAGCGATGCTGGGATAACCAAGTAAAGCTGTGTTCTGATGTTAGCAAGAAAGCGTGCTCTGATGCCTAAGAAAACCTCTGCCTTTCTGAAACAATTTTTGCATTACTGTTCAGAAATCAACTAAGTAAGGGTAACAGTTCCCAACCAGCAATTGACTAACTTCAGTTTAATTTGATGGTCAAAACAATGATCATTCTGATCCCAGAAGTTTTACCCGGTGTCATGCACCAAGCAGCAACCCAGGCCCAGGCAGACACCCACTCACTCCTCCACTAGTGGGACTGGGGAGAGAATTGGAAGGGTAAAAGCTGGACAACTTGTGGGTTGAAATAAAGACAGTTTAATAGGAAAGCAAAGGCCGTGTACATAAGCAAAGCAGAAAAGGGTAATAAGTTCACAGCTTCCCACGGGGCAGGCAGGTGTTCTGCCATCACGTAGGGCCACATCACACATAATGGTGACTCGGGAATACAAAATACCATCACTCCGAATGTTAACCTTTCCTCCTTCTTCCCCCCACTTTATATACTGAGCATGATGCCATATGGTCTGGAATATCCCTTTACTCAGTTGGGGTCACCTGCCCTGTCTGTGTCTCCTTCCAGCCTTCCATTCACCTCCAGCCTCTTCACCAGCGTGACAGTATGAACAGCAGAAAAGGCCTTGGCTCTCTGTAAGCTCTGCTCAGCAATAACAGAGACATCGCTGTATTATCAAACCTGTGTTCAGCACAGATCCCAAATACATCGCCACACCAGCAATTGTGAAGAAAATTAGCTCTGCCCCAGCTAAAACCAACAAACATTTGGTTAAGGCAGGACCAAGCATCAGCGTGAATTATCTAAGCAATTCTGAAATGTGGATCTCTCCTGCCTTCCCTGAGGAGCTGGAGAGTTCTGTCTTCTTCTTCATTAACTTTCAGTTCTGGAGACTGAAGTGGTGATTTGTTTTTTAATTGTTTGCTAGAAGATCTAGATCAATTCCTTTGCCATCAGGGAGATGTCTCTTCAGATTCTTCCCTAATACAATATCTTCATGGATATAGATTTCCCTTTAATTAGAAAATTTACAAAATCCTTTTTTAAAAGCCTTATTTCTAGATTAGAATGTTCTTCAAATCTTCAGTGAACTATTTCTTGCATCAGGATACCAAGGGGCTGATTCCTGTGGTTGCAAATGTCAATAGCTGAGCTCACATTCAGCAGAACAGCCATTATCTAGCAGTTAGAGTGGTGAAAGAACAAAGAAATCTGGAACTGGCTGGAAGTGAACAATTAGCTGTTTCTTTACAGTTGAACCAGTTTTGATTGCTGTAGGACTGTTGGTTACGAATCCTCATTCTTCCACCTGAACATACCCTAGCCAAATGCAAATGTCAAGAACTCTTTCTACCTCTGATACCATCATCAAGCTCTGGTGTGCTTTTTGCAGAAGGCTCCATGATGGCTGCTGAACGCCTGGTTGCTGACTGTCTGCAGGAACCCGTGACCCAGCTCCAGCTAAACCAGAATCACTCACATAGTGCTTTTCCATGTGGGCTATCACTTTTGCCCACATAGTGAGATTATCAACAAATACATTTGTTTTAGGAGCACGGTTTCTATGTCAAACATCCCACTCTTCTTCCTTCTCTCACTGATACCTCAGAACCTGTGGCTGAAAGACCAAAGACCACCAAGACATCCTATGTACAGTATTGCAGCAGCTGTAGGGAGCCTTTCCTCCGGTTGTAGGTGGGAAGGTGTATAAACATTTAATAAATTAAATGATTGGACATAGGGGCAATACTTTTCTGAAAATTGCGGTTATTGAGAAGTAAGATCTGCATTAATTTCTGCCTTGAGAGGAATTGAAATGTCTATCTGAGACATAAACACACTTGTACTTTTTCCTAAGGCATTAACTGATTTAAGACTAGATTTCTAGTGACATAGAAGTTAAAAACAGTTTTTAGTTATGGTGGTGCTCTCATCAGTTTCAAAATAAGTTATTTCCAAAGGAGGAGGATTAAGTGAACAATCAGCTCCAGGGACAGTGATAGCAGCTGTCCCTGAAATATTCAGATGTAAGTTTGTTCACTTTGGGTCACATCTAAGCTGCAGTGGGAGTTTAATCTTCTTTTGACTTGACATCAGTATGAAACCAAAACTATGTAGTCACTTCAGGTTCAGTGGTTCTAAACCAGTTTTCCACTAATAAACTCCCTGAAATTTTAGGAAACTCTGGAGACTTCTGTTCAGGCTCATTCTTAGCTTGAACACAGAGGTGGGTTCAACTTCAATTCAATCAGTTTATTCAGAGAGAATTAGAATCTGACACTTAAAATTATCCAGATTCATTAAAAGGAAAATAATGGTCAGTAATTCAAAGGAGGAGAAAGCAAAATATCTGGCTTTCCAACTGAGCTACATTAAGATCTAATAAACACTGCCAAGAAGGTATCCAGATTGCTAATCAAAATAAATCTGAAGATTACTCTGTTCTACAATGTTTTAAAGGAAATAAGTCTCTTCAATTCCAAGTCCACACTAAAGCAGTATTTTATGCTACAGCTCACTGCCCTTTAACAGGACACCTCCTAAGTGGCCTTCCAAGCTGTAGCCTGCTGCTCAGGGACACTGGCAGCTCCTGGCGTGGGCAGAGACAGTTGCTGTGGGTTCCCTTGAAGCAGGTCCATCTAGGGGGGCACATATAATCCTCTGACTCTTCTCCAGAACATCGTGCCTTGGGCCTCCATAGAGCAGGATGTTACTTCATGTTTATATTTAATAACCTCCTCACTTCCAGCCTCCAAGAAGGGAGGTCTTGGGACTAACACATTATCCAATAGCTCAGGAGGGTTGGATTTAATTTTCTTGATTCACTACAGGCTTTCTGTTTAACCTGGGGCTAATCACTTTGGACTAAGGCCACAAGGGGATTTAGGTAGAACCCAGATCCTTGCCAGTCTTGCTTATCCAATACCTAATTTTCTGCTGGTTGGCATGTGCAAAATTGCCTCAGCCCTGATTAGAGCCAGGCAATTTTTATGGAAGAATTCTTTGTTTGCTCAAAAATGCACTTTCGTGTTGATGGAAACTATCTGCAAATTTGTACCAGATTTGACCAATTGTTTCAGCCAAAAAAAAATATTGGAAATGTCAAGATGATTTGTTTGAACATTTTTAAGGAAAATATTTTTGAAGCTGTTCCATTTTGAATAAATAATCAAATATTCAGTGAAGTAAAACTAGGGCTGATTCACCCTCATCTTAGGTAAGAAAGAGTCCCAAAAAGAATCCATTTCTTGCTTATTGTCAGTGACATCTAAAGGGAAAAGAAAAGGAACAGTTTCTAGGAGACCAAACATATCTAACACTGTAGTGACTCAGAGATCTTTATGAATAAGAACAAAATTTAATATTTTTTATGATAAGACATACATAAATTATTAAAACTAACATCATCTAGGCAAAAGCCTAAAGATTTGGTCCATTAACTGAAAAATTGATGCTCTTTCATGCTTACAAGATTATTTCCATTATTTCCAGTTAAAAATTCAATATAGAGTTTAACATCTAACCATATTTTAGAGACAAGATTTGTGGGCAGAATCCTGATCTTTCTCCCAGTATTTCTTATTGGGGATTTATTGTCCTCGCTTGAACCAATTAATTAGATTATGATTGTTCAGATCATTTCCATTCATGCACTTCTTTGTCACTTTTATACACAGTATGGGTGCCCAATTCAGAGCTAGAAACTCCACTGGACAGAATGAAATGTGAAAAGTAGCTATTGTATTTTGTGAATTCCCTCTGGATACTCATGAAGTTGGTTGGTTTCTTTTGTGCCACAGTTTTCTGCAGACAATTCTTCCTCGTGTCCCAAGGACCCTGTATGCTCTTACAAAGCTTAAGGAGGATCATAACTGGCTTGTTGATCGACAATATAATTAAGGCACAACTTATTAGATGCCTGATGGTAATGAAGATGACCATGCTTATCTTCCTGGCTTCTAGCTTCTGCTGGGAAGGATATGGCCTTTCTGTGGGAACTACAGATCTGCCATCCCTCTACAGAGGTTCTGCATTCCCAAGCCTGTCTCAAATGCAACTTAACTGAACCCAAAAACCTGCAGGGTTTTTCTTCACTGAGATCCTGGCATCGAAAGAAAAGGTTCTTGCTAGCACTGTGTAACTTCTAAAATAAAAATAATACCCCTCAATGCTCTGGAGGTCTGCAAACAATCTCTGTGTTAGACAGTCTAAGCTCTGTTCATCAAATTGTTTTAACTCATTGTAAAAGCCAGAAGTTCATTGCTTTATTCTGAAGAGACTAACAGGCGATAAAGGGGCACAGGGAAGGGAGATGAAGAGGAAAGCCAAATTACTGGCTTGAGTTTATCAGAAAAGTTTAGGGCTGATTCCTGGGGACAGAAGCATAGCAGCTTTTTTGCCTTCATGATAGCTAGTTCCCACACTGCTATCAGTTTAGAAATTTTACTGTGCAGGATCATGTTTAGAATTGGTGTATCTTTTGGACAGTGTAACAAACATATTTCTTAAACTTTAGAAATAGGAAAAAAGATTTACCCTGAAACTGAAACTTTTTATAGTTCACTGGAAACTGAGAAACTAGTTATGTTTCACTAAAATAAATTGTCTTTAGGTTCTTAAATCCTTGATAATTTCATTCTTTTGCATTTTGGTGGCTGAAAGTGTTGCATTCCTTTAGAATGTCTTAGAATGCATGAATATATGTATGCACATATTTGAGTGTGTGTGTGTGTATGTGCATGGGCACGTGTGCGATTTCCCTCCTCAGTTCTAAAGCATAGTATCCCCACTCATAGGCAGATGAAGCTTTAGAAGTTGCAGAACCCGACTTCCAGTCCCTGGCTCTGACTGATTTATGTTCTAATCATATCTGTTGTCTCCAGCACATGGATTCAATGAAGTGTGAGATGCTCTGCCTATAAAAATGCAGGAGTAAAAAAATATAGTACATTTTTCCATTTGTTAATAAAGTTCAGCAGATGTCTGTGCAAAGGACAAACAATAGTCAGGCTGCTTATGTACAAATGTGGTCTCTCTCAGTGACTTCTGTAAGCTCATAAACTTCATTTATCTACACCCAGTAAGCTATTTTCAATGAAAGCCTCATTCTGAACGAACCTGTTATAGGATGATTTTCTGTAGATGACAAACTCATAATTTCTTTCCTAATTTTAAAAGCATTCAAAACTCCATAAGTTAATCACAACTTTCTGACTTAAGATAAGGCTTGATGGATACCTTTTTTCCACCAAGTAGTAACAATCCTTTAAAATTCAGTTAACTTACTTTGAATTCACTCAATCATTTTGTTTGTCATAACACAGTCTTTTATGACCTTTTGTGTATAAATAGGGGAAATTAATTGCTTCTGGCAACATCAAAGTGTTGTTTCACTATATATTTAATCATTAGCTTTAAATGCTCCCAAAGTAATGTTCCAAGACATTGCAAAGAGGTAATAAGTTCAAAGCAATATGAAACATAAAGCAGGACTCCAGAGTGAGTTGAAAGGATTTTCTTTAAATATATAAGAGCTTTCAAACCCATTGTACAAAACTTTGTAGGAATTTTGGCCAGAACTAAAAGAAGAGCCTTACTCCCATATTTGAATGAATTACCAGATCTGCTAGATACTGTATGCCCTTCTGAACTCAAACAATCTGTCTCCAAGAAATAAAAACTACAAAAATAAGCTTAATTGGTTCTGATACATGTCAGAAGTTGTGCTTGTGATATATTAATGAACCTGATGAACGGCACACATGCTTAATATGAAATCTTGAAAAACTCATAAGTTTTACACTATCATTTATAGGAGAAACTTATAATGGGGAGTTTCCTTTCACATGTTCAGATTTCCTTTGTTTTCCTTTACACAAATGATTAAGTCCTATTGTTTATGAAGATACACATTTCACTAAACTGTTTAATTTTGAAGGAGTTATTTTTCCAAACCTTGTCAGCAGCCCTCAAAATATCCATGCACTTGGATCCCAGGCATTCTGAATGTCTTGGAGAAATGTCTTTGTCCTGGGGAAAGTTGCAACAAAGTGTGATGCAGTTATAAGTGATTTAATAATCCTAAGAGACAACAGTACATCACAGGTGAGGCATAAGAAAGTCTCATGCACTTTGACATGATTTCATGCCTGCTACGAAGCCTATTGTAACCATGTATTTTGCTATATGGGATTTGGATAATGACCATAATATTGTTCCACATTGCCTTCAATCTTTATCCATAATTGGCAAACTGAGAGCAGCAAGGTCCAGGCTGTCACTTTTTTTTTTTTAATATAATTTCCCATGCAAAACTGCACATGCATGACTTTCATGCTGAAAATATTTAGTGCTGTTGCATAAAATGGAAATTTGTGAGTGCATGTGAGTGCCAGCACTGAGCTGAACATAAGTACACATCGCACGTGCATGCAACGGATTTTTGTTAGCACCCTGCCTAAGGGCACCCTGGCACTGGCTTATTAGCCTGAAAAAATATATTTCCATAGCTTTTTTTAAGAAAAAAATGTGATCTCCACCAGGTTATCACAGTTTTATCTTGATTGAAGTTGGAGGCTTGTTCACCATGCCAAATACTTCTACATACTGGTCAGATGTACAGTCAGGTACAGGTTTACAGGCAGTCTCCAGCTGTTGACAATCTCATTCAGCTCCATCCAGGTATAGTGGCTTAGTCTGTCCCTGGAAAATATGGGACACTATTCCCTTGCGCAATTTTCCCAAATGCTGCTCACCTTTTAGAAGCTGAATAGCACCTGTGCCTTCACTAGGCATCCTTTGGAGGTGTAGAGCAGGAGAAATAACTTGTCTGTTGACTTTTAGCTATTTAATCTTTGATGTATAATAAATACATGCCACAAACCCTGAAAAAAAATAGACTATTATTAATTAAAGAGTAATCAAGAGCTAAAAAAATTCTCTTTCCCTTGGCCTATTCAGTTCAGTTCATACTGTTTTAAATCAAGAAATAAATCTAAAGCAACGTTCTCTATATGAATCTGCAGAAGATCATCTGAGATAGACAGCACCACATATGTTTATAGTTGAGAATCTGGCAGCCAGAAGATGTAACAACTGATGGTCAAGATGTTCTGGTTCAGAGTTGGAAAGTAAATAATTCCTGAGAGGAAGGATTCTACAGTTCTGGGCAGCTGATCCGGTAATAAAATAAATAAGCAATAAAATCCACTTCCTGTTTTGAGAGTTCACATTTCATACTGGCAAAATTCTCCTATTAAATTCAATTTCATGCTTCCATAAATAAACCTGGCACCTTTTTAAACACTTTTCCATCTGTTTTACAACTAGAAGTGCATTATTTAATGCACTTTTGGGATTCACACCAATGGGAAAAGGACTACTTGTGAAGAACACAACATTTTAGTTGGAGAGAGTACAGAAAAATAATCACTAGCTTCGCTAAATTCTCAAACAATTGTAACAGGATTCTGATGTAATAATTTTTATCATGAAGGAAAAAGAGAGTTTTTTCTTTTGTGTGTAAATGCTATTTTTATTCAATATGAAATGTATTTTAAAGCAGAACAGAATATCTACTTTTTTGGTTATGAACAGATATTCTCCTTCTTCTTCAAGGTATGGAAGATGGCTCCTATATGCTCTAACAGTGTAATGAAACAATCAAGTAATTTAATCTCAGAAACTATTTCAGTCAGGAGTTATCTTTATTGACAAAAGAAGTCTAATGGCAATGTAAGTATTGGCCTTTAACTCTTAATGCCATTTTTGTTTATAGATCCTGAATTGGTGAGCAAAAGCTCCATTATCTTTGTTTCCTATGTGATAATATATACATTTCATACAATAAAATAAAAATTTAAAATCATTCGCCCCAATCATCAGAAAGCCCAAGGCATTCAGATATCTTGAGACACAGACAAGAGGATTGGATGCTTGACTCTCCTGTATCTCCATCTAGACGCATTGTTGAGAAGGACAACTTAAAATTCTCTCCTTTTTTTTTTTTCCCCCAGTTGTCCCTGATCTTGGACTGAGATGGAATAGAGTGAAAATATTGAACTACATGCCTCTGTTCTTTTCTCACTGATTTTTCTACTATTATTTCCATCCAGTACATAATTCAGAAGATATGTGGCTTAGTTTCTTATTTTTAAATGTGAAAGGCAACAATGTCAGGACTTAGGGCAGAGAACCTTTTAACCTTCCCAGCACTCCAATAAACACCAAAACACCTACTGAGCCTGCAAAGCCCCCTCACATAGAACTTCCACTGGGTAGAGAGGGCAAGCTTGAGGAGAAAATGTATGTATTTGCAAAGATGTAGCAGTGTGTCTAATGAAGGGAACATAAAAGAATTGGCACACTCTTGAAATCATAGGAGAAATTAACACTGCATGATCGTCCTCCGGAAAAGGAAAAAGTATGGGATATGACAAGGGAAAAACTGTCTGATCATAGATGGATTTTTGCCTTGTGTTCTTGAGACTGCACTTAGCTTTAACTAAAGCCTTGGATGTACAATAATGTTCACTCTCCTTGAGATGGAAAACTAAAACAACTGATACAGTGCTCACAACAAAAGGCAGAAGCTCTGATAGCACCTAAACAAGTCACATTGAACACTGGCAATTATTTTTCTTTCCATCTGACCTTGTACCCGCAGCAGAGGAAGGATACACATTGTTAAAGAGCATCCACAGTGGGATGAAGATTTACAGGTAAGAATCTTGTCTCTCCTGTAACTCTCTTTGCCATTGCCACCACTGCCACCATCACAGACATCCAATACAGCGGGAACTTGTTCAAAGCCAGGAAGCAGTTTGTTAGTTGCTGTTCTTCATCTTCATTAATGGAAAATTAAAATATCTTGTCAACCCCATTTCATTACTTTCTTGTTTGGGTGCCCATGTGTACACATGCAAACCAAATATTGCTGTAGTTAGACCCATCCAAAATCTTAGCATGAGCCACAGAAGGCATGCAAAGATGCTCAGCTCTAACATGTGCTGTGGATATTCTCATCAGTCAAAGGCCCTAATCCAGGCACTATAGGCTTTGAATGAGTTTGACCCCTTTTGGTCAGACATCTGTAGAGAGGCCTCTTGAAGTTTCACATATGATGCATTTCCTCAGCATGCTGGATCCAGATGATGCTCTTACTGCTGCACTGTAGAGAAATTTTACCTTTTTAAGTAATAATTGGGAAAAATTATTTAATACTGCATTTCTGATTTGGCCTCTACACTGTCTTTGTTGCCAGGGCAGATTTACTAGGGGATCAAGGGAGCAAGAGGCAACAGTACCCCTTGATTATATCTGCACTTATAAATTTACCGGCTCCAGAGAGCATTCCTGGGGTACTGGAAGTCAGTCAGTCATATATATTATTAAATTGTTAGCAGAGTCCCTGGAATGGTTTTGACTCAGGTCAATAAGCACACTCCCAGGCAATTCCTGGGAAGGAGTGGAAGTTAGCGTGGGCCATACAGCCCTCTCAAGTGTCACTTTGGATGCTACCACACTGTTCTGGAGGATAGGGTCAGGCAGTTCAGTGGTATGGATATGGGCTGTTATGGGCCCTTATGGTTGCTGCTTTATGCATGGCAGTATTAGGATCAAACAATGAAAGTGTTGCTCCGAATGGCTGCATCCAGTTGCGTACAAAATGACTTTTAGCTTCAGAACAGGACAGATGTTTAATGACTTTGTCAGGGACATGGACTTGCACTCTTGACAAGTTTGCCAATGACACCAGGCTACGTGGTGTGGTCCACACACTGCAGGGAAGGGATACCATTGAGGGACCTTGACAGGCTTGAGAGGTGGGACTATTAGAACCTCATCAAGTTCAACAAGGCCAAATGCGAAGTCCTGCACGTAGGTCATGGCAATCCCAAGCACAATAACAGGCTGAGCAGAGAATGGATTGAGGGCAGCTTTGAGGGTGCTGGTGGCAGAGAAGTTCAATATAACCTGGCTACTGTACTTGCATCCCAGAAAGTCAATCACATCCTGGGCTGCATCAAAATCAGTGTGGTCAGCAAGTCTAGGGAGGTGATTCCTCCCCTCTAGTGAAACCTCACCTGCAGTGCTGTGTCCAGCTCTGGGGCCCCCAACATAAGTAGGATGTGGATCTGTTAGAGCACGTTCAGAGGGGGACAGAAAGATGATCAAAGGGTTGGAGCACCTCTCCTGTGAAGACAGACTGAGAGAATTGGAGATGTTCTGTCTGTAAAAGAGAAAGCTCTGGGAACACTCATAGCAACCTTCCAGCTGCTCCTATAGTCCTAAAGGGGGACTGTATGACGGTCACAAAATTTTTAGTCGGAACAGTAGCAGTAGGAAAAGGGTTAGTGGTTTTAAATTGAAGTATGGTCAATTTAGATTAGATATAAGGAAGAACTTTCTATACAATGAAGGTGGTAAAACACTGAAAGAGGTTGCTCAGAGAAGTTGTGGACACCACACCCCTGGAAGTGTTCAAGGCAAGATTGGATGGGGCTCTGATCAACCTGTTCTAGTGGAAGGTGTCCCTGCCCATGGCAGGGGGATTGGGATTAGATGACCTTTAAGGTCCCTTCTAACCCAAATCATTCTATTATTCTGTGAAGTACACTTTGGGCTTTTTTTTCTTTTTCATTTCCCCTACTGCTTCTGCTATTTAGTTTTTCATGTTTGTTAAATCATCCATATCTGGTTTTAACAGAAATACATAAAATTCAAAAGCATTGGGTCTACTTTGTTTCAAAGAAGTAGATTTGTCCTTTCCTATTGCTTAGAGGCGGTATGCAATTTTGAATTAAGATAGCATCTCCCACCAGCATTTCCTTTTTTGTTGTTTAGGGACTAATAAGAGCCCAAAAGTATTTCCTACATTCACAGCTTGTAATGACTGCCTGGGGATTTTAAGCACATGAATCTTTTTAGCTTTTCACAAGCAGAAATTGCTTTGTCACAATTCCAGTAACCAGCTTATTGATCCATATCATTTTCCTGTGTTTTCGTGCAATGTAGTAAATTACTTTGAAGTTCTGCGAATGTGTGTGTGTATGTGAAGGTGCATATATGTACATATACACGTGCACACATACGTATAGGCATATACACATAAATAACAGGATGATACACATCACGTAGAAGCAATCTGCTGGGCAGTCTTATATGCAAATAACATGCCAGTGCCCCTGGTGCAAAGCTTTGAACTCCAGTTCAAGAGTGGTTTTCTGCTCCCACTGCTCCTGTTGCAAAGCTGTTCCAGGATCTAGCTGCTGCAGCAGATAAGAATCCTCTGATTTCCAGATTGAGTCTATTCAGGGACCTATTTATACCTTTCTGTTGTTGTGCCAGCATCATCCTTTTGTTTAAATCACTGTTCTTTTTCTGCGGTATTTATCTCTCTGATGTATTTATAGAATGTAATCATATTACTTCTCAATTTTGATTTTTCAGGCAAGACTAGCTCTCATGACAAATTAAATAAACCCACTGTTCTCTGACCATACCAGCAGTTCTTTTCTGCGCTCATCTTTCCCCAGCATGGCTTACCAGAATTGTATGCAAGATTACAACTAACATCTCATTAGTGCTTTGTAAAACACCAATAATCCTTATCTATCTCCACATAATTTTTATAGTAATCTTGAAAAGAATTCATATGGTGAAATTCATCATCTCAGCACTTTCCAGCTAATTAGGAAATATCACGACCCTCTTCACACACACCTCCCAAACATAATTTTTATCTTGTTGAAGCACAGCCCCATTTTCCCATTTTCAATATCACCCAGTTTCTCTACATTCACCATCTTCTAATTCTGTGCCTCTGAAAGGCTTCAGGGCCTGACAGATCTTTTGTATCAACATCAATCGATACAAATTTATCATAGCAATTAATGTTCCATCTCCAAAATGTTCATCAAGAAACAAAGCCATTTTCTCCCAGTCTGGAGTTTCTCTCATGCCAGCTGCAATAGTGCACTTTCTGGCCAAATCCTAAGCAGCTTTTCAATTCCTTTACCCATCTCATCTTCTTGGGCTTTGCTGGTAATTTCTCAGTGGCCACCACATTAAAAGTTTTCCCTGATATCCAGAAAGTTTATATTTATCTCATTTTACCTGCCTGGAAATTCGTTTATTTTAAAAAAGAAAATGGGTGGTTAGTTTATTATGATCTGCATTAGATAATCTATTTCAGTAATTAACCTCCATGCCTTTAATAATTCTTTTATTCCAATTTTTTAAAAATATCAGATTATTGACCTAAAATCTAAGTGGTCTATAGTTTTCAGACAATCTTCTTATTCCAGCTTCTTTACTCTGTGTGTGGTATGTCTCCAAACATTGAGCACCGAACAGGTTTCATGCGTGTATTAAAAATAGCTGCTGTACTACTTGAAATTTTGTTTGCCAATTCCCTCTTGGGATTGTACTTATTCTCCACTTTTTTTTTTTCTCCTGGAGTACATTAGACATCTCAAATTGCACTTCTACCTTAATTCTGCTGGTTTCAGTTTCTATACTTTTTTCCCCCATCCTTGTTTTCTTCCCCATGTCCAAAATCTTTGCCTATTTCCTTGAAATTTGAGCTAAAGCATAATTTCATTTTCAGCCTGTACTTGATTTATCCTTAATTTCTACTCTATCCTCACTACATTCTGGCCCTACTTATTTTTCCGCCCTCTTTTTTTCATATTCCCATGGCTGAAGAATCTTTTGCTATGTGTTTTAATATCCTTTGCAAGGTCTAACTCATCTTGATTCTTTGTTATTCTCACTTTATCTACATATTTTTTGGCCTCTAAGGTAGTTTTCTTTGATGATCAGTCATTTTCTCCTGAATCAATGTAGACACTCTGCTTATTTCTAATATCCTTTTTTTTTAAATTTGTGGCTATTCATCTGGACAGATCCGGAATTAGTTCCTGCAAGTTTCCTTTTCTTTTTTTTTTTCCTCTCTGAGACAGAGACTCATGATAAGTTTTGTACCCTTGACTTAAAGGCTTCTTCTACGTTCAAGTATCAAATTCAGGCCCAGCTGAATTAATCGCCTAGTTTCCACTGTTTACCAAAATTTGCCCTTAGCAAAATAATGCTAATGCTTATGAAATAAATTTTTATTTAATTTCAACTTATTACCTCATGGTACCTCAAGTGCAGTGTCATTCTCCATGAACAACCTGGGGTCTTTGATACTTATCAACATCAAATTCAAATTTTCAGCATCTTGAATTGAATAAGTGGTTAGCTGGTTAAGAGGAAGGCTACAGAATTGAAGATATTGGGCACTACTATTTTTTCTGTGCTTTTGACCTAGGCACGACTTATTAATTATTTGGACATTGCTATTTATCGCTATGTCTGTGCTTATAGAGACTGCTGTGATGTGGCCTTTGACTCTCAGATCCAACAGGCACAGTGTGATATTACCAATTCTTGCCAAGCTCTCTTTGCCTTCACAGTATGGTGGCCACATCCAAACTCTCTGTCGGGTACTTCTGTGCCCATGCAAAGTCCAAAACTAACAGGTTCTCCTATCCTGCTGATCACCTCACGCCAGAACCATGTTGGGCACCATTTTAAGACATTCTGGTTGGTTGGGACACCAGTTTAAGAGTACAGTGAGCCCATGTCTGTACCTGAGCATTGCTTAATCTGCAAGGTAGCCTAATTTTTTTGGTCATCCCAGCACTCACAGACAGTGAGTGGGAAGTGGGAGGAAGATTTCAGCTACCCTGTTTACCTGTCAGACAGACAGCACAAACCTGAGCTGCCACACTTTTCCAAATATGCAGGTCTTTTCACTGAGCAATGAGACAGTGACCTTGAAAAGTTCCAAATTCTGTTGCTGTAGGAAGAATAGTAAGCTCTCTGATGTGTTATGGCAAGGCTTACCTCAGCAATAGGATCCAGGCTCCTCACCTTCGATGTTGGACAGGCACCATATGGAGAAGGAGACAACCACTTTGCCAGTGAGTTTAGCAAAAGTTTGATGGGGAATAGAATTTCAGTTCCTTCAGAGTTGCTGGAGATGTTTAGTATCAAAAACACCTTAAGCATTTTACACTATTGAAAAAATATTTTATTCTCAGGTTCTTAGGAAATTTAACTTCAATTAATTTGACATATTGCAATGCAAAATGGAAACTTCTCAATTCATTTTAGGTCTACTTTAGAATCAGGTGGATCTCTGAAAAAAGGAATTTTTCCTTCCTTTAAAAAAAAAAAAAAATCCAAAGTGCCATAGTAAAAGTCAGGGGAAAACATTGCAGTAATGCTTTGTCTTCTGTCTAAGTGGTATAGGTGTATTTTTCAGAGAGCCTCAATATGTTTAAATTTCAGCTTGTTCAGTTTGAGATTTAGTTTGCTTTGAATGAGAGAATGTAGATTTCGACATACTGCATCACACGATGAGTCAAACCATGGCCAGCAGTCTCCAAGAAGTCAAGAACAATGAACAGAAAATTCTGAAAGATGTACAGGTTATGAACAATAGATAGGCTTAAAGGTTTTTTACAAAAAACAGACACATTTCTATAAACTGTTTGATTTGTGAATAACATATTAGCTTCACAGAAATAAAGATCACTTCCTGAAATGGAATCTTAACAAAATAAAAAGACAAAGCTTACCAGTTCTTTCATTTATAATTTATAATTTTGAGAGTTTTCCTTTGAACTGTTTTGCATTGACAAGATCACATATTCTTTGAAAGTGGAAAAAAAAAAGTTTTGAGATTCAAAATGTTTAAAATATGTATCAAAACATAAGGTCAATACAAGAGGTAAGAAAGTCTGGTTTGCTTGTATAGGTCCCTTGGGCTGCTGTCATATCAACAGTAGGCATCCCTAATATATTTGGTAAAGAGTAGTTATCTAGTTAAGGGATGTACAAAGTAATTACTCATTCATACAGGAACAACTCTCCTACTAAAATGTTATCGTGTCTGTGAAATCAACAGGACTGATATGCCCTGGAATTCTTTTATAGAGAGAATAACTGAACTGTTTTTACAAATATTACCTGATTTTAAGAACCGTGCATTGTCTCTTATTTCTTTCCAATAACAATATTACCTCTATCAGTGCAGCTCAGATCTAAGTGAGAATTAATTTATGTCGACTGGGACTTCTGAATTAACAGAGATGCCTTCTTCAGAAAGAGGAAGCAGACACTAGCTTTGATCTAATAACTTGTTCCAGGTTCTAAAGAAATAAACACACTTGTGTTTGTGGAGTTTCACATTCATGTTTCACATATGATCTCTTAGCTACAAATTTCCATTCAGAATCAGAAACTTGCAGTAATTTATAAGTCATTCTTGTGAAATACTAGGTGCCGTGGTAATGTGATGTTTGCAATAGGTTGCATAGTGTTACATGAACTGCTTTACAATGATCTGGAGAGAGCAATGATATCTGTATACAATAAAAGTCTGAAAATCAAAAAGTAAAAGAAAAATGGTCACATGAGTTTTTAGTCAGCATGACTGATTTGGAGGCAATACTGTAGGTTTTTTCTGTGATTGCTTTGCATCTGCTCTTCAACTGCTCTGCAACATCCACTGTTGTGGAGTTAAATAATGCTTAAGCTCCAGGACTAGATGCAGGTAGTAGAAGTGACAACTTTTATGACCTTCTGCAGGACATACACTGTAATATTTCCCCCAATTAATTCCTGTTTCTATGATAATAAGTGCAGTTGACCTAGAACACTGAAATAAATGTCAATTTAAAGACTTCTTTTGATGAAGAATCTACACAATTTCTAAATGTCCAGACAATTACCTTAAAGTATATTAGAACAAATGTATCAATTAGTCACCTCATCCTGAACTCACACATTTCTCCTTCTGTTTTTCCTTGAAGATCATGAAACTTCAAAGGCACCAGGGAAATCAATATATTTAGACTATTCAGGACCTGAAGTTCTGAGAAGTGCCCTCTATTGCTTTTTTTCTTTTGTCCTATAATCTGCAAAGGATCCACTACCTGAAGAATAGCAATGGTGAGACATACTTTAAAAAATTCATTTCCTCTTCAGAATGCATTCAGATTGGTGAACATTCAAAATTAACTAAAGATATCTGCAAGCTACTTAAAAGTTCACAACAGGTGGACATGACAGATAACACGGCACCCCAGGAACACCACACTTACATCAGACATCCAAATTCTGAATTTTTTTTGAAAGAAACAGAATAGAAAAGAGATTTACAAGGAGGATTGGTAATTTAAAATGCATCCATAAATCTAACTCCTGAAACATCAAGCATGTAAACAATCTTTCCTTTGAAATGAGTAATTGTTAGGGACCATAGGTGCAGATGCTTTTCTAACATAAAGGAATCTAAAATTGCTTCCTAGTAGTATCTGCAAACAGATATCCCCTTTCAGTATCTCAGGTACATCTGCAGACATTTTATTAACAGGAGAAACTGCTGTCCAAGACTCATATTCTTTCTCAAACAGCTCAAGTAAATTTCAAGCTCTGCTTTGACAGCCACCAGAAAATGAGCATGATTAGAAAGTAGGAGGAAGGATATATAATGTCCCCTCTGAGGCAATATGGTACATAAGTATTAAATTCTCATCTCTCATCTCTCTCAATTTATGTTTTTCTAGGACATGTGTCTTTCCTGGCTGGTATTCTCAGCAGGAATGGTACATGTTTCTTCTGGGAATGGCACCACAGCTGGGCTTGCTCTAATAGTTTCCTACTTCCACTGAAATGAGTTTCCTTTTGCTCATGTTTAATAAAACTTGTTTTTTTCCTCTCCATCTTGAGTTCTTTTTTTCTTCTGTTAGTTTTTCTAATCTGTCTCCAAATCTTGCTTGACTGCTCCCATATCTTTCAACCCTTATTTCTCTCATTTAATAATTTGTGTTTCTCTGCAGGTTAGCTTTCCTCTCTACATCATTCATTATATCAAACTCTCCTCTTCATTTCTGATAACCTTGATATTTCAATCATCTGCTTCCTTCAGTTTCCCTAACTGTTCTAACAATGCCACCTATAATGTTTCCTAATGTTGCTCATTGTCATACTTAGGACCTCATTTTTTCCAACAGCCTGGAAATCTTATGTTTTCTATTTGTCTCTGATCTGAGCATTATTTAACTTGTCACTGCAACAGGAGTAAGACTTTTGTCTGCAAAAGTTGCTTGGCTTTTGATAATCTCGTTTGATGTTTCTCAATTACAAGCTTTTTAATGGTTACTGCTGTGGTATCACTGATTTGATGATTGACACAACATAGAGATTTTTAAATTAAAAGAAGCTGTACAAACAAACTTAGCCTTTTCACTTCTACCTCAAGACTACATATATCTTTCATATTATGTTATCTAGTTCCTATTTATTAACCCTGTTGAGTTGAATGGACATGTTGACTTTTAAAATATTATACTAATGCAATTCTATTTCATCCTGCAAGAGGTTTAAGTGTATCATGGAATGGTTCGATTCCTGCCTTTTAGCTTTTTGTCTTTATATTCAAATAGAACATTGCCAGTAGAGTTTTCCCCTTACTTGTGTTCTATACATTAAAGTTTTTCTTTTTACAACTTCCTCTTTCATCACCAGTGCTTGATTTTGTTAAATAAAACACAATCTTGTAAACTGAAAAGTAGGAGACAAAATTAAGTAGTTTTCTCATTGGCACTGCTATGATTCCCATGTGTCTTATATGGTGTTGGAATTTCTTTAAGCGGGAAATTCAGACTATGAGTCAGAAGAGGCAGCTGTTGTTTTTATATTTTCCAAGAATATTGTGGTAATGCAACAGGAAGCAATAGCATCATGCTCAGGAATTGTGACTCACACCTGTCATTGAAAATGGCACCGTGATGAGATTATGTGATCTTTAGTAACAGAGCACAGATGAAGGTACTACATGATTGTGACAAAAAGGTATCTTTCTCAACAAACCAGTTAAACATTATGGGGAGAGACTGTAAAAGTATAGATATATGTATATTTTTTTTCCTCTTTCTGTCATTTCTTCTGATCAGGTTATAGTTTGTCATGAGAATGACCAAAACAAAAAAATGGGAGAGGGGGAAGGAGAGAGGGAATGGTGAGAGTGGTGATACACTGGAACAGGTCGCCCAGAGTAGCTGTGGATAACCCACCTCTGGAAGTGTTCAAGGCCGCGTGGGATGAGGCCCCAAGCAACCTGATCTGTGAGTGACATTAACTGCCCATGATGCGGGGTTGGAACTAGATGACCTTTAAGGTCCCTTCTAACCCAAACCATTCTATGATTCCATAAAAAAACAAAAGCAAAAGCAAAACAAAACCCAACAAAAAACGAACAAACAAAAACCAACTGAAAAACAACAAACAGTCAAAACCAGAAAAAAACAACCATTTGCTAAGCTAGTCAAAGTTAAGATCTACTTTGAAAGAAACATGAGATATTTTATGCTTATATTGTTGAAATTAAAAGCTAAAAGGAATTGGAAATAGCATTATACTGCAGAAAATTCTTGGCAACCTCAGCTCTAGGTATTGCTAACTGTGGAACCTGTAATATACCATTTTGGCAGGTGCACAGACTAAGTGTATATAAAAAGGTTAAGATTATATTAAAAATGGCACAGAGAATTAGAATACAGCTGACAGACGGTATCTAACATGTACAAAAGGTTTCCACAGTGACATGTGTCATGAACTATTCACATTGAAATAGCAAATACACTACCCTTCTAATTATTTTAGCATTAGAATTGGTTTTATGCTAGCCAAGTGAAAGGACCCTGTAATGGTACAGGGTAGGATAATAAAAGAAGAATGTTTAGCCTTCCCTCCAAAGTCATTTAGCCAGATCCTCTCTTAACAAAACTCAATTGGCTCCAGAAGGGCTGTGCCAGAGAGAAATTCATTCCAGTATGATTTTTGCAATGTGAAATTCAGCTCACCCTTTCCTCTATCTTTCATTTAATCTGAAAAATAACAACACATAGCAGACTACCCTTGTGCTGAGCAAGAGATATTTGCCAGCACTCAGAGATGGGTCCTAGCCTGTCAGGGACTGTCAGATGGAGAAGGTTCATCCACCTGCTGCTGTTAGAGTGCTGGCAGAAGCCTCTAGTTTTGTTCTCCCTCAGCATCCTGCCCTGCTGTGCAGAAGGCTCCCTGGTAATATTTGTCATTACCAGCACTGTGAAACACATCAATCTCACTGTTGAGATCTTTTGTGTTCCCATGCTGATTGTCCTGTTTCCTTTTGCCATTAAATAACAGCAAAAATCAAATTTTTTTAATATTTCCCAACTTCTGTAATTCCAGCACTACTCCAAGTATCTCATGAGTCTGGCAGACAACCAGTTTGTATTAAATACTGCTATTAACAGCCAGGGATACAAGCTGCCTTGATCTGGGATATAAGGTTATGCTCAGGTGCTGCCTAAAGAAATTCCAAATTATTACTAAACAATTCAAAGTGGGGAGGGGACACACACACACACAACGCGACACAGACAATGCTTTAAAAGCCCTACTTCTGAGACAGAGTATATAATGTGAGGAATTTAACAGCAAATAGATGTACATAAATAAAACCTTTCATCTTTTCTAAGATTCAGAACTACATAGAATTTTAATATTTTAAGAACTGTCTAATCAGAGATTCCTGAAAACTCTGTATTTATTTTTCTGATAACTCCATAATTCGAAAATATAAAATAACTGTTTTCAACAGTGATTTTCTTTTTTTTTCTTTCCCCTGAATTTTCATCTAAGTGGAAGGATTCTGAAAAAAAGATCCTTCTTTCTCAGTTTTGGGAACAGAAAACTTTTCAGTTCTTCGGGTTATAACTTGTCAGCAAGAAACATGGGATTTTGGGAAAAAGCATCTATTATTTTTGAAGTTTTGGCATGGGGAAAGAGTATAATTTATTATTAGTTGGTATTTGAAGGGTGATGGGATAGTAATCACTAAAAACATAAAATAAGTGACATGTCAACCTTCTTCAAAGTTAATTAGCATTAAACAGGGACATAAATAATGGTGCTTTTCATTTTGGTGTGACTTTTCAGAATATGTTATCCATTAATACAAATTCATTTAAAGAAAGATTTTTCTGATATAGTCATTTATTTATATTCTTATTGCAGGTCTCTGTAAAGCTGTCTATAACCATTTTAAATGCAACTATAGGAATATTCAATTTGTTTGAGACTTCATGCATATTTTGTTTTGGGGTAGTTCCAACACCTTTGGAAGACTTTAGTGAAAAAACAGTGGAAATGCATGGCCAGAATCCCAGATCGACAAACAACAAAGGCTCACATTTTCTAGATTTCATAAATTATATATGCCCTTATTGCACATTTCTACAGTTCTAATCTTCCAGAGTGTCCAAACAGCCTCATATGAAGGGAAATATTCTGTGACGATATGAACATTAGTTAAAGTTTTGTAGTTTTTATGCTACATATATTTCCAGCAGATGTCACCAATGCACTCTCTAAATTCCATTTGTCAGAGGCCTCAAGTTTTTCCCGGTGTTGCAGAAATCATGTAACACACCACCCCATATTTAAGCAACGAGAGAAAAATGAAACGCTCATGACATTACTAAGCTTGTCCAGCTAATAATGTGGTTCTTTACCTATTTTCTTCCAGGAAGGAGGTTTTATTACATGTTGGACCACTAACATGCTTATTGTTTTTTTCGCACAATCTCTGTACAACGCTGACATTCTTACTATCTCTGTGCATGTTTTGCTCTAAGACTATAGATAATAATGTATTGGGGTTAATTTGGTTTTTTTGTGAGACTACAGAGGAAGAAATAATGAACATATTTTGTGCATGTATTGTAGTAATTTTAGGGCAAACAAGAAGTACACTACACCTTGGGGAATGATAGAAGCACTGGGGTCAGTAGTAGAAGTTGTCTTCATGACTGCTTCTTCCCCGGGAGTTCAGGCATCCAGCTGCAACATCCAAACCAAACACAGAACACAGTTGGGCCCTGGGTTGGTTTCATAGGGATAACTTTGCTGTTACTTATTAACTTAAGCCTCTTAAAGTTCACTTAGATACAACAACAAAAAGCTGCAGAATGACCTCTACTGAGGCAGCAACGTGTGTGTGGTGCCAAAGCAGACATGATGGTTTTTACACTATAATGTCCCTGGCAGTACTCTCACAGATTTCAGAACACTACTTTTTGTTTTCCAATGGTTTCTAGGAATTGTTTCACAAATTCTTTTGGAACAGCATTGATCTGTCAGAAGCTGAACTTTCAGATTTGTCCAAAAGTGCGTAGAAATGTTCCTCATGTCAGGGATAAAATTTCTGGTAAAAACCACAAAAAAGCAAGCCCCACTTTTGAGTGAGAAGGGAAGCCTGGGAATTCATTTAGTTCATGATCATCCTGACTCACATTGGACTTTTAACAGTCCAGGGGAGTCTCCTGACTGCTGGACTAGAGATTAAGGTCTGGAACCATAAAACCATTTAAGCATTTAGCTTCATGAGAATGAGACACCAGATTATCTTTGTGTATTGAGCTTTAGAGGCTTTCTCTGGATCAATGAATCATAAACATACAAACTGAAGCAGCTGTACCGGGGGGGGGTCTGTGGAAATAAAGGAAATAAGACCTAAAGTTAGAGCTCATCCCCAGGAAATGGAGGGTGTAGGTGAGTTCTCTGATCACCAAGTACACAGGAGTGGGTTTGTTCTCTCTATTTGCATTCAAACCTCAAAAGCTGTTGGGTTTGTGCCAGCGCACAACTGAAAAAAATGTTGGAAGTTATGAGAAAACTGATTCTTGCCCAATTCTAATTATAGGTCTGGCTGGTAGCACTCCATGTTATTCAGGTTACTGATACGTGCCATTATACAATATAGTTTTCAGCTGCTTATAACTATGGCAGAACATTAACCATTTGGACTGAAATATTCCATGACTTTTTCTGCCTCGAGCTGATTTTTTGGTAACTACCAATTAAATCATTCAGGTCTTTCAGAATGTGAGTTGAGGGAAAAACACAAAAAGTGTTTAATGTTAATAACTTCTGCACTCTCTTCTAAGTAGCCTCCATGTGCTCTGTATGTGGGAATTCAGAATCAATAGAAGTTCATATTCATTTATGCATCAATACTTGCTGAGATATGGAGATCAACCCACATTTTCCCAAATTATGAGCTCTTGGGAAAAAAATTAACAACAACAAAGTCAGTTCACAATTCTTAGTATCTTAATTTTAGCTCCTAGGCTCTCCAGAGAATCTGTACTTACCAATCATGCTTGAAGATTTCAACTTTATCAAGAGGAGGCAACCCTACAGACAAACAACTAGAAAGATACTGAAATATGTCAATGAAAAGTGCTTCCCCACTCGGTTTCCTTGCCCAGTAAGGACAACAAAAATTAATCTCACCTTTCCCTGTCACCTCTCATCCTCATGGCTGCTTCCAGATGCAGCACCAAACTCCAAAAGTATCAAAGCCATGTTGAATGCATCAAAGGCAATCAGGCAAAGTGGAAGAGAGAGGGCTCGGATATGTGAATCGTGAGAAGTTAAAAAACAGAATAAGGTGGTTGCAGGGGGTTATGAAAACATGATACCAGAGAAACTGGGATGAATTGGTCGAAACTGTGTCTGGAATTGACACATAAAACAGACTGAAATAAGATGAAGGAATTGGAAATGGACCTGAAAGCCAGGCAGGTGGTGGGGAAAAATCAAAGATTAAAGGAAGGTGTGAGAGAGCAGAGAGTAGATTGCAGACCAGAAAAACAGCTAGTTGAGATTAAGCCTGCAAAGAATTTACTATAGGAGAAACCCAAGTTTTGCTGAGCCAAAAAACAGAGGAACAAAACAGTTGATCTGTTTAGATAGGTTCATCATACAGTGAGGCTTTAGGCCTGGGCCAGGTCTTGTCTGAATTGTTTTTGGAGGAAGAGATGATGCACATTCAGAGTTAGCCCTTTAATGGTGTCAAGGCAGTACCAGTATGAGTGTTACAGCTTAATTCTCAGAATTTCCTAGTGTTTCAATTAAAAAAAAAAAAAAAAAAAGAAAAGAGAGAAGCAGTTATTTATCAACTGTGAGTAAAAGGCAAAAATTATTTTCCCTGTCATTACTGGAACTGAGAACATAGAGAGGAGGAAATTTAGTTCTAGAAGAAAATGCTCAAATGCTTTAACAAGTCCACTCTGCATGAAAACTCATTCAATTCACTTCACAGCTTTCAATGTCTTAAGGAACGGAAACACCCCAGCAGAGAATACCTTTATTTAGTTACATAGAACTTGTCTGTGCGCAGAGCTCTCCTGAAACTGAATGAAGAAGATTTGTGAGAAAAAAGTACCATTAGTTATGTCATTAAAGACCTTCTCCTGATGTGTACAAACATGACTGAGAGCAGGTTGGGAAAACAGTCTGAATTTGGTCTTTCACCAGTTTTTGAACAGAGTTTTCTTTAACTTGTTTCTGTTTAACACACATTAGTGGAGATAGATTTATTCAAGCTCTTAAAAACAAACTGTATAAATTCAAGCTACTGTACCCAAGTCCAAATCTTGACTCAGTTTTTGTGTTCTCCCTACTCAGTCAAATCTCCCTCTAACTTTAAAAGGATTACGCTGGGTAAGGATTTAGCAAAACTCATCAACGACTTCATGATTTGGCTCAGAGCTCAGTGAAAAATGAACTCTTTAAAAGGACTGTCATGGAACTTACATAAATTTACCAAGTCAAAGTATGGAATATTCAGTGATTCATGGCAGTGTGGTTTTTATTAGAGCTCCTCTGAAACACAGCGGGCTTACTTAGCAAGGGTTCATGCAAACATTTTCTTTGGTTTCAAGCTGCAAAGGTTCACACGCTCCAAGTTTCACTTTAAGTTTTGGGTTTGAGTCTTGGAAATGCCCTACTTTCACTCAAGTTTTGCATCCAAACCATAGCAAAATAAATCTGGCATGAATGTGAACCAAATTCAGGCTGGCTGAAGTCCATCCAAAGCTGTGAATGCAGTTTAGATGCTTAGTGTGCTAAATGGCTTTTTGTTGTTCTTAACTGTACCACTGACAGCATGTTGGTATTCACCTTCCTTGTCCTAATGTGCCCCAGATTGCATGGCACCTTTGTGAAACTGAAGATTAAGATAAAATGAATGTCAAAGTCATGAAGAAGGTAAAAGGATACCATTACATTTGAAGGTCTGCACTAACAACAGGTTTCAAAAGAAACATTTTAGGAGTTTCTTCAATGGTTTAACTCCATTTTATCCTGTGTCATAAAAAATATAATGCTATTATACCACATTATATAAACCATCCCTTTGCCTATGACACCCTCGTTGTGTTAGAGTTCTCCATAAGCACCTATGAAGTGATCTCAGTGACCACCCCTGAGTTTCCAGATAAAACATGTTTTTGCTGTGTCCCTGTCAGGTACCTCATATATGAAGATCATTGCTTACTAAGCTGTTCAGTGTCATTTCATCCCTTACTTTTTTTCTCCATTACTCATATTTCTTATCATATCTGTTCCTCAATCTCTAGAAGTTCACACTGTCTTATTTTTGCTGCTGTTCCATTACTATATAAGTAATTATTAAGGTTCTTCTTTTTTCATTTTCTTTTCTGTGAATTAAATTTTTCACCTCCCTGCTCCTACTGTTTTCTTAGTTTCTCAAATATGCTTTTCAACCTCATCTTGCTGAATGCTAGCACCCTGCTGTGCTTTCACCTCTCTACCTCTCCAGGAAAGCCAGGGAAAATTAAACTGACCTAGGGGTGGCTCTGATTTGATTGGAAAGATTTTTAAACAGTTATAGACATAGTGAAGACATTCACTGGCATTTGCTGGAAGAAGGACAGTACCAATATGACTTGAAGAATGAGAGAAATGTAATAAATATTTGCCAAAAAAGATGAGCTAGGCTGGCCAGCAATACAAGTTGATTGAACTTTATAGCAGGAGATACTTATTTCAGACGTCAAGCTACTGTTAACAGTCACTTTCAGAAAAACACTGATGCTTTAGAATTTCACGCTAAATTTACATTAATCTAATGTGAAAGTCAGTGCCCAGTAATTCTGAAGTTAACTGAATAGATCAAGAGAAGTAGGAGGTACAGAAAGAGGTCCAGGTGGTAAAATGCTTTAGAGAAATACAAGTTGATGAAATTCCGCTTAGATGCCAATTTTTTGCTTTCTCCCTGTCATGACAGAGAAGGGGGGAATGACAGTGGTTATCTTACTGTCTCAGTTTTCAATCTTCTTATCCTGACTATTCTGCTAGTGCTCAAACCACCACTGACCAGCCCTTTACCAGTGCAACAATCTTTGCAATTGCCCTGTGATCCGAGATGGTTCAGTATTTGCAGATACATTCTTTTTTTTCCGAAAGACTGAGTAGAGTTTTCTCTCTTGTCTCAAAAGAAAGAAGAAAAGCACGGAGTCTCATGCCATTTCTCGCTACAAAATATAACCAAGCGCTTGATACATTTATCCCATGCATGGTCTGATGTCACTTGAGTAGGTTTGGCCATCTGGCTGCCTTATAGAGTTTCCTTATTTCTAAGGCTATAAGAGCCAGATCCACAGGAACATCTTCAATATCCCTGAGGATATGCATACAAATATCTTCATATAGGTGTCAAGAAGATGGGGCTCAACTCTCTTCAGTGGTGCTCAGCAACAGCATAAAGGGCAATGGGAAGAAACTGAAATACAGAAAGATTCGTCTGACTATGAGGAAAAGTTTCTTTACTTGAGTGACAGAGCACTGGAACAGGCTGCCCAGAGAAGTTGTGGAGTCTCCTTCTCTGGAGATATTCAAAGCCCACATGGAAAAAGTCCTGGGCAACCTGCTCTTGGTGAACCTGCTTTAACAGGGGGGTTGGAATAGGTGATTTCCAGAGGTCCCTTCCAAACCAAACCACTATGCAACTCTGCAATATAAACCAGCAGTAGACACTTGCACCTAGGCCACTTCCAACCTGCAGTTATGGTTAGGATATTTTCCCTTGTTTATTGAAAGTAGCTGTTGCTTTGAATAGGCAAGAACAGTCAAGTGGAATTAGTTGCCCACTTGGTCAAACAGGAAAGTTAGTAGATAAGCTTTGAAGCCTGAAATATGTTTTGTCAATGGGGAAAATGCAATTGGGAGAAGGAATTTCTTAAGGATTAATGAACTCATGGAACAATGACAGGGACCTGGTCTGAAAGTTTCTTGTTTTTGACTTACATGGGAATAAATTAGAAGCTGGGTGAAGATATAGGGCCATTCTGTTCACTTGATACAGTTGCAAATACCAAGTGACGCACAAATAAGAGATGTCGCAGGAATGACCCTCACTTTGACTTTTTTTTTGTTGTCATAGCAGAGCCATGGACTCCAATTTCAAAGAAAATAGGCTAAGTAGAAAATATTTATAGTAGAATATACCAAACCAATAACCCCCACTTCAGAAGAACAATCATCCAGCAGCGTGTTGCCAAGTCAAGTTTTCCTTGTACATATTTTCTATTTGCCTCAAAAATCCTTTGGGTTATTTAATATGTGCTGGTACAACTTCTGCAAAAAAAGGCAAAGGACACTTCAGAATCTATTAAAGCTTGGTAGTCAGGACATTCATCTTTGAGCCCAAATGACCTGAGAAGAACACTATGTCTAATTTTCCTGCTTCCTCTGTGCCATGGTTAACCCTGAAGCAGGATACCAAACCTGGATCCAGCATCCCAGATTTTGGATTGCTGTGCTGTCTCTTGCATTCAGTGTTCTAATTTTGTTGTAGGTTTTGGCTTTTAAGGGTTCTTGGCTTAATCTTTAAATTTCAAATAACTTCAAGTAGGAGCTAAATGCCTAGTTACTCATCTCAGTCAGTGGTAACTCTGAGTATACCATCAGTAGAAATACATGTGCCTGAGTAACTACTGGTAAAAAGAAAGATCTCTATGGACCTACACTATTACATGGATTTTTTGTATTAATCACGCTCTCTGATTTAGGTTTCTTAATCCCATCTAAACTGCCCTCTAATTTTCTATATTCCTTTGTTCACCATGCCCAAGTTAGTACTCTCACAGTACAAGAGATTTTCACAGTCTCAAATGTCTCACAACATTGCTGTGAAGCTGAGAACCACCACATTCTCAGTTTAGCAGATGGCAGGTTAAGACACAGAGACCTTGACAACTTGAACAAAATAATGAAAAGTGCCTGTGGTAGTGCAGACATTTGAGCCTCGGTTTCTCATAACAATTCTCCAAATAATCCTTGCTTTCTTCTCAAGTGAGTAAGTAAGTATTTTGGGGGCAAAAAGAATTATGTCTGATACTATAAAAGAGCATGAGAAAGGAGAATGGGTGAAAGGGGATGATTTGATTAAATGAGTGGTCAGGAGAGCTCATACAGGATACCTTTACAAGAACTCAAGATGGCCTGTGTGTCTGTGTCCTTTGCCTTCAGAAGCCTCCAGTTGAATATGTAAATTGGCTCTGGGATTGAACAAAACAAGCGCTAGTGCCAGTTTTTGTTCAATGTAATGTATTCCATATGCTTCATAAGAAACCAAACAACTTTCTGGACCCTCCAGGTACACAATCACGTATATAGTAATAAATCACTCATAAAGAAAGAAATAAAATGTAGCTGAGAGCTCAAATTTTTACAGAAAGCCGCCATATTGTTACTTTATAGACTAGAGGGCTGCTGTCAAAGTTTAGCAATCTGGTTGAAGAGGACCAATGCCTGGATTTCCCCAGACACCTGAGGAACGTATGTGGTCACCCTGGCTCCATAGACTATCAGTAAAATAAGCTCCCCAGGTTAAAATATTTAGCACAAATGAACTGCTTCCAGGAGATACCCACCAAGTTCTACTGATTAGATGTAGCACCTACGATGCCAGTGATTTAAACTTGGGTGCACTGAGAAGGTGCCTGAATCTGGATTGAATCTGTTGCCTCTAATGACAGTGCTGCAGGGCTGTGTGCCAGCAGTCTCCTTGGTCATTCCCTTGCAACTAACTCCCTGCCCCTCTGGCACTCTCCTGTTTACTAATACACAAAGTGGAGCAAAGATAAATTAACAAACAAGTAACAAGAAGCAGCAAAACCTTCTAGTTCCCAAAGGGTGTATTCACACATCAGTTGAGCGTGCAATTCTGAAATGAATATGGATTGGGGAGTCTTTGTATGCACTGTAATGTTGTAACTGGCTTCACTTTTGAGCAAACATCTCCTTGTCAAAAACTTTGTTCAGAAGCTCTAACACCTCACTCCAGTGGATTTTTAAGCAATTTCCTTCTACATGTCTCTTCCCATGTCCATGTACAGATCACTTATGAGATAAGATAGTTCCTTTTACTTCTGAGCTAACTGGTATAACCACCCACAGACGCTGCCCCAAGATATTTGCTTCAATTACTTCTTTCAGAACTTAAAAGAATAATACCCCAGCTGTATGAAAGGGTCATGAAGGGGGAAGACACTAGCAAGTCTGTTCTCCATCAGAAAGACTGTCTAAAGTAGAGACTCAAAATCTAGATGTGGACCTGGTTTATTCATCCTTTATCCTTTCTTTCTCACAAGTGGTAAAGTGGTTCGCTTAATTGGTTTTATGCATAGTCAGAATCCTAGTTTTCCTGTTTGCACATCACTATCCTCACAGGTGATATGAGAAACTTGTATTGGTTTAGACTAATACAATGATGAGAGTCATTAATCTCAGCTAGCCTGTATCATATGGGTGGAAGCATTTTCCATCTGTACTGAAGTGCTATTCGAATGTTGGAGACAAAAGCAGTTACTTCTTAGTCTACATTCTTGATGAAACATCTTTTGATTCTGCCACAAAAATATCAATGTCTCGGTGGAAAAACAAAAATAATTTTACTTTTTTTCCTCTGCAATATGAAAACCTGAAAAAAAAAGTAACACACACATATATTTACACATCACAGAAAAGCATGGATACACACATTCTTAAGGTGAAAACTTGATTTTGCTTATGAGTATTGAATAATTCCCAATGACTGTTGAAGACAGAAGTAGCACTCTGAAGAAAGGACAGATCTTAAACGGAGAAGAACAGTCTTCTTTTTCTGTTGAATGAATAGAGGTGGATGCAGTTACCAGCTGTTTAGTAGCATAGTAGCTCTTTCCTCACATAACTTGCAACACATGTTATCTGCCCACTTCACCCATTCGGGGAAAGTAAGGAGTCTTCATTTATCATTTGAGTCTTCATTTTTAGACAATCTTTCTGGTGGAAAACAGGCTGGTTAGTGTCTTCCCTCCCATGCCACTTGCATAGAGTTGGGATTCTTTCCTTTAACAGTGAGTAGTATTGAAGTAGGTAGGTATTAAGACGCTCCTCCTCTCCTATAAATCTGTCCCACCAATTAATGACATACCACATCATAACTACTCTAATATTTTTTTACATGAAGATACTGGTAGTGCCAGGTTGGCCATGTTGAGGATAACAGCACAGAAGCAGCCTGGTAGGAAAAATATTTTTTCATTCTGTGAAACTTTTTCTGAGATTCCACCATTTTTATGGTCCCAGTATAAAAATGGAGTCATTTCAAATGTGTGCATAATATCAAACTAGTACCTGAAAGACACCCTGCACTTACTCATAGATCTAAGTAGACACTGTTCAGGTCTTTGTGCTTCTGTTTTCCTACATCTTACAGGCTGTTATCATGTTATTGACTTTTCTAGTGAGGGAAAGTCATTCTTACACCTACCAGCTATTCCTTCCATAACCATTCCTGGACCATTTTTGATTGCCATATTTCTGTAAAATATTTAAGTCCCAACAAGTGAGTCCTTTCTAAAAATAACAAAATTATTTTGCCAGCAAACTCCTAAGGTAGCATCTCTAAAATAGTTTCAGCAGGGCAGACTCCAAATTCAATTTATCAGTTCTTAATAGCATACTCTCCCTGCTCCAGCTAGCCTGAATGTTTCAGCAAGCAAGGTCAACAAGCAGAGAGTAAATGACACTGCAAGAAATATAATAGAAGCTTTTATAGAATCATTTAGATTGGAAAAGACCTTTAAGAACATCAAGCCCAGTGATTAACCCAGCCAGTTTTTCCAGGGGGGTGCTGTGACTCTTCATGTCTTGCCATGAAATCCATCAGTTGAAACATCACCTTCACAAGAAAACCTGATATGGTATTACTGGAGTTAATAACTGCAATTCAGAATCTTTCCCCTGTAAATTTGGGGAAATTCAATCAGCATTTGCACTATGCACTGCAGTATAATAATGTCCAGTTTTAAAGACGTCTGCCTATTCACACATTGTAGATTGTATTTTAAATGTACCTGGCTGCCTAACTTCTTCATAAGGTGGCAGGAACACTCTGTGAGAATACAGAGAGGGGGTCTGAGACAGGGGAACTGCACATTTTTCTGTCTAGATCCATCCTTGTAAGTGCATGTAAAATGATACCATTATGATCTGGTTAAATTTAATTCTGTAATTTGCCAGTCACCACATTTTGTATTTGCTTCTGTGCCTCGTCTACAGGGTATACACATTAAAGCCCTATTAATGCTGTAGGCACAGCATTTGAAAGGAAGCATGTCATTTAATCTGGTGAGGTATATTTGAGCCCTGCTTTTAGTTCTGGTAGTGGTAGTCCCAAATTGGAATAATCTGAGAGGTTTTGAAGTATTACATTTTTGTGGGGAAAAGTTTTCAAATAACATATGCCCAGGTCTTGTGTTTAAGTGTGTACTAGGTATTTTTAAGTCCTGTGGCTGAATTAAATCAATGGGCACAAATCTTCTAAACCACTGCACTGTTTTTCAAAGATTCTAATGTGCCCCTGAATTTCACCTCAAGATCATGAGTGGCATGTCTGTTTAGATGAGATCTCTAACCACCTTATGTATATCTTCCACGCTCATAGACTGATACATTTTCTCCTAATGCAATATAAGACTCTTTCTCCAGGTCAGCAATCCTCTTACCATTCGTTCAATTTTTGGGATCCAGGCAGCCTTCCAGCCATTCTGTGCCCAGCCTGTAGTGTTGCTTGGGGTTGTTGTGGCCTAAGCGCAAGACCCAGCACTTGGCCCTCATGCAACTGGCCTTGGCCCATGGATCCAGCCTGTTCAGATCCCCCTGCAGAGCCTGCCTGCCCTCCAGCAGATCAACATTCCTGCCCAATTTAGTGTCATCTGTGAACTGACTTGAGGGTGCACTTAATCTCCATGTCCAGATCATCAAAAAAGGTATGAAACAGGACTAGCTCCAATACTGAGCCCTGGGAAGCAGCACTTGTGACCACCTGCCAGCCGGATGTAACTCCATTCACCACTACTTTCTGGACCCAGCCATCCAGTCTTTTACCCAGAGCAGAGTACACCCTTCCAAGACCTGAGCAGGCAGTTTCTCCAGGAGAATGCTGTGCAAAATGGCATCAAAGGCTTTACTAAAGTCCAGGTAGACAACATCCACAGCCTTTCCTTCATCCACTAAGCAAGTCACTTTGTCATGGAAGAAGATCAGGTTGGTCAAGCAGGATCCGTCTTTCCTAAACCCATGCTGGCTTGGCCTCACCCTCTGGTTGTCCTGCATGTGCTGGTACTCAGGATGATCTGCTCCATGACCTTCCCCAGTCTCAAGGTCAGGCTGACAGGCCTGTAATTCCCCAGATCATCCTCCCAACCCTTCTTGTAGATGGGTGTCACATTTTCTAACCTCATCAACTGGGACCTGCCCAGTTAGCCAGGACATCTGGTAAGTGATGCAAAACAGCTCAGTCAGCCCTTCAACCAACCCCTCCGTATGCTCAGGTGGATCTCATCCGGCACCATAGACATATGTGTGTCTAAGTGCTGTAGCAGGTCACTGACCATTTCCTCTTGGATTATGGGGCCTTCTTTGGGCTCCCCATCCTTGTCTTCCAGCTCATGTGTCTGGATTCCTTGACTGTAACTGGTCTTACTTACTGAGTCAAAGGTATTAAGTACCTCAACCTTTTCCTCAGGCTCTATGTTACCCCTGAATTCAATAACAGATGGAGATTCTCCTTAGCCTGCCTTTTTGTTGTTAATGTATTTATAGAAGCATATTCTACTTGTATTGAAAAAAAAAGACAAAGACAAAAACACCACCACCATTCCCCCTAAAATTTAAAAATTGAATAATAAGAGACTCTTCAGAGTGCTAAAATCCTCTTAACGCTGGTGAGTGTTGCTCACTGAAGCAACCCAGCAGAGGCCACCAGATTTAACTCTGTGAGTAGTTGCGGATTCATATTCCCACTGACAAGCGATCTTGACCTATATGTAGCACTCTGTTTACTTTCTCTCCTTTGATGACTGCTCTGTGCTCACCACAGGGAAACAGCTTATCACAGAAATTGATGGCAGAAGTTTTGCAAATTTGATGGTGTTTTTGTTTCCCATCACTGTCAGGGGAAAAAAAAAAAAAGGGAAGAAAGAAAAACAATGAAATCATAGCACCATTTTATTCTATTCATATACTGTGGAATAAACTTTCAGTTTATGTGAAGTAGTAAAATCAGTGGAGTTTTGCTGACTTGCCCCAGCTGAGAATTTTTTTCAGTATATTTATATGTAAAATCATACTAATATGCTATGTGGATGGGGATATATATGAAAATCAATATTAAATTCATCATCTTTAGCTGCTGCAGACCACAGTGAACACTTGCTCTCTAATGGTTAAATGCCCCTTGGATCTGAAGTCCTTTGATTTATTGGAAGAAACCTGCTGGGCAGAACATACTGTGGAGCTGATTAATGTCAGCTTCTGTCATCAGTTTCCACTTAGATTCTTGGCCAGCTCTGACATCTCCTCCCTTAAGGATCCAGAAGAATTTGAGGACTGATCCAAGAGCTTTACTGGCATGGGATTTGCAGAATGTGGTGCTTGCAAAATAAGGAAGATGAATGGAAGTAAAATTCCATGTTCTCTACTGGACTTGTTTCTTTAACTCATTTCTCTGGAGAAAGAGACCAACGCCAGGACCACACCAGCAAGGGAAACAAATCAATAGCATGTTCACTGGTTTTGTTACAGATGTCTTGCATTTCCTTTGCTGCTTTATATGCTCCCTCGTAGCCTGTCAAACTGGAAAATGACTGCAGCGAGAATGCAGAGCTACCATAGCTGTCTAGATTTACACTCACCAAGGTACAAGGAAACTTATGGACTACAAACCAGTTGGTAGTGTGTATCATTTTAGAAAGGATAAGCCCTTATCTGAATAGGGCTAATAAGAAGTGGCAACCTCTGTGATTTGCAGGTTGATCGCTCATGAGTACTGTGAGCTTTTTTAACAGTAGAACACAAAATCCCATGTCCTTTCCACTCACCCTCCCTCGGGAATGATGACTGCTTATGGCAGATAATTTTCTCATGTTCATTCTGACATATTTCCCTTGCAGTTTCTAATTTGGAGAAAATTACTCTTATGTTTCTTCTGAGCATAGAAATCTCCTGTTGCTCATCACACATATGGATACTTCTGCTACAGGAATCACACATTGCTCTAAAAGTCCTAGCAGTGCTGTACCCATTGCTGAACACATTCTCACTGGCAAGAAGGAAGTATAAGTGAACAGTCACATGATGAAATATTAAAATCAAAATATAATGAGACTGTGGAAAACTTAAGAAAATGAGCTCTCCTAGAAATCACATTTAAACTTCTAAGAAACCCTAGTACAACCCTTCTAGTAACTTGAGATAGGATTTCCTGTCCTGCATCTCACCAATGACAACCTGATTTGCCAGAAATACTGTAATCTGGATTAAGAATATTACACTGCTCCCCTTTAGAGGACATAATGTTTTACTGTTAGCAACCTGCTAACCCGTCTAACTTGTTCAGTCCCTTTTAATTTTTCCCTCTTCATGGTGAATTTGGTGCTTTCCAAAATGAGTTGTAGAACAACTTCACAGGGCTGGAAGCCTTTATTTATTTCATTTTTTTCCTTTATACCCCATTCCCCTTCCCTTCTTTCATATTCCTTCACCACTACTTGTGTGCTTGGGGGCAAAGGGAAAGTTAAAATAATGAAGGAAGAGAGGTTTTTTTTCTTAGGAATAAGCCAAAGAAGTTGACAGGCCTCCACAATGCTACACAATTAAGCAGATAATTTTCAAATGTAGCTGTGGGAGTTTGCTGATGATCTACTTTTTTTTTTTTTTAAGTGAGGAATTTTTCAGCATGGACAAAACTACATGCCTATAAAGAAAAAATTTAAACCTGAACACTACACAAAAAAAGGCTTTTCCAATGGCAAATTAAGTCAATACATAGATTCCCACTGACTTTAATGGGCTTTGAATCAGTCCCAAAGTTATCTGAAATCTCCAAAGTAACCAAACTTTTAAAAACCAGTGTTTATTACTCATTTTTCTGGGATAGTATTTAAGTCTATAAAATGCAGCCATTTTCAGGATCCTCAGTCTCAGGGAAAACCTGTTGGGAAATGTTCATTGAATCCAGGATGTCTACACATAAATAGTTTAGGTTCACGAACCAGAATTTTTGACTACATATTGCTGAACTGGAACATTTCTGACCAGTTCTACTATGGATAAAATTAGCAGATGACACACAGATTGGCAGAATGTTCTGGACCAATTAAGCAGCTGGGCAAATTTAAACAAAATATTCAAAGAAAATACTCAGTACAACCAAACATGAAGCTATGCATCAGAGAACAAGGAATAGTGGTTTTCCCTTCACTATCCTGGAAAGCAGTGAGTCCAAAAAAACTATTTGTCCTGATGGAAAAATCAACAGAGTATAAACTCCCCCATGGCAAATGTGGCCATTACATTTCTACAACAAAAAGTACCTCTACTTTTCTTTGCAGCTTGGGTGACTCAATAAAGAGATTAAAAGAATTGGGTTTTGCTGGATATCAGTAAGTTAACTTGATTACACTGCAAGATTGAGAAAGAAATGTCAAATAATAATTACCAGGAAAAGCCGGCTTATTAGATATAAGAACTGGAGGAGTTAATAAATGAATGGAAAGAAATACCAAGGAAGGTGGCAGATTTTCCATCTCTTGATAGCCTCATAGTACAAAACTGTAAAACATGCCTTAGTTGAAGACTCATCCTTTCGCTTGGTATCAGGATAACAGGAGAAAATCAAATAGCCTCCTATACACAGGAAGTAAATTTGGATAAATCTATCTTGCTTTATTTATGAAATCTGGGAAGTACTCTCCAGCAGTTGTAACTAAAAAATAGCTGGATAGAGCTTTGTCAGTATGGTTAAACAGTTCAAAACACATTAGAGAGGAGTTTCTGTTGAACTGTGAAAAGACATGATCCATTCTACTTTGAGTAGTACATTGATGAAAAGGACCAAGTGCTCATTCTTGCTTCCATTGACTCCAATAGAGCATCTACCATTGACTTTGTTGTATGTAGTAACAACCCCTTAATCACTACCAGAAAAAACTCCAAATCTGATTTTCTCCATACAATTTTCCTTCAGTCAATTATTAACAGCTGGATCCTGGGGCTTTAATTAAGCTGAAGCTAATGACTACCTAAGAAAGCACTAATACCCGATGCTGCCTAACTGATGAGACAAAGTGGCTGTTCTCTTTACGAGGTGTTATTTGCTTGACATGTTTGCATGACTGGGTCTGATGTTCTGGTTCTGAAGCTGATCTTCCAGGGTGCTGCATAATTGAGGTTTTAAATTATTTTAAATTATTAGAATACCCCTGAGAGACCCCAAGCCATTCATCTAGCTAAATGCAGAGTTCTCCAGAAGAATCCTGTCAAAATGGCATCCTCATCATGCACTGAAAATACACTTCGCCCATACGTTTTAAACTTCTAATTGTAATAATGACTCTGGCACCTAACTTTTCTGGAGGATTGATGGCTAGCTAAGGCTAATAGCTCTCAGATGAATTTCAGGCCACAGCTCCTCCCAAACAGTCATTAATCTTCAGGAAATGTCCTATGCTTCCATCAGGAGTGTTTAAATGTGTCTGTATTTTTAACTAGATTATCCATAGCATGTGTCTGAAATCAGCTGGATAGAAAAGTGAATTTTTCTGAACAACTTTAAGATTTGTCAGGACTTAATTTTTACATGGCTGTTTTCTTATAGTCCTGCCCAAGTAGTTCTTCACCTCACCAAAGTTCTCGGTGACCTGGCTGAAGACTAGCCTTTACCTAAAGAATAAATATCAAACTTGATAACAACATAAAGCAGGTTTTTCTCTTTTACTCAGCATTGCCCCAGACTAACTCTCATGGAGATGCTAAACTATCACTTAGTTTAGTTCCCCAGCTTACTCACTGATCCTTGTCTCCTGGAGATTCATATAGTGTCATTAATTTGATCATAAGTTCTTCTCTGAAGTGAATCAATCATCCTGGGGAAACAAAACCTCAAAAAGTTGTTGGGGCAGTTAGCTTTGGGAACCACTCGCAAAAGGTCATGCTCAGGAAGTCACAATAGGTTTGGCTCTGTTCATCTTGCTTAGTCCTATAACACATTGTACCAGCCTTTGTATCCTCAAACGTGGCCTCGCCCCACATTTCAGCTCACAGAGTTCACACTTTGCATTCCATGCTAAGAAAACACAGTTCTGTCAGGCTGTAACACAGACCTCACTATTCCTGACACTGTGAACTGAACTAAGAACCATACACAAAAAGATTGTTATGATTTGAGGTCACTGGGGAATCGCATGGGGCCCAGCAGAGGCCCAGGACCATGTACTACACAGCACTGATGCAGACAATCTGAGCTAACCCTGAGCAACACAGACACAAACCACCCTTCACCACTCGGACTGGGGGCCAGGAATCAGTCCCGATATTGAACGCACTTAGCAGTGCAGCCAATAATAACATTTCCTGGGAATAAAGTGAGCCCATTGCTGAACTGTTTGCAAAAATTGTCCTATCATCATTTTTATCATAAATCATTGACTGTCACACCAAACCTTCAAAAATTGGAGAGTTATGCAGGGCTCTTGCCGGAGTGATCCTTTTAAGGATCAGTTCAGAAAAGCCACTAGGTTTTTTATTCATTTTACCTTCAAAAGCCAAGGTTGTGCCTTATTTTTCATGGTCTTCAGGAGAACTTAGGTAAGGGATTTAAGGGGTCTAAAAGGCCACGAAGTAGTAAATTTTCAGACTGAAGTGCTCCTGACAAGCAAGTTTGAATGTATAAAAGAATCAGACACAACAATAACCTAGAAGAGGTTTTTGAATAAAAATAAACTTGAACAAATGCAAATGTAAGACATTTGCTGAGAGTTTCCAAAATAGCATTTGTTTACACAGCTTTTCAAGAAAAGAGATTTGATAACAGTGGAAAATTGACTAACCTTTCCAAATACTTGCAAGGCCTTGGTTGTTGGCCTTTGTTGCGAGGTTCTTTACTATGAAAATGTGTAAAAGATTTACTTAAACAGGAACAGGTATGAGTCTTATGTATACAAAAATGTGGCAGAAATAAGCATTATGTGTGAGTTTATCAATGTACTTTTGAGGCCCAATACCATCCTACTGCCTACCATTTCCCACCGAGGGTATGACATCTGCAAAGAGCAATAAACCATAGACCCCTCTCAGTTGTACTAGCATAGAATTTCCCTTAGTAGTTAAATTATGAAAGCATATGGGAGACCTGAGAAATTTTCTGAAACGAGATCCCAGGAAACCTGATAGTGTACTTTCTTACCCATATATTAGTTCACCCTTCAAAAAGTTTAGAGCCAAGAGCAATCGCAAAGACCAATTCTTACTGAACAATCTGTGAGTGCTGGTAGAACTATATAGGGTGACCCTGGCATGAGGGAATTTTGTGGCAAAAAATAAGTAAATAAAAACCCCTCCTTTCACTGTGAGATAAATCTAAAACCTTCTCAGATTATGTTTCTCACAGGACTGTTACATAGAAAGGAGAAGACACATGAGCATTGTTCTGCGTAGCCCAGCAGTGATGATTCTTTATTGATACACATGACAACAAGCTTTGAGATCCTGCTCCTAGTGTCCCTGTGAGTGGAGACACATCGAGCTCAGGCTACTCAAGTGAGTGCTGCAATCACAGGGCAGGTGATTCTCAGTGTTGAGGAGGGTTTCAGAAGAATTCCTAACCTTGGTTCCTCTCACTTCTGTTTTGGCAAATCAACATTTTCCAACACAGAAACATTTTACTGAACAATTCCCACTTAGCATTACTAAATGACTAATTTTCCTCCATAAAACACTGAAACATGGGAAAACTCATATCCCCATTGATAATAAGGCTTTAAAATATGGGAGCTTTAAAATAAGGCTTTAAAAATGGGGAGATTTTTCTGCTTTGTTAAAGTATGATTCCTTATACAGTTAATGTGAAGGACAGAATATGCCAGGATATGCCTTTAACTCACAAACATCCAAACTATATTGTTCCGGCTAAGGAAAACGACTTGAAGGTATCTTTATTTATTTTATTTCTTAATACCTTGTCCAAAATTTTAGGTCGGTTATGGACATTTAACCATTTGGTTCTTATCTTAAAACACATTGAAAGAAAGATAAATTCATTAAATTACAGAATGGTCAATTTTAAGAGGATTACCTGTATCAGAAAGAGTAATCCATGGTTTACAACAGTAATATTATTTTTTAAAGCTGGTGGATGGAGCAGCTGCTTTGCAAAGTTATTAATTTCCTGTAAAGAATAGTGAATGCTTAGCAGTCAGAATGCAAGGCAGGATGTAATTATACAGTCATGTATGTGCATCTTTTATACATTAATTCTGCATGGAACTCCTCTTTCGAAATGATCAGTATTGTTTTCTGCTATGTGGAGCCAAAACAAAAATGAACTCTGTATCCATTAGAAAGGGGCCGCAATAACAGCTGGTTTTAAGGACAGGCATTTGCAGAACTTCAAGTAGGCTGATTCTCAGTGGTCACAAGTACAGGGACAGCCACCAAACCTGAGATTGCAATGCATAAAGATGTAGGTTTATGAGTGGGAGAGGTCTGGACGTTTCAGGAAGTCAGGTGGTTCTCACATCTGTCTGAATGGTAGACTGAAGCCTTGTTCTTCCCTCAGACCATGGATTGTCTGTGCTCACTTATCCCTGTAGGATCCCATTTACTGCCTTTACATATTGATACTGGTGTATTTGTTTTATTTTTTTTTCTGAGATCTCATATGCATGCAGGGGTTATATATACCTCAGTTTTCCTAGAAGGAAAATTGTCTAACTTTTTCATGCTCAAAAAATTCATCTAGAATCCTTCTGCCAGTCAAATCCCCTGTGCAGAATCCCAGATCACATCCAACACATTCAGATGTGCATTCTTCTTGGGGTGTGTATATAGTGAACCCAACACACTCCCAATACATCAGATTTTCTGCGTATCCACACACCGCGTGGGCAGAACACAGGCATTACTTCTGGGCAGAAATTGCTGGAGATAAATTTGGTAACCCTGACTACCTACATTGTAAACCAGAGCTAATTTTCCCCATGACCTTTAGTGAACATAACTATGTCCTTCATCCAAAATAGTTTCTGTGTTTTATTCACAATGAGATCTTAAACAATCTTTACCATCTACAGCATCCTCTGTCTCCTTCATATGGTACTCTTTTATAGAGCAGTGAGTGAACATTTTGGACCTGTGTGTTTAAATTTCACATATGCCTCATTGTGCCTCATCCTTTTGCTAGAGGATTGTTGCCACCTGCCTTACAATGAGTGTAACAGACAGAAAGTTTCCAATCTATTTGGAACTGAGGAAAGAAATCTGTCCCATGCTTTCTGTTGAGATCTGCCCTTCAACCTGGTGATACATAAGCAGTTTTAGTGAAGCTAACCCACCTTGCATTACCTTCTGACCTGTTACTGATGACAGCTCTCCTTTTCTTCCAAGCTGTACATTTGGAGGAAAATGGAGATCAACAACAGGAGACAAGAATGGAAACTGACTTAGTAATTCCAGGAACAAAAGACATAAAGTCCTCCAAACTCCTTATTTCCTGTGCTGCTTAAAAACAGAACAGGTTTGTTCTTTCATGCAGAGAGGGAGCAGCAAGAGTGGTTGAAATCCAGTTGGGGCAAAATGGCTACTGGAGAAGAAGGGACTTTTTACAAGGGCATGTAGTGACAGTACAAGGGAGATTGGCTTCAAACTGAAAGAGGGCAGGTTGAGACTGGGTGTTAGGACGAAATTCTTTACTGTGAGGGTGGTGAGGAAATGGAACAGGTTTCCTGGAGAAGTCGTGGATACCCCATCCCTGTAAGAGTTCAAGGCCAGGTTGGATGGAGCTCTGAGCAACCTGGTCTAGTGAAGTTGTCCCTGTCCACATCAGGAAGGTGGAACAAGATGATCCTTAAGGTCCATTACAAAGCAGGCCATTCTACGATTCTACAACTTAGACGTAGACACAGAAATGTTGTGTTCACGTACAAGAGCTTCAAGGTCTTTATTCAGAAGAGAACTTCACATTCTGGAGAGGTTTGAAATTGTTTAAGGCGTGAAGAGATTAATAGATTTTTTCAAGTATGTTTTTCTGATTTCAGTGTCGTCTTAGGCTAAAGAGCATATTAGGGCTACCTTGCCAAAAAGCCTTTATGGTCTATATAGTAGAGACTTCCGTTTAAATAGAGGGGTAAAAAAGTGTTAATTGAAGCTGTATTTTTGTTTAAAATTATGGTTTTGAATAAGGCAATAGGTTAGAGCAAGCACTCATTCCCTAGCCCAATTTAGCCCATTCAACCACAAACCCTGAGCATCTTTGGCCAGATTCCCCAGTGTGTTCCAACCCCTGTGAGTTGCTGAAACTATTTAAATGAGCTGGACTTCAGCCAGATGTGTCCAGCTGAGAGCTCCTCACAGTGTGGGAGCCCTCAGTGCACACAAAGGCAGCACAGATGCTTCCTTGGTCCCTGCGCTGCCACCCCATGCTCCTACCTCATTTGGTCCTGGCACAGGGACAATGTCACAGGGAGGGAGAGAATGCTGCTGGCTCTGCTCATCTGACATGCAGGCCTGCAAGAATTGAAAATAGCAGGAGGAAAACAGAGCAACACATGAGTCCCAGTGCAAAACCAAATAGTAGGGAGCTCTGCTTGACAGCCCCTTGGCAGTCTTCATTCACCAAAATCATGCTGAGCAGAAGCACAGGAAAACAGAGCCCCTTATAATTTCAGTCCACATGATTCCAGTCACCAAGGAAACTCAAATTTTGTGTTCTTTCATGGGTTTTCATCTTAGTTCCAAAAACCATATTGCAATAAATTACTTTCAGAGACAAATTCAAGGCTGGCTGCAGAAGAAATGAGGTGGGCAAAATTCAGCTCATAGTCTGAGACACCTCAGTGCAAAGATCCCCATGGATATCATCACTGGATGTTAGAGAGCCCTTCATCCTGAAGCAGACATGAAGCATGCGGTTCAGTTGAGTAAGTGCAGACGTACTGAATCATTTTAGATGTCCTAGCACATCCCCCTCCAGACACTATCACAGAATCTTAGAATCATAGAATGATTTGGGTTGGAAGGGACCTTCAAGATCGTCTAGTTCCAACCCCCCTGCCATGGGCAGGGGCACCTTCCACTAGCCCAGGTTGCTCAGAGCCCCATCAAACCAGAACTTAAACAGTTCCAGGAATGGGGCAGCCACAGCTTCTCTGGGCAACTTTTTCCAGTGCTTCACCACCCTCACAGTAAAGAATTTCTTCCTAATATCCAATCTATCCCGCTTTCTTTCAGTTTGAAGCCATTTCCTCTTGTTTTGTTGCTACATGCTCTTGTAAATAGTTTCAACCTTCCTTGTAGGTTCCCTTCAGGTACAGGAAGGCTGCAATTTAGATGACCCCAAAGCCTTCTTTTTTCAGGCTGAACAATCCCAGTCTAGGCCCCAAATCTATCCTAGGAGGGTATAATTCATCTGTAGGTGGTGTGTCTGTGTACTAATTTGTGCTGATGTCTTAGATGTCCTGAGACATTTTTACACCAGATGCCTAACGGTGGGCAAATTACTCCAGTCCTTAGTGGCCAGTCAGAAAAGTTGTTTGCTTAGTTCCTCTTACTGTATTGCTTCTGCTGACTCTGTCGACTACTGATGCTTATATACCAAGCACATCCATGAATGTCTATGAGTAGACACTTGAGGTTCAGGGAAAGGTTCAGTTCCTTACACGTAGGTGTCTACTACCATTTAATATACCCTGACATTTCCCATTGGCTTCCAGCTGCAGTTGCTGACTATGTAGGTCCCTTGTATGTCCTAAATCCTATCTGCCAGCCCTGTAAGAGTTTTTTTGGATTTCCTTAAATGGCACTTACATTTATGCAAGTTTACTTATCCACAGGGCTCTTTAACTGGAACTGGACCCCAATGATATATTTAATATTTAAGTGTCTCAAATTAAATTTTGCCTGAGATGACCAAATGGATTTTTCCTGTATTTTAATGGGATGGTTCATGAGGAAACATTAAACATTGCTTTTCTCAACTAGTTTTGAATGCCCTTGGGTTTCCTAGGGAACATTCGGCGCTGCCCATTCACATATCTCAGCAGCTTCTGACAGAAATAAGACAGTTGTAGCTGTGACACAGTCACTGCAAAGCACTTTATGTTAGGGCAAAGACCACTGTGACCATGTCTGCAGTAACACCATTCATTTTTCAGGATAAATTATTTTGTTATAGGAGTTTTGAAGTACTGCAAAAGCTAACAGAAAGGCTCTTCATGAAAGAACTCAACATGTCTACAGTGGTTCAGGATGGAGTGAATTGCAAGTGTAAAACACCTTTCTTATGAGGGACTAGGCTGGGATGGAGAATCCTTATTGCATTCATGTCAGCTGAATGAAACAAGGAGGAGCATCTTCCCCTGGCACTTCTGTTTCAAATTTCTCCTTGAAAAAAAAAAAGTATGTCTCCATCCAAAATTCATAGGGCCAATAAGCGTTCTATAGCTCCATGCCCATACCTATCATTGCAAAAATGCCTGGATCAGAGGTACACTTCTAAAACCAGAACGGAATTTATTATAGCTGTGGCAGTAAAGCATCTCTGCTAATCTAACTTGTCAGCCTCCTAGGGCTGCAACACTCAAGCCCACTTAGATCAAAAGATACATGAAAAGACCTTCCACATAAAATGAGATTGGAAAAGTGAAATAATATTCAGCAAAATAAGTAGAGTAATTGAAAGAGAGATTTGAAGGGGAAAAGTTTTTGATGGGAAAAGCTGTTGCTAAAATGAGAAGGAATATCTTGGAAGTATTGTTTTTCCTCTCATTGATGCCTTGGGGAATGTTGTTTCTGAATTTTCAGAGGATTATTCTCAAATGTTGTATTACTTTTTGGGGTGTTTTTTTGGTTTGTCTGGTATTTTTTTCTAAAAACAGAGCTATTAAAGAATTCTTTTCAGGTCTAAGGAGCAAACTTGAAATTTAAGGAAAATCAAATTTGCTCATGCCGGTTTTTATGCCACTGAAAGGAAGTTACTAGGACTACAGTAGGAACCTTCAATCCTTTTAGAAACACAGTCCTCTTCATAGAGAAGATTACTTTCTCAGAGTTTGTGAACTGTAGCTGACTGAGTGGATCTGAGCCACCAGGCTGAAGGGAGGCACAGGCTGTGCCACAAGTGATTTTTCAGATGTGTGGTCTCAAGAGTGTAATGCACATTTGTATACGAGGGATCCACAGTGCCAATATTTCCAATACTGATAAACATCAGTGTTTAAACCATACAGTTTCACACACTGTCCAAAGACAGCAATATAATGAATAAATAAATAAATAAATATATAAATCCTTGTCCTCTTTGTTCCAGAAGGATAATAATATTTTCATGACTTATACTACCAGTGATCATTTGTGATCTAGCCCCATCGCCAGGGACTCCTCACACCCTTCCCACATCCCAGGACCCCATTTAATCCTCCCTGGGATCATCAGCCCCTACCCCAGCAAAGCTGCAGAAGCACTGCTGGTCTCCAGTTACCACTAGTCGCAGTGCCCCCAGCTGCCTTGCTCCTGGGTGGGATGGGACAGGCTGCCGGGTCCTGCTCCGCTGACCCAGGGACACCCTGCCAGTACCAGTCCCCACCCTACGGATCCCCCATCCCTGCTGTGCCCTCACACACAGGTGTATAGCTGGAGCCACAGGCCAGACCAAATCACACAATCAAAGTTTTTTTCTTTTTAAAAACCAGCATCTGTGATACCTGGTGTTATCCTGAGAGTTAGTAATTTCCTGTGTTCAGTATTAATGGGAATGGCTCCTTAATCCTCCAAAGCGATAAATGTACCAAATATTTTGACTGTGGCAAGTATTGCTATCAATAAATGGCAGGGAACAGTGGGTTTCCTGTGTACATATGCCCCTCTGATGAGATCCACATAACATGTGGCTCCTAATACCGAAGATGGTGTAATCCTTCACTTGTCAGCACCACACTAAAGGTCAGTCTGGTTTTTCTCACTTTACAAATTTCCATCTGTCAAGGGATGCTTAATTCACAGCTTATTCTCACATCTACCCCAAGGCTGTCTAAATTTAAAAACAGCCATTTGTTTACAATGTTCCATTTTTTTTTAAAAAGGAGAATTTTTCAAGCTATTAGTTTGCCACAAGAAAAGACTTAGAGGAGTCTTTCAACATAAAACCTAAAAGGCTGGCTATAGTCTTTTTTTTGATTATAAAAGCTGATGTTTCCATAATCTGAACTTAACATCTGGTATTTAAGAAAGCATAGGACGTCACTGATGTTCTCCATGAAATGATACCTTGCCCACCAGCTCATTCTCTATTATCTAGCAGAGTAAATCTGTGTGAAAGCAGTTCAGTCAAACCAACAGGCAATAGAATTGGGCTATATAAAACATTCTGTATGCATATATATAGGTACAGAAAAATATGCATTTTAACAAAAAATTCACTGGCCATGAAATAAAGAATGCTACTTGTTTAATGCAGGGCTCAAGCATGAACATAGATTTTGATGACAAGAAGCTGACATTGGCTTACTATTGACCTCTTGCTCCAATGCCTTGCTGTACTTTGTAGTCTCTGTTGAAAGGCACATTCACTTACTTTAGCAATTTGTGTTTAAATACAGAGTTATCAGATATTTGTGAAATAAATCTTTTAATGACAATGATAAGTGGATTACCGATACTCAGAGAGGCTAAGGCAAAGAGAAATGTCTAAACCACACAACCCCCACCCTCCTTCTTGATGTCAAGGACCAGATTTGAGTGATTTAGGGCTTCCTGAAAATTCCCAGGTACGGTGACTGTACTGAAAGGATACACTGGTGGCTCTTAGTCATGAAAGCTAAAAGAGCCTCTGTATCATTACAATGGCCTGAGACACCCATTAGTCACAGTTATTTTTTCTTAAATAAATTTTAAAAAAATAGGAGAAATCTGTAAAATTTTTGTTTTCTTCATGGTTTAATTCTCTTTCTCTGAAGTTATATGGGACCTGAAGACATGACTTAGTCCACACTCTAGTCCTGGATGGTCACTATGCACAATCTGTCCTGAAGCAAATCTAAAGCACCAAAAACCACTAAAGTACAGGGTATTAATTTTTTTTTTTGCAAAATTCCCTCAAACAACTAAGATATAACATAGCAAAGCTCCAGGAAAAGTTAGCAAAGTCTATGTTAAAAATTCCTTGCTGAAACTATGTATATAGTTTTTCATATATGGCCTTTCCTCTGTAGCTTATGAACTAAAAGTATTCATTACTCCTCAAGTGAGCTTACCGGGGGTGTCACCTGGGCATTGGACAATACCAAGACTGAAGCCAGTCTCTGACAGCTCAGGACAGTAGAAAATTGACAAGACTTGTAGCGGTTGAAACACTACAGCAGCTCTGCCCCCTGAACTGCACTCAGCAGGCTGGACTTTGGACATACAGAAGGTACCCTGGATACTGCAGCCCAAATCAAAACTGGGTGATTGTAAACCTGAAAAGCAAAATAGACCCCTCTTTAGATAATGCACGAGTACAAAGACCCATTCATAGTCCCATTGCTGGGACAGAAATGGGGCAGAGTTCCTTTTGCAAAAGTTCATCCGAATCCTTGTTCTCTGTGCTAGTTATCATGTTCTAATCTCTATCATGCCCTCGCAAATACCTACAGTTATGTACAAAACAACACCCTATACAGCAGCAGGCCCTCATTATATTATGAACTGTCAAGAAAAACCTTGTGCTTCTACTTTTTATAGTCACTATGACTTGACCCAGCTGAGAAGAAAGGAAAACACAGTGACAGTGCCAAGAAATATACTGAGTTGCAGTCATCATCAGAGGCTTCCATTAATCATGGGCAGAACTACAACAAAATAAGGAACATCTTTTTTAGGTTCTCTTTGTTTAAGTCTCCTAGGAGATTTATACAGCTCTGATGTATATCATGAACCTTGAGGGTATATTTTTAAGGTCTCACTCACCCCATCTGAAATTGAGCAAACATGTAAAAATAAATAAAATAAAGCTGGCCTATGTTAAGTGCAAATGCTACAATAGCGTAAACTGCATGCTAAAGAGTTTTCTTTTTAAAATAAAAGCCAACCCCCTTCCATTGTTTGCAGTACCTTCTAAAGTTAGAAACAAAATACTCTCTCTGCTGATTTCATCCTTCTTACTTGGCAAATGCTGCTGGTATTTCTGTCTTCACATTGGAGTGCTACCAAATAAGCCCATTTCATGTTTCTTTGCTTTCACACTGGGATCTTTAGGAGTAAATCTGCATTCCTGCACTAATTGGCAATGCCACTCTCAGACAAAAGGACGAGTCCTTTCTGCTGGGCTACATCGCTGTGGAAGAATGAACCTGTATCTGCCAACCTACTGCACACTTCATGCCTTCTCCAGCTCTTTGGGAGGCAGCTTACAGGCTGCCACTCCTCTGAGCCTTCCTGGCAATGTCAGACCCCAGGAGTTGATTGGTCCTGTGGGCTCCACTTCTGCCTCAGCCCATATTTGCTCATTTTCTCCACCAAAACCTCCGGAGTGGAACAATGTCCTGAGACTGTTTCTATATAAACATATCCACAAGCATAGTATTGACAGCCCTGAAAATTAAGATGGAGCTACAGGAAATTTTTGCAGTTGAATATGTGAGCTAGTATTTTAGCTTATTTAATATTAAATTAATTTCTATGGAAATGATAATTGTAAGGGTTATTGTTTGTATGTATTTTTTCTATGTACTTTATACACTCAAAAGTGATGGTGAAATTTCCTGTGGTTACATTTTGTCTCAGTGTGTTGCAAATTAGTACAATATGAAAAGAAGCTGAATCTTCACCCTCAGTCTCTAAATTTTGACCTCAAGGTAATTTATTTCTAAAATAATGTTATTATGCATTTTTCTTTATGTACAATCTTGCAAAGCAGGGAATGGAGTTGATTTTTTTTTTCCTTATGAATGCTGATTTGTCAAGCTTGAAACTTTACAAGATGTTTATTATTTCCAAGTAATTTTCATTGGCAGAGTCTACAATGTCAAGGGTGAATTTTGTGTTCAAATCCAATATGAGGTCTATGAGATCTATACTGCAAAAACCGTGGCTTAGTTCAAAACAAGAATTTTCTTTTCAATGCTACCTAAATACTAGAATTGCTGTCAATTATTCTAGTGTCTCTCATTAGGAAGGGAAAAAAAAGTATATGCCTTGATTTCCTTCTGCATCAGAATAAAAATGAATGTGAAAACATTGAATTTTTTTTCCTGAAATAACATTCTTGTTTTCTGTCCAGCTCTGTTTTTAAAAGTCAACTCTATAAAACAAACAAACAAAAAATCTTCCTTGCTGCCTAAAGTTGCACAGCAATGACGACTTACCTTTTGGAAACACATTACAGAAAGGTGTTGTATTATGAAACTCAGCAATGCTGTTGAAAAAAGTTAAGGTCTACTTTTCGGGCAAGATTGCCCAGTGTTTGAAAATGTTACATTGCAAGCTGGCACCAGCCTCAGAAAAAGGTTTTCTGTGCCTAAAAACTTGCAGCCCCCAGAAAAGTCCCTATATCCAAGCAATTTGATTCTGGCTGCATACCCTAATACTGCAGAGACACAACCCAATACTCTACTAGCAGTGATAAAATTAGGGCACTGGCAATGTGTACTGCTCTGCTTGAAATAAAGTCATCTTCCAAGGCTGAAAAAATGCAAGAGAATGAAGATGGATGCACACACACGTTAAGGAAAAGTGTATTTGTATCACTGTAAAGTCATTGCTCATGTTTTCCAAGGGATAAAAAATTATAGGACTGTTAAATAACACGTCTACATTAAACAAACAAATGAACAAACCCCTCTCTCTCTCCCTCTCTCTTTCAAGTTAGTTGTCTTTCCCCTATTCTTCCCAAGCCTTGATGTTCTGTAACAGCTTTTTTAGAGAAAAATCGGGAAATGAGTCAAAGTCTGCTTTCCTGAGCCAGCAGTGACTGTATTGAACTCTTTTTTTTTTTGCTTATTTGTTTGGTTAGTTGGTTGTTTTTACCCCAGTCTTTTGTCTCTGGTTATATATGTTTTTATGTTCTCAACTAAGAAATAGAAGGAAAATCCTATTTCAAGTCACATCAAGTAGAAAATATGATGGATGCACTGATTCAGATGTTAGGTAGCCCAAGACCGTTGGTCAGAAGATGTCATAGGCAGAACTATTCACATTTTGAATTTAGAAAAATAGACTTATATTCAGCCACTCGCCCAGGGCAACATAAAAGTTCAGAAACCACCTGCAAAGAATAAGCAGAATTACAGAGAGGAGTCTCTGGCTCCCAGCCAAGAAGGCTGTGAAAGCAGCGATGTATTTTTTATTTAATCTAAATTTCTGTTCAAAAGAAAACTTAGATTCCCCAATGGAGGAAGAAAACTCTGGTTTTAGACTCACGAAACCTGAGTCCATCCCTCATTTTGTACCAAATGAATGTAGACAAGCTCCTTTTGTGGGAGCAAGATTTGAATGGTGTGAATGAAATGCAATTTACAGCCTGGGATCTGCTCTTTATTAATCAGTTGTTTGAATCTTAGTAGTACTCAAGGGCCCTACTGAGGATCATGCCCTGCCATGAAGGCTCAGTGCAGAATACATCACCCAAGACAGCCCAGGTCCTGAAGAGAGCTGGAAAGAGGAACTGCCAAAGGGAACAAGAGCAGGCCATGTGGTCAGGGTCTTGAGGGGCTAAGTATTTGCCAGTTACAATTTTGTTTCATTTCTCAGTAAAAATTTGGGGCTGTGTTTTTTCATGGATTTCCTACAAGATATCAGTCTAAGTGGATTCTGTGGGGGAGAGCTTCTTGGCAATTAAAGCTCAAAGGCTGCCTTTTTTGCTGTTTTCGAGAAAGAAAGAAAACTCCACATGACCTCCAATTAGGTTTGAGCAAAACCGAAACACGTTTCAGAACTGAAATGCAGTCCCAAAGTGATTTACATCTGCTCAGTGGGAACCAAAGGGAGGAAGGAAATACTAGCAGTACCATCTTCCAAGACATGTCTGGTCCTGTTAATATTTGTTGAGTTGTGGTATAGTTAAAAAGTTCCAATACTGTGAAAAATGATGTGGCAGAATATGTTAGCAATTAACAGCATATACCACAGCAATGGAAAGCTCTTAGTGCCTTGTACTATCCATATTGAGATGTGGTCAAAGGAGGGAAACTAGGTTTCATTTTGGCTGCAAGGCAAAACACAAGTAATCTGAAATGAAAGGAAAGAAATATGGTTCACAATAGCTAATCCCTGTGGAGCACCTGGTTTCTGCATAGACTATTGTTTAGAAATTAAATGTTAATAGAAATTCATGGTGACTAACTTTTATTGATCTTAATAAAAGAGAAAGACACTGCCCTCGTGGAAGTATTTGTAACTGTGTATTTTTAAGTCCAAATGTCCAATGAACATGAGTCAACTTCTCAGACATCATGCAATTAGCTTTATAAGTGTGAGGTAGCAAGAAAAGAATGAATGATCTCTGCTTCAACGTTCATATTTCTTATTTCCTCTCATCTATTGGGAGGACAGACACTGCTTTTTGGAAGATAAAGAAGAGCAACATGTCTCCAGAAACTGAAAATAAAGAAAGACCATGTATCCCACTCAAAATGGACAATAGTTGCAGAGCTCTGCAAGTGAAGTCAGTAAGCATAAGAACATCTTATGGGCACTTAGAAGAGTCAAGGCTGAAAGAAACTTAATTTTAAGATAAAACTTGGTGATTATGCGTGTGTATGGATGCAGGAGGGTCTCATCACTAATGTCAAAAACTCTCTCAGGTTTATTCAATGGCTCACTTTAGGTCTTAGAATTGCTTCTAGATCGTGTTATCTCAGATGCATATATATCTACATCCTTACAAATTGTTGCTGCTTCGTCCAACCACTCACCTCTATTTCCCATCATTGCATTTCTCATTTTCCAGTATTTATCTCTGAAGAAAGAAATCTTCATACACAAAGACTGAAAACTTCAAAGAGTGTATCCACATATCTTTACTGGAAAGGTAATTATTCTAGTTTAGAAACATGATATCCAACTTCAAGGAACTTTAAGTGTAGACATGTGGATGCATGACGATTTTCTAAACTACTCTTACAGAAGATGGACTGATTTTTGACATCTGCCTGAAGGTGGAAGACTAGTGTCCTCAGCTGGCAAACTCAGACATCTACACATAGGAAGATTGTGGTGGTTTGACCCTGGCTGAATTTCAAATAACCACCAAAATCACTCTCTCACTCCCCTCTGCAGCTGGACAGAGAGAGGAGAAAAAAAACCAGCTAAGGATTCCCGCGTAGAGAGAAGAGCTGGGAGAAGTCACTTACTAATTGGCAAAACAGACTCAACATGGGGTAAAACTTAAATTTATTACTAACAGGATAAAAGCTAAAGAGTGAGAAATAAAACAGTCTTAAAACACCTTCACCCACCACCCCTCCTTCCTTCCATGTTGTCTCTCCTCTCCCCCCAGCAGTTCAGGGAGACAGCAAAGGGGGGTTGTAGTCAGTTCTTGTTTCCCATGGGGTGCAGTCGAGTCTCTACACCCCGCTGGTCCTCCATGGGCTGCAAGGGGACAACTTGCTTCACCATGGTCTCCACCACGGGCTACAGGGGGG
>VZRE01011165.1:0-28235 GCA_013396775.1 Cephalopterus ornatus | reverse complement strand
ACCTCTCCAGTGTGAGTCCATCCCTCGGGCAGCAGTTCTTCTCAGTCTGCTGTCCTGTGGGTCACTCCTCCACGGGCTGCAGAGGGACAGCTGCTTCACCGTGGTCTTCACCACGAGCTACAGGGGGGCCACAGCTCTGAGTCCTTCCCGTGTTCCGATGGGGTCCCTCACAGGGCCTCAAGTCCTACCTGGGAAAACTTGCTCCAGTGTGGGTTTCTCTGTCCTCGGGCCACAGGTCTCCTGCAGGACCCTGCTCCATCCTTGGGCCTCCCACGGAGTCACAGCCTCCTTCATGCATCCACTTGTTCCAGCCTGGGCTCTTCTATGGGCTGCAGGGGTGTCTGCACCCTCCAGGGGTGGCAGGGGGCTCAGCTCTAAGTCCTTCTCCTGCTCCCAGGGGAGAAGCCCCCCTCTCCCCCTCCTGCTGCACTGACCTTGGTGCCTACATTGTTGTTCCCAAGTTCTCCTCTGCTCTTCCCGGGCTGGAATTTCTTCTGCAAAACAATCTCCTCTGTTCTTAAATATGTTATCACAGAAGCGTTACAGTGCTAATTGGCTCAGCCTTGGCCAGCGGCAGGAAGTCCCTCCTGGAGCTGGCTGTCACTGGCTCTTCATAGGATAGGAGAAGTTTCTAGCAGCTTCTAACAGAAACTACCCCTATAGCTCCCCTTGCTACTAAAATTCAATCACATAAACCCACAACAAAGATGAATGTGCATGTTTCAAAGCAATATTCCCTTAAATAAATTATCAGTGTCCCCCTAATACCCTAAGTTTTATGATCATCTAGAGCCTCATCAGAGCAACATCTATGTCTCGAATGTAGTGTATGTTCAGAACACACAGGTATTTAGACATGCTGCCTGTGTTCATCCATATCTTAGCCCCTTTCTGTTCCTGTGAGGATTTTTTTCATTCTATATTTGTTGAAAGAGGACATGAAAAATACCTAACATAGAATCTGAATGGGAAATTTGGATGAACCCCTAATTTTGGGGCAATACAGGAAGAGAAATACATATAAACTATTCATTTATCCGCAAAGCTGTACCCACACTAGGGCTTTAACTAATATACATTCTGTTCGTTTCTATGTCAATATTGTCAAATTGGTACTAGAGTTGGCCAGAAAACAAGAATTTTATTTCGCAAAAAGTCATGGTTTCAGAAAACATTTTCAGTCTGTATTGGGACAAAGCTGAGACCATTCCAGAAAAATTTGCAGTAAAAATGCATGTGAAAAAGTCTTTTCTCCTAGTATCTTATAACTCCCCCATGTGCTCACAGGGACTACTGTATTGCAGCTGTACTAGTAATGAAATTGCCCAGGGATTGCTTCCCTGCCCTGAGGCCAGCTCACACAGCTTGTGTTGACACAGTTAATTGCTTTTACCCCCCAAAACATGCTGACTGCATCTATACTGGCTCAGACTATCCCCTCAGCTGTGCTGGGACATTTTTGGGAGAGAGGTAGTTAGCCCAGGCCAAACAATTGCCAAGGACCATGTGAACAATTTAATTGTACCGACAACCATCTGCCCGTGCTCAGGTTTGCTCTGGCCCTGTTTCACACACTGAAATAAGATTGCTCAGGAGACCATACTGAGGTCCTTGCTCTTGTTCTTCTATGCCAAAGGAGTTTTCCATGCCATTAGCTATTTTGAGAAGGGATTTTCTCTTCCTGGTTTTGATGAGAAATTCCAGCCTCAGCTTGCAAAAGAAGTCATGACAAAAAATTTAATGGAAACATATGCACTGGTGTAAAAAGTTCAGATGAATCTGCATTTTTCTTCAAAAAATCATGCTGTTGACAAATTCCACCAGTGCAATGATTGATTTAAGACATGCCCTCATTAGAGTATTCATCTGTACTTCAGACCTTGAATGTATTTGGCTGGTTTTCCAAGGCCATAGTTGCTAATGCAGTTCACTCCATAGCAATTACGTTGTGGTTTTTTCTACGTAAGAACTGGATTAAACAATCTTGCAAATATCAAAGGGCATAACTATTCTCTTTTTTTCTTCTCTTTTTTCCTTATTATCTTGCTGACTGTAGTGGCTTCACTCACTCCTAACACAGTTGATAGATACAGCGTGTTTGGAGACTTACTGCACATATGCTTTGTCCTATGTTAATTCCTAAGAAATGTACCTTCTTGAGAATTCATCAATGCAAGAACAAAGTATTTGAATAATGATTGAAAAAATAAACAAAGGGATTTGAGTGGACTGAATGTTCATTTGTATTTTATTAAGTTTTCCTCAGATCTTCTTATTTTGTCACTCTGCATGCACCATCCCATTTTTCCTTTTCCCTTCTTGTTTATTAAACAAGTCATTACTTCAGTAAAGAGAAGCATGTCCACTTAATTCCTGCTCACTTCAGAACCTGCTTTCACACCATGGAAAAACGAATAGGGAAATCTTGAGCATGTTTGAAGTGGTTTTAAAATTCTTCCCTTCTTTATAAGACAAGTTATGTTTATCAGTAGCTTTAACTTTAGGGGATCTACAAAGGGACTGGTTTGTCAGCAGAAGACTTATAAGTCTCCCTAACAGTATCAAAGACATTAGGGCTCTCTCAATGGTAGGATGCTAGAGTTGCACACTAAAGATAGCAGACACATGCTTCATGGAAGTAGCACTACTGAAATATAAACAAGCCCTCTTCATCCAGACATTTTTGGTTATGTTTACAGATTAAATCTCAGGATGTGTATATTAGATGTTCTTGTTTCAGGATATTAATGGCAAAATGAACCTGTTTTTGATGTTTAAGTCACATTAATGTCTGATGGACTGTTAAAATGTTAAAGGGTACACCAGACATGCTGTAGTATGTGACATATGTTAGTCATACCATACTAGCTAGGAATTTGGATTTGTTTATAATGAACATAAATTGACTGAATTTAACCCCCCTCTACCTCCTCCAACAGTTAAATCACATTAGGTTCCATTTCCTCTGAAAGACAGTCTTGAAAAATTAGATGAAACTTGAAAAGCAGTTGTATTCAGATTTCAACAGTAGTACATAAAAGTAACCTGCTTAGCAATAGGAATTTATGTGACCTGTGGACAAATAATTGGATATCAGAAGAACACTCAGAGATAGCTGCTTGCTCTTCAAGAAGTTTGGTGTAATAAAATAATCATCTTAACTCTTGAGCCACCATCGGAATAGTTGCAACCCCTACAAGAAATCATTTTCATCCTGAACATATTTATGCTCAGGGTGATTTAATTTATTCTCTTTTATAAAAATGCTGAGCATGAACATTATCAAAACAGAATTTCAGAGGCAGACATGCAGGGAGAAGGACCAAATGAAGCAGAATAATTTATTTCAGATTTTAGACATTTCACAACAACTAATGTTGCCTCATTGTTATTCTTCCCACCTGTGACTATCCCATATTTATTACTTTGTACTAGCCCCACAGACTTTTGGAGAAAAGTCTTTGCTTCTGTGATGGAGTTTCAGAGCATGATCAGGTCATTACGACATCAACCAAAGCTGAATTTACCTTTTTTTAAAAACATTGTTAATTCACATGCGAGTAGGTCTGTTGCAGGTGGAAGGAAGGATTGCTTTGTTGATATGGCAGACTTTGGATTTATTTGAGTAAAGAAAAGCTTAAATACCAAGGAAGCTTTAAAGCTTTAAAAAGCTTAAAAAGGCAAGAAGCTGCAGGTATGCTGGGAGCTGCTATAGGAATAGGAACCTTCTTCACTAAGCTCGGCCTCCCAGAGGACCTAACAGAGAGGTGTCTGTGTCCCTGCAGAGTGTCCCTCTGGAGTCAGGGTGACATTTCAGCATAAGAGTCAATCAGTAGTCAATATAGTCAATATATTGTGTCAATCCACACTCAGGAGGAGAAAATAAGAGGTGACCTGGACAGCAGCAAAGTCTAAGTGCTAGGAGAAAATCTGGGGCGACTTCTAGTCCGCTAGTGAGGAAAGCATGGGAGACAGTGGCTGAAAAGTGTGGTTGGCTCTACAGCACTGTCAGCATTTGAACAAAACACTGCTGAGAAGTGCTTTAAAATATTGCCAGTGAATTGAACTCGTAGATCCTGGGAAAAATCAGGCAGTGAAAATGCTTTTTTCTTCACATTCTCTGTCTTTTCTGTAAATACACCCCTTTCCTTATGCCAGGCAGCACAGCAGAGGTGTCACAGACATCAAAGACATTTCTGCTGGCTTTACAACAACCAGAGAGTCCATCTTCTCAGAGGAAATATTCAAGAGGACCCTCCAGATGGTACACATCATTTTCCACTGCTGTAAAGTGAGCCATGAAGCAGAACAAAATGAACTCAATAGGCTGAGGGATCTGGCTCCTTATAGCAAATTTGTATTTGAAGACACTGCTATGCAGACTAATGCTAATAAATGAACAGATCAAACCTGATGCCTCTGAACCTCTCTGGTATCTTGAACATGACCTTCACAGAGGCAAATGAGAGCAAGTATGAACTTTAACAAGTCAGGCATCTTAATGCTAAAAACTAACAGAGCTGTATTTTCAGAGATGATAATACTTTATGTATGTCCTCTAATCACTATAAATTTTGCAAGGTGACCTAAAAGATACCACCAATTTCTCCACAAATTCACTTGAAGAAAAGTGGTTTCGTGCAGGGTACTCTTGCAGTTGTGGAAGTGGAACATAGGTCCTGGCTCAGTGATGGTGAAGTCCTCTCTGAGGAACAGTGAATCTCTTTTCCTTTCAGCTTTTTAAGAGGTCTGTGATTGATACAGTCTTGGTAGAATAACAACAATAAATTTTATCTATATAGAAAATACGTTTGCAGAGGGTTTTCAGATTTGGTTTTAGGCCAGTTAGGCACAACTTTCAAAAATTTTGAAATTATATGGAAGAGAAAGTTTTAAGAAAAATGTCTCGTATCAACTGAAATGTCTCTGAGAGAAACACTTGATTATGGTTGACTTTTTAATTGTATTGAGAATGCAAAATGAAACACATCATAAGAACATTAAACATGCAAAACTATTTTGAAAGGAAATATTAGATGCTGGGTTCCAAAATTATAAAATAGGATATTTTGGCAATGTCAGAATATTTGTAGCTGCCAAAATTTAAATTCAGTGACTCTAATAGGACTGTGCAAAGCATTTTCATTTCAGAACATCTGCATTTTTAAATTCTACATTTTTTTTTCTGGCCAGCAGTAGCATAGTAGGGATTCTAAAAACATATGATTAATTCACCTATACCTGAACATCTTCCTAGTGAAGAGTAAGAAAATAGTCTTAAAATTGATTTCTATTTTGAGAGGCATTGGAAGAAGTTTCAACTAAATGTTAGAGAGTTCCATTTATATGCAATTAAAATAGCCAAGGAATTATAAAACGAGTTCTTATAATGATGTAAGAATTTGACAAACACAAGTGTTGGCTCAATGAGTTCTGCTTTTAATCTTGGCATTTAAAAAACAAGACTGTCACCTTATTTTAGTTATTTAAATATTATTCCAGGCCCACCTTTGTCTATAGCTACTGAGGGTAAAGAGGTACTTCCAATGGAAGATGAATCTCAACCAAAAATAGGTACCTAAGGTACATGAAATAAGTTTCTGTCTGTAAATTTATGCAGCCTGTGTGAGTTGTCTGAAGAATACTGTCACATTTGGCACAGAATTCCAGTTTTTGCAAAAAAATGATAATACTAGAAAAATTAGACAAAAAAGTACCTTACAAGCAAATGAAAACAATTCATAATAAGTGTTTTGGTAATTCTTGATATTTCTTCGGACATGACTTGTAAACCTCTACTCAGAGTGGTGTCCCACCCTTCTCACCCCGTGATAAAAGAAAGAAAATGGAAAGAAAAGAAATTTAAAGCAGACCCTCCTCAGAACAGGTCTCGCTGCCTCCACACAGGAGCAGTGAAGGGCGCCCTGATGATGCTCTCAGCCACTGGCCTGTGCTGGTGAATGTGCAGGCTGATGGGTATCAAGCTTCTACGTGCCTCATTGTTTTCTGTATTCATGTAACGGGAAAGAGAAGAGGTTGCATTAACTTTATGCAAGATGAGAAAATACACAAAACCAAAGAACTTCTGTTTCCTCTGTTTTAGCTTGAAGAGGAATAGCAACCAAAAGAATGGCCATGGTAAGACCAAATCTTATAACACAATGTGTTTTTCCCCACAGGAGCATCCTAGACCTTCATTATCTGTTAAGCACAGTCCTCTGACATATCTAGAACAGGATTTAAACCTAAATGGTTGTCAAATCACTCTCACAGTCTTGTGGTATGCTGTAAGTCTTATGGGAGTAGAGTGGAAAACTTGTCTTTAAATGAATCTGAGTAGAACTTCGAGAGGCTGCATGGATCTCAAATTTGTCTTTAGGGTATACAACAGTTCGTAAGACTGCTACTTTTTTGTGACATAGCTTTTATGGGGGTAGAGCCAGAATATTAAGCTCATTACTTCCAGATGGAAAGGTTGGACAAGACAGAAATCCTTGGCATTGGGACCATGGACAGAGTGGTGTGATACGGACATGACATATTGAAATAATCTAGATAGAAGATACAATGTTAGCCAAGGTTGTCAGTTGGATACTTTTTAAAACATTATATGGTTTGTAACAAGGTATTGTGTATCCTTCAAAATCCTCCAGATTGAAATCCTGGAAAGACTGTGGGGAAAATTGTGATTATTTTGCTTAAGTTACTAGAGTTCATTTTATATATATTAAGAGCTTGGCATCATTTGCCTGCAAGAAATTTCAGGCCAGCAATTTATACCGTATGAGCAATGTACATCATGCTAACAGCACTTAAATGAGTCCAGGTGCTCATTTGTAACTTGGGATCTTGTGTGTTCTTATTCATGGGCTGTACACTGATAATAGTGTAGTGCCTCAAATGAGAATGCGACTCAGCTATGTCTCAGGAACCACACGTGTTTAGAAATCTTTTTGCATGAAATCCTTACGGCTACACTGAGAGTTTTCCACCAGGGGGCATGAAAAGTCCACAAGATTAATCACTCTTCCACCGTATTCTGCTTTGGATGTTTTGCCAAGGAAGACTGCCTAAGACCATTTAGCAGTCAGAAGCTCCATCCTACACATTCAATACGTATATTATCTGAGAGAGAGGTAGGAACAAAGGGAGACATGTTACAAAGGCTTGAGGAGAACTGCACACTGGACACAGCTCTGTCATGTAGTCTCTGTTGCTCAGATGAGCTGTACATCTGTTTTTGAATACTATGTGCAAAATGCTTGTTCATACACATGGGACATTTATGCTATCTCTGACTTCAGAGAACATATATCCAAAACCTTTTCACTGTAGCATTTACAACAAACCCACATTACGATCTTTTCTTTTTGTGTGCTTTCTCAGGTCCGGTGATGAGCACAGAAGTCTTGTCATAGACCACTATAGAGAGGTATAATACTAATTCCTGTGGATTTGCCTGTATTTAATACGCCATCTCCAAACTTGTAAAACTGGATTCAGCTCCAGTCAGTTGTATGATGCCTCAGTACAAATGAGGGCATCTTTAGGTTTCTGATCATCTGCAGTTAGTACATTTTTGCCATTCACTACTGTTGTCCAAATGCACTTAATAAAATGTTTCATCTTACTCTTATGAATACAGACTCTCAATTCTTTGACTTTAAAGGAAACCTCTCTCTACTGATGAAATTATTAACTTGATCGCTTTCTTCAAGAGGACTAGTTCAGTAGAGTCCTAAAATGCACTACATTACCTGTTCTGTAAACAAAATTAAACACAAATAGGGAGCCCTTTGCTATAAAGGGGAGCTTTGCACAAGATACATGTTATAACTCTCAAAAGAATTGTGAAAATTTGGGAAAACACAAGGTATATTTTGTAAGGAAAATATGTCTATGTGTCAGCTTGTTTCTCTACAATGTTTATAGGGTTTCATCCTTATCCATGTATTTCACTCTTATCCATTTCTTAATGTTCTCTGATTCCACACTCAGTGTTAAGAAAGAATTGTTAGGTGAAATTGCAATGAAAAGCTGATAATACCTTTCCCACGTGCACTAACTTTTGCAGAATAGGTAGGTCTCATGAACAGATTCAACAGGACCCTGAGAAACACAGAGATGCACAGTCTGCAGTCAGCTGGCTGTGCAATAGCTCAAATTGTGCACAGGGAATTCCAGGGCTCTGGATTAAAATATTAGTCACAGATAGTCTCATTTGTTTTGTAGTCTACTGCTCTTTAAGTATTGAGCACCTTAAAAAAAAAAAAAAAAAGGTCGGAAGGGCTCCATTTTTAAAGAAAACAGTAATAAACAGACTCATGTAGAGTCCCGGGAAGATCAGAGGACCCTGTGGCAGTAAGTAATAGCCATTCCATTTTCAGGAACTATTAGCTCTGAAAGTTTTTCAGATGACCTATTTTCTAGAGAGACTGTAATGCACTTCTGAAAATCTGGGATTCTCTTTTACCTAATTGGCTTCAACTCGCATCAACTGAAATCTATACCACCTCTCTCACAGTTAAGGAACTGGATAACAAATCAAATAAAAAAGCAAAAAAATTATACACTGATTAATTTTATTTTAACCTGAGAAGACATCAGGAAATTTGAGCTGATAAACACTGTTATATAATTTGGTCATATCTGAATTAAGGCCAATGGCTTGTTCTCAGACAAAGTATATCTTTGCAACACAGTCTGAACCTGCATTTGAAAACAGAATAAGATGAACGTTTCTCTCGGTCACATCCACAGGTTAATCACAGTTCAGCCACTTAAAACTATTCTACATTCTTTTTGAAAAAGAACCTATGGTATATGACCTTATTCGGGGAGTTCACAGACTGTAGAATAAATGAATCTATGAACAGACTTAATTATTTAAATTCAAAAGACAGGAAAACTCCTCAGTCATCCTGAAAGTAATAAAATGAGACCTAGTAATAGAGACTAAACCAGATGCGATTGATATCTCTCATAAACAGAAAATAAGACTGCAGTAAAAACCTCTTACTAGGAACTGCTGAAAGATCCTCAGACATTGTTATCCATCAGGTCAAATTAAAAACATATTTGCTGTATTTATCACCTCAAATATTGAATTTAGAATGACTAAGTATAAAGAAAAGAAAACTAGCAACAATGGTCTGTCTTCAGTGTATTGTCATAGAAAAAATAGAAATGGATGGAAATGCAGAGTTTGAAGTTAGTGGAGGACATGCAAGGAGAAGCTTGTCAAAGCAGTAAACTTATGATATCGTGGTGGGAGTTCAGCAGCCCGTGTTATAGTTCATGGGGCTAAGAACTCTAAACCTTATTAATTTCAAACAGGTTCTGGTATGCAAGTTTGGGGCACAAAACCCTTTGGACTAAAAAACCATCTTCAGAGTTCCCACAGATGTGAGACTCTGCCCTGGGATGGATATGAAGCTCTGTGCCTGGAAAGAAAACTGCGTCAGTGGAGTCAATGTACACTGCATTTTATGCTTCAGTGAAGCACAGAGCAAAACTCAGCAGAGATCTGCCTCGAAGGATCATCATTTACCTTCAAACTGTAGGAGTGAGTGAATAGCAATGCACTGTCAAGGACAGAAGAAAGAGGTGGAGTTTCACTGAGCTGTGAAACTTGTGATGGTCAATCCACAGGCAGGGACTCTGTGCTTCTTCACAGTCTGTGATTTCACAACATCTCAATTCCCTGGAACCATATTAGTGTATCTTGATACAGTCTGTTGCTTAGATGACACCAGTTTTGGCTGCATTGCGAGACCTTGGCACAAAAACTGTGTTGTGTTTCAGTATCCTTGCACTTCCTGTGCTGCTGCTGGGTAATTTACAGGCAACAAAATTTTAAGAAATAAATGGAAAAATAACTGAACTAGTAGTTTTTCTAGAAATAAGCAGGTAGGACCCACATGGGACACAGCAGGGACGTTCAGGAGTCACTACAACTACTCAACTGATCCCCTGGCCTTTGTAGTTCTAGTAGAGGGAGTCCTAGCAGGGGCAATCTGATCCCCAGGGAATCTATCCCTCTGTAGGATGAACATATCATGAGATTTTCCATGGGAATAACTGAAATTGTGCTGTGTCTTATGCCTAAGGTCTGATGGGATGATCATAATGACCCCCTTGACCCAGAGGATTATGGCTCAGTGGTAGTTTGTCACAGACAAATACAGTAGCCAACAGATTTAAAAAGAAATAAGTTTTACCAGAGTAACTTCAGACAAACATCAGTAAAAAACTGACACTGAAAGGATTCCCCTCTACAAGCAGATACATCAAATGAAAAGACACATTTACTTACAGGAAACAGAAAGATTCTTTCAAGACTTAAAACTTGGGAAAATCATCAGCTGCAGACAGATTTCCTGCAGCTTTTTAAAATACATTTTTGCAACAGCTGTCTCAAGTCCTGTGGAAATATTCCAGAAGGGAATCCTGTCCCATGACAGAAGGACTGCTTTGATCACACTGATTATAAAAGCAGATACAGAAGGTCACAGTGACAGAAACTTTCTATTTTTTTTTCTGAATGTGGAATCTAACATATTAACCAAGACTTTAGCTACTTGAATATATGAAATTGTTTCTACTCTCACCCAGAAGAGTTAAACAACTTTGATGCAATGTAAATTTGCAGCAGTCCATACTCAGAGTAGTTTTCCTTTAGTGCATCAAGCTCAGGTCGCAGTGAGATTAGCCTGCCTTGGCTTTTCTGAGAAGGCAGCAGGTGTAGGTGGAGTCTTCTAAGTTGAAAATATTTTCATGAAAGTTAAAAAATTTACCTTGATATTTCTGAATCACTTTATACTTCTCCACTCCTGTTAGCAAAAGCCGATTACTAAAATGTTCCTTTTTAAATTATAATCATCCACCTTTTCCCCTTTTTGGTACATTCTGTCATGTGTTTTGCATGGATCTTTTGCTTATGCCAAAACCACTGACAACAAAATATATGCTTTTAAGGGAGATCCTCTGCTAGGATATTTTTGAATCTCAGAAACCTAAAATTCTTCACCATTGTGATCTAATACATACCTTCAGCTTCATATACTTCCATGCAGAATGAAACAAACCATGGCAAATGGAGATATCCAAGGGACTGAAGCGGAAAGTATGTTATTTACTTTCGACTGACTTTACACAGACACAGCAATTTCTGAATCCTGTCCAAAGCAGTTTCTGAATTATGATCGTGCTGCATATTAAGGCAGAGAAAGAGATGCCTGTAAGATCCTTTTATCATTGCTGTAGCATATGGAAAGCTAGAGTGAATAGCCATCCTTGGCTCCCCTACTTACATTACAAGTTTATTACTTCTTGCATTCCTATTCTGTGTGTGAGAGTTGTAAGACCATGTACAACACGGACTGATACAGGATGAGGGAGACAGAGAATATTCTGCTATTGCTATTTGTACTTCACAAGCTGGCGACAGCAGAAAGTGTCCATTTTTCAAAGCTGTCTGAAATCTGGAGGCAACAACACTTAGGTGCTTCAAGTGTACATGCTTGCTTGGTTGCTAGGCGAGTTTCCTTAGGAAGCTAATTCCTGCACTGGCAAACAAATAAACACTTATTTGGTTCCTAACGCTGATAAGGAAGCCCAAGGATTGAAGCAAGAAAAGGGGAGCTCTGTGTTTTGGTTAGAGTTCAGCTTCACAAACTGAGAGCAAGAGAGGACAGCCTGCCCCTGTCCCTCTTTCCTACCACTTCCCTTGGATTTTTGAGGAATAGGTTTCAGCTCTGAGGCTGAGGGCTGTGGGTGGTCAGTGAACCAGATGAAAAGTTTCCTACACTAAACCCAATTGCTCTTGTGAGGGATGGTTGTTCCTGATTCTTTCTTTTTTGACCGAAGCAGGATGACAACAGCCAGGAACCCCTGTTTTTTTCAGGGTACACCTGATGGCCATGTCAATCCTGGCATCTTCTGCCTGCACAGGTCCAGGCATCACATCTGAACCTCTCCCAGAAATGAGACACTGACAAAAATTGATCAGACGCTGGAAAACACAAGATCGCCCAAGACTGCCTGTTCCTCAGAACCCACAGAAGGTCAGAGGTTAGCTGATCCCTCCCTCCCGTGCCATGTCCTGCTCATTGTCCATGAGCATTCAGAAGGCAGCGATCTTCCCTGAGAGACAGCGGCCCGATGGTGCTCAGAACTGAGAAGTGATGGAGCAGAACACTGTCACTTTAGGGGTAGCCTTGGCTATGGTCAGAATTCCCACATGCTTTTCCCTTTGTGAATCTGCTGCTATGCCAGTTTTGGTAAAGTGACTTGGATTCATAAGTCATTTAGGAGCTTTAACATGTTTCTCCCAAAGTAACTGGCCCAAGGTCGCAGAGGAAATCTGTAGCAGAACTGGGAAATAAATCAAGATCTGAGTCCCAGTCCGGAACTTCAGACACAAAACTACCATTTTTCATAGGAGGCTTAAATATGTGATGAGTTCTTTTATAATCATATAGTTTCCTTTCCAATGCCCTAAAGTTTTCTTGCTACAATCATTAAACTACTAGCTGTCCACTTTTAACAGTTCTGCAGGAATTCTTTCATGTCAGTAGTGTTTGATAATAGGCCACATATGAGGTTCCAAACTTACTTTTTCCATTATTAACCTTTCATTTACTGATATTTCCCTCAGTATGTTTTGTTCTTATACCCTCCTGCACCATATGTTTATAATCATCTGAAACTTTTGAGTAATCCCATTATTTTTCTATTCTCTCACACATCATAAATGTGGGCTGAGTTCCAGGATAATTTATGCAGGATTAAAACATGGAATTGGCTTCAATGCTTCATCAATGATGTCTTTAGAGTTTATCTCCCAAATTTGTATCCTTCTCAGCACTAAAAGACTGGGAGATGTAGATCACAAACACACAGTCACACACACTCACACACATTTTGAATACCAAAATAAGTGAAAGATGATGAAAAAACAGGATTCATCAAGGAAAAATACCTCATTCAAAGCATATTGAAATCCAGAAGACTTCCTTCTACTTCTCTATGCATCACACTAGCTCACTATGTCGAACAGGGAAGCCTGAAATAATTATTGAACTGATGAAGTGTAGAACTGTAGAAACGTTTTTCCTAAGGACAGGCACAAGCAGTGAGTGTATGAAAACAAAGAGCTGAGTATGTGACAGGAGAAATAGTAACTGAGAAAAATCTGGAAGCCTAAAGAGAACGAGATTCAGCCTATAAACCCAGCGTGTGAGGGAGCAGCTAACACCTCCCTGAGTTTTAATCAGCTTGTTTTACTTTACCCTGCAGGAGAAAAAGCATCAAAATTCCTCCCTCCAGAAACTCAAGTGGCTGCTACCTCCCAGTGAAGGAGCTGGTCTGGCTACTTCATTCTTCAAACTCAGTGGCAGGACAAAGGAGTCATGAAGGCCACGACACCAAAGTCACTGAAGACTTTTAGGTGATGAGAGCACTGCAAGTGCAGATGGGGCCAGAGGATGCCAGCAGGGACTCCAAAGCCAAGCACAGACAAGTGGCAGTAGAGGGAGGAGCAAGCTCTGAAGATAATGAGGGAGGACAGGAATTGCCAGGAGCAGCTCTTGCTGAAGGCAGCTTTTGGCAGCTGGCTCAGGACTTGCAGTCTGTTTTAACAGCCATTCTACCAAACCTACTGAACCATCTCCAGCTATAGAGCTTGTGGCTTCAGGCAGTGGGCCAAACATCCATCTTGAAGATAGATGTGTTCCTCTCAGTGTGCAGCCTTTGTTCCAGTAGATGAGGTAGTCTTTTGGTAGGACAGAAGACAACATAAATGTAGCATGAAAACCCTAGTTTCCTTCAGTCAAGCGCAGGCTTCTGCTTATAAAGAGAAAATCAGATGTTTGCTAGAAACTAGTACTATTTTGATTTATTTATGATTTTTCTAAACTCCCACAAGCAGCATTGTGATTTCCAATGGTAGGTGCTAGATTGAAACAAAAATAATTTTAGGAGTTCCTAGGTGAACACAGCAGTTATTTTTTTTAATTAAACTAGTAATTTCTTGACCCACATTTCTTGGCCACAACATCAAAATCTTCTCCACAGCTCAGGCTGCATCTTAACAATAAGTGCAACCCTCTGTGACTCCTGTACTTTGAAACAATTCCAGCAAGAGAGAAAATGAGAAGGCCTTTCAGGAAAGCACTTCAGTACTTTGGAGCAGGCTAAAAAGTATGATGCAAATAGAAAAAAGAGGTGCATACCGCTTGGGATAACTGGAATCAGCTTCAGTATTGGTCCTAAACATCAACTGGGACAAATCCCAGATGTGAGAGGTGTCTTATGAGAAAAAAGGTTTCATTTTGAAATTAAAGAACATATAGTAGTGACTTCATATGACAGTTATAAATGTCACTTAGCTTCATTTTGTAACTTCTGAGTGCAGGACAGCAAAACCAAAAGCCTTTTAGCCCAGTCTTTCTCTGTATATTTTTTGTATCTTATGGGAAACAGTCTGTCCATACGTTTATTACATGTTACTTATGGGCCTTTCCAGTCCAGACTGAAAACTCTCACAGCACACTCCTGAAGACACCTCACCCCTTGTGGTGCCCTTCTGGGTGGTGGAACTGAGTGATACCTGATGGGAAGGGGTTGTGCCGCAGCATTAGGATGAGAGGCAGTGACAGGGTGCCAGCAGAAAGTCCAGATAACAAGGATTAATCAGGCAGTTCCAGAAGGACTCATAATGATCTAATGTATATTGCTAGGGCTGCAGCAGCTCATTCCTCTATTTTTTATGAAAATGAGGTCTCCAGTCCTTTGCAGAGAGAGAAACAACATCTGTATGAGGAAATTCAATGGGCCAGGGACCATGATTTGTCCCTGAGGCCATCTGGCATGGCATGACACACGTTCATACCCCTCCAAAACAAACAAATTGAGGAGTGGTCCTCAGCCTGTGTCATCTGAATTGTGCCCAGGCATTATCTAGGATGGTGACTGATGCCAAAAACAGTACCAGAGAGCCAATTTAACACTGTGGATAACTGTGTGACACTAGTGGGTCTATATCCACACCTTGGTCAGTTTGCTGATAAAGTCACTGACAATTACTTTTACCTTCTCTTTGATTACTACTTGATACTCTACTTTCCTTGATAAAATATTTACTAAAAAACAACAATAAGACTTATTACCTAATATTTATTTGGATAGTGTCAGGAGGGCACTGGGACATGCACTTAGACAAAACAGGTAAGATGACACTGCCTGGATGTTGTAAGCAATCTGATTTGGAGAATTGGCATGATTTTAAACCATTGACTACCCATTAGCTCATTTTGTGGAGTGATTTTCTTGAGTGCAAATTAGATTGGATTTAAAGGACAGTAAACTGTACCCTTGTTTTCCAGAGTGCATTTCAAACTTTCCAGCTCCTGAAAATAAGGGCTTTTAAAATTATACTTTTAATAGCTTCAAACCATTTTTATTAAATGAAAACTAAAATTACAGCAATGATTAAAAGTCATCCTTTTCATTTTTTGAAAACCAAAAATAAAAAGTTTGAAAAATGGAAAAATAGTGAATGCATACAGTGAGCACTATAAATTGGAAAAAAAAAAAGGAAAATGGGGCAAAAATCGAACTTATCGGTGACAGTGAAATGCAGACAGCTCCCACAGCTCTGAACATTTACAGGCTACAGCTGTTTGTGGCTGTGGGTTTTCTGCCTGATGACCTTTCAGGAATCTGAAGAGCTGGAATAAATATTGTTGCAGCAATAAAGTCATATTTGGGTTGGAGGGATTCGAGGTGGGCACTGCTGTGGTCAGTGCCTTATGAGAAGCTGTGTTTTGGGTCCTTGAGCACCTTGCTTTTCCAATCTGATAGTTTTTCGGAGATCTGGGGATCCAGACACAGAGTCACTTGAGGCTGCAGGATGAGAGAGAGTGGGAGGGAAACTTCAGTGCAGCATGTTTTCTGTAAGGGCTTCTTGTCTGCTCAGAATCACATTAATCTCCCTGTCCTTTCCCACTGACTCCTGGGTCATTGCAAGGCTTCTCAGCCGACTTCCCGCTCATGGAAAGACTGTTCTCTGCCTGTTCCTGGGCTGCATTTTCACATGTTTAGATGCAGTTCTGAAAAGTTGTGAGTTCTCCAACTATTTCCTCACCCTCAGATTTTGCAAGACATTTTGATAAGGGAAATGTATCCAAAAGCCGCTTTGTAAAATCCTGCTCATAGTTCAAAACGTAACCAAGGGGTTTTTTTAACTCCAGTTTCTATCACAAATAAACAATTCCCGCCTTAAAATGTCATCCTCATAATCTCTCATCAGCCTCAAGGGGGCTGAATGCAGTAAGTCCTTTCCAACCCATGTTCATATGCCTGGAAGTCCTGTTGCAAGGAACAATCCAAAGGTCTTTTCAGTGAGCAGCCAACTGCTTTGAGTTGCTGGCTTGATACTTTTCCCACTGGTTTCTGTCACAGAAAAAGTGCGTTGGCAAGCACAGACACCAGCTTTATCTTTATGTGCAGGAAATGTTGAGGTAGGATGAGGGCAGGACTATTTTGAAAAATAGGGAAGCAGGCACTAGATGTTCTAAACAGATAAGTGTTCTCGCACTGACATTTCTGCAGCTGTAATTCAGTTATAATACCGGTGCAGTTGTCACTGATCCAGGGCTCAGGGAGCAGGGAAAATGATTGCTTAGGAGGTCTAAGGGGAGCAAAGCAAGATATTTTCTGTTGTTAGTCACCTGCTGTTTTGTGTGACTGGGAAAATTTAGCCATTTATTCTGGAATAAGTGAAAAAGATTTAGTACGGTGTTAACTGAGCTTACATGTTCATTTTCTAGGCTTTTCAGGCACAAGGCTTTTGGTGAAATACGTGAACTTTGGAAATTGCAACTTGGTCCATTTGCAGTTAATATGACTTGAATGCACTGTTACTTTGTACCTGTGTTGCAAGAAAAACACTTCCTTGCACTAACAGGTACTACAGGATAGACTTTAAAAGGTCCCCTGCAGTACCTTAAAAGCAGTGAAGTATATGAAAAATGAAATTATTTCAAATGTTCTTCATAAGCTCATTTATTCCTAGTTCATGACACACTCAATGAAGCATACTAGGCAAAGTGACCTCTGTTGAATCCATAGCTTTTTAGTGGAGCAGGGCACTCGAGGCAGAAGATCCTGCAGCAGGAGGAGCATGAAGGGTCAAATGCAAGGTGTGTAGCAGTGGGAGGAGAGTTGTTAGAGCCACTGAGTACCGCAGGTGAGTTAGAGCACATCCGCAGCTGAGTGCACAAAAGAAGGAGATGTGGGGAGGGTTATAAGCAGGATTGAGAGGGAAGGGATGGAAATAAGTAGGGCTGAGGTATGTAAAAGTATGGTACAACAAATGGCAAAGTTTCTGATACTATAGTCAAGAAATCCTAAGATTTACTTGAGTATACACAGAGGCCATGGTAGGTGTGACAGGTCCCAGCCACAGTCCTGTCATTCTGTAACTTCTTTTCTGGGAAGTCACAGTGTTAAATCTGGCTTTCTGGACTAATTCCAGCAAGAAACATCTGCGTTTCAACCTATCTGCAACTAATATTTAACTGTGAATTTTACAGGAATTTGAATTTATAATCAAACATTTACAAGTCACAGACATTATGTAATACTCATTGCACAGTAGTAAGTAATGAAGATAGTAGGAACAGACTGGGATAATTTGGGCAAAGTAATTAAAAGCCATAGAGATACAGCCTGCGAAATCAGACTTTGTCCTAATCTTATACTATGGCAACTACTACAGAGATGCTGATGACATGTCTATGCTGTTGCCAGGTTGCATTCTTGCCAAAATGTCCCTTGTTGCTGGTTGGAGAAGCTGATACCCTGAGAATCTATGAAAAAGTCAGGCAATGCCATTCTTCACTGGGACTGTGGACCAGGCTAGAATCAGACTCAGCACTACACTGCTTGAGCTTCAGTTGCTAGAGGAAAATGACATAAGAACAGAAAGTATGCATGAGAGAAGTACACCTGACAGCTCCAATATTACTTCATTTCACTGTAAGAAAAACTTTCCTATAATAAGGTTTGGTTAGGAATTGCAAGGAGGTGTTTTCTCTTCAGTAGTGTGAACTACACGAAGAATATCTGGATGCAACAGTCTTCTCTGTCTTACTTTTCATACTATATCATGGATATCATGTGTACTTTTTCCCCCTTCTCTAAGCATTTCCCTTGTGTCACAAGCTCTCCATAAAGGTCAAGATATGTTCAATTAAAATAAAAGGCATTTTTTTCACAGTAGGCCATAGACTAACGCCAGTATAGTGATACGCTATCTATGCAAACATGAATCCAAATCCCATTGCTTCAAGTCTTCTAAAGACAGAGATTATGCCCTCCTGCCTACCAGGTAGGTGCTTTGTAAAAATAGAAACCAGAGGAAAATAATCTGCACTGTGTAATACCTAGAAATAGATGCTTCTTTCTGGGATTGCACGACTCTTCCTGTTCTGACATTTTCCCATCCCTCTTCTAGAGCAACTTCTATGGTCAACTCACACTCCATCACTGCCTTCCCCAACCCTTCCAGCTATGAAAACACATCTTTTTGGCTGCAGAACCAGACTTTTGGACCTAGCAAGCAGAGCATCAAGGGTTTTCAGTGAGAAAGAAGGATCATATTTGCTCATTCCCTATTTTTGCAGACTGTTTTGGTTTCTGACCTTCATCTGGTTGCACATGATGAGAAAGGGGAGATGAATTTTAAAAGAGAATCCTGTCAAAAAACTGAGATCAGAGATTGCTATCCCACCATGGAAAAATATGTGGTCTCTGAGTCCTAGAAAGGGATTGTGGAAGCAGCTTTCTCTTAAACATTTTAGGATGACTTTGGTTCCTCATTGTGATTTCAAGGGATCTGAATTATATCCACCTGGTTTTAATCATGCTCTGCTTAAGATGACTATATATATATAGTCATTTAGTCATATATATAAATATATATGATTGTACCCAAAGAGGAACCTACACATTTGCTTATTTTTAATTTTTTAGAGCAGTCTCTGGTAGATCTTCCAGAACAAATCTAAGCCACTGTTCAAAGTTTAGCAAGAACTGAAGACTGCTCTTGGTAGGCCATTTGGATGTACCTGCCATGCTTTAGAGGCTATTCAATACAACAGATGTGTCCAGAGAGTGACTCAGAAACACAGGATGTGCTGTAGCTGTGCTTAGTCGAAAGATACCTGACTTCCAGCAGTGGATCTTACCAATTTACAGTTAAAAGTGAGTGCTATTGTGCAAAGCATTGCAAACCTGAACTGTTTGTTTTCATCCAGTAATCAGGAAAGATGTGGCCTACAGGTTCATGCAGAAAAATTTGCAGCAGAGTGCAAAACCAGAACTATCCCAGTGATGCCCTGGCCTACAGAGCCCCCTCAGAGCTGGGTGGTCCAAACTCTCCTTTTTTGTCTTCTGGTCTCTGTCTCTGACCACAATCTCATTTGGTTGTCTGGGTTCCTAACAGGTACAGAAACCTAATTTGGTCCTGGATTAAAAAGGGATGCAGATAATGGAATACCAGTACTGCTGTTATATCATCAAAGCATTATGACACTGATGAAAGATGATGATCGATACCGTGTTATGACTCAGGACCAGAGACTGTTAAAGGCCATTTTATACACAGAACCATTTAAAAATAATTTTAGAATTTGAACTGTGCAAACATTAATATGATTTTGGAATCATAAAATAAATTTTGTCCTTGCATAAAAAAAATTTCTGCTGCAATATGTACCAGAGGTCTTCTGTGATATCATAATGAAAATAACAATAGTGTCACAGTAGTCAAGGGCATTGCTGAAGAAAATAGGAATTTTTTTAACAGAGGAAGACAGCCAAGGAAAAGCTAGGCATGTGCTCTGTTATGCAGAAAATGTTCTCATCTTAAAAAAACCCCATGGCAGCAATTTAAAAAAATAACAGCCCCCAAAAATACGCACTTTGCCAAAACCAACCCAAAACCCCAAGTCAAACTAGCAAGGACTGGAAGCATTGAGAACTAAAACATACAGTAGGCTGAGGAAGAAAAAAGACCATTATTCAAGGCATCCCTTTGTGGCACTGTGGTACATTTGGGTGGGAGGCAGATGGGAAAGTAAAAGAAAGAAAACCAATCAAGTTTTTCATTGAGATTTTTAGTATTTTATTTTAGCTCTGAATTTCAGGGGGAAAATAAATAATTTTGATTATTATATCATCTGCACAAATCAGCTTTATTATTAACAGCAGCCCAGCACCAGTACCAATTATTAGGATTACAATAATCCAGGTAATGTCTAGATAAAAGCTATCAGAGGAAACAATATAATAACCAAGGGGCCATAGAGAGATACAAATTTTTACCTTTAGGATGGTCCAACACGGAGATGTGTGAGCAGTTGATGGTACCACACAGGACGAGCCTGAGTGCTGCTCTCTGGTGTGCAACATGGGCAACAGCAGAAAGAAGAGGATGAGAAAGAGGAAAGGACATCTGTCTATGCATCCATTCACAGATGGTTTACTTTTTTCATTACTGGCCAGAATACTTCACAGTTTTCATAGCTGGAAAGTTACAGCCTTGGAAAGTATATGTATTTTCCAATTTATCTACAGTGCACGGTTGAAGACTAATGATGGAGGAAAACATGTACCCACAGATGAGTTTCTTTTGGAAGGCTTTCAGGATCCTCCACTGAGTCTGTTCTAGACAATAATCTCTTGGAGACGGGCAGTTTGCCTCACATGAATGTGAAGACCTTGGGCATTCCTCATGGCAATGAAGATGGCAAAGGCACATTATTTTGTGGGGTATTGTCACCATATGATTACTAAGGGAGATGGTAATAAAGCTACTGTGATTGTATAAAAAAATCCCTTCTTTATGTCATGCCCACCAGAAGGCTTCAGTCATGATGCAGTTTATCTGTTAGCGTACCTCTGTGGGTGCATAAGCGTTATCATCTCACTGAAAGACAGGCCAGCGGGGGTCCTGGCTTGTCCAACATCACAGAGGGAGAGAAAATCCTAAAATTAAATCATTTATGTTCCTCCTGAATTGAATTTCAGTGCTTTTAAATGCCTCACCTTCATGTTACAGAGTCCACAATCCTCAAGTCCATATTAATGTTCTCCAGGTGCCTCAGATTTGGTCCTCAGCTCCCAGCTGCCTAAGTTTGGGCAGCACTGAGCACCCCAGAGTTTAAATCCTCCCTGTGCCCTAACAGAAGGCACAATTAAAAAACTCTTCCGCTCAACCTGCTCTCAGCCTACACCCTACAGAATGGGCTCCAGGCAAAATGTGGCCCTTCCCTGTCTTTTGTCCAACCCCATTGTCTGTACTGCTTACAGGAGATGTAAGGGCCCCTGAGAGCAGCATCCCAGTCACCAGGCCTTAGCTTGTTTGTAATTTATGCGTAGGATCTGTGTGGGAGGGCGGATGGAGCGGCTGGAAGGAGGGCTAGCTCTATTCAGACAGCCTAAAGGCAAAACCAGCTACACAAGCTGAAGAGAGAGCACAAGGAGGTTGTCCTGGCAGGGCTATTTTTAGCTTAATCTGGATCATATTAAGTATTCACTGGCATCTGAGACTCCCTTTCTCCCACTCAGTGATGCTACAGGGCCATATTTGATCCTTGTGCCTAAAGACTTACGCACAAGAAAAACTTGAGCAGTCACAGCCTTGATCCCAAACAAGCTCTAACTAATGTGTTGTTAGTAGTGACACATGAGGAGGAAATATTATTTTTACAGCTGTGAAAGAAGAACTGGTCTAGATTCAGTGTTGAGCTGAGCCCTGGCTTCTCAGCTCCTCAGCAGCATTTAGAAATGTGAATCTTAAATAGCAAGGATGCTTTGGTCCCAGAAGAGCAGGATTTTAGCCACATCCTTCCTTGTTCACCTATTTTCTATCATTTGTATCAGTCAGTTTTCTATTAAGTGGCTTGGGTTTGATGAGTCATTCTGATACTGTGCATCAGAATTGGAACAGAACTGCCTTTTTCAATAGTGCGGGCCACTGTTTTTCTTCAAACACATCTTCTTTCACTGAGGAGGAATCTTTCCTGTCTCTCTAGAAATGCTTTTGCCACCATAATATACCGTATTAATTAAGAATTCTGCATGATCCTGGATGGAGCTTGGTAGGATTAACCTGGATTTAGCAGATAGAATGACTACAGAGTAAATCAGAGAGAAAACATCCTTTTCTAGTACAGTCATAAATTGCTTGTTTCCCCATGACAAAGTAAAGTGTAACTGGTAAAGTGTAACTTACTGCCATTGATGCAGGGGAAAAAAAAAAAAGAAGCAGAAAGCAAACACAAAGTTGTGTTTTTTTCAAAATTATTAAAAAAAAAAAACACCAGAACATCTTGCTTCTTAGGCACTGAGAGACAACTCAGTTTACATTGCTGCTCTGATATCTAATAAAGTACAAATGGATCAAGGCACAGAAAGATGTTCCACAGCATAAATATTTTTTGAAGCAGGAAGTTTAGATGCTGCTAACAGACTGTGACTTATGTAACTTATGTAACTCTCCTAAAGATTTCTAGAAGCTTGGATACTCTATAGTATTTTTGTAATACACTATGTTTCCATAATGCAAAGTGCTAAAAAATAACAATTAATGCTGTAATTTGTATTTACATAGTGGAGGGTATTAGCATTATGAGTGAGGCTGACAAAGACTGGTAGATGAACTGTATTTCCAGTATCTATAAAGCTGGGATATTTGGCGCTTGCTAGGAATGAATATTCCATATTGAGGATTTAAAACTTTCCATAATTCTTACATATATAAATTGCAATTTTGACACCTGCCCTGTAAAGTGCAAGTGCGAGGAATGGACTCATAGGCATAATCATCCTCCATATACTTTTCTGAACATTCATATGAATTTTCCAAATAATCGCTCTTTGAATTTTATACATTGTTATACCAGGTGGCAAACTGCAATGGAATAAACTGCATAGTACCTTGTTATGTAATGGGAAAGCATGCAATACCTCATGACATATCCAGTAAAATCTGCACCTATCACTTCCTCCTCTTGAGTGGGTTGTTTACTAGACTTTACGGGTTGGATTTGTGTTTTCTATCTGCAGGTTCCAGGGGCTCTGTCTTCATTGTTCACACCAATTTGGAGCATTCCCTCATGCCAAGACATTTGTGTATGATTTTATTGAGGGTAACGGTGATTTGTTCAAAGAAAAATTTCTGCCTGCATTTTGTGGTGGGTTTGGCAACCATCTCTTTTCCAAACTTGCCATATCCTTCAAGAAAGAGGAATTAGGTTTAAGAGGCTCTGCAGCTGTTTGGCACCTGATATTCAGAGCTTATTATTATTAGTGATTTGTGATCTCTAACCAGTCAGATGACTCCTTTCTCTAAACATTTTTTACTTTATTTTTTTTCACAGGGAATGTAAAACTTTCCTCCTTTAAAGTCCAATGAAGGGAGGTGAAGACATTTATTTTTCAAATGTTAATAAAGTGAACTTTATATTATTATTTCAATGACTGATTAAAAATATTATTTATACCATACGAGTGCTTCCATGCGTATTATAGGGTGTTTCATTTGTGATTCAGCTGAGATAGAACAGTTCCCTTTCACTTAACAGTCCTAAGGAATGACCCCAAATTATTCACAGAACCTTATGTAATGTAAACAGAAGTACCTCTGAGTAAAGTATATGTTTATGGTTTTCCATTCTATGGAAAAAGGAGATTTGTGTTTGCAAAGATTTAGGGAAGTCCTGTGGCTTGTATTAAGCAGGAGGTCAAAATAACTAAGCACAGTGATCTTGTTGGTCCTACACTCCCCAAATCCATAATGAGCTACACTATGCATAACTCATATAGCCCCATTCCACTGGCTCCAGTGGTAGTGAACCCACTTACACTGACGGAGGACTTTGCTCAATACCTTCTCTTTCTCTCCGTTTTACCAAAACGGGCAACCAAATCTTGCTCATAGTATTGTCATGGGTGGGTTCTGAACAGTCTCCCCACAGATTTTGTTGATGGAAATCGACTGGTTTGTTCTGCTCTTGCAGAACAACCCCAGTGTGCTGAGCTGTGCCGTGCTCAGCACTGGCTGTGATGGGTAATGTAGTCACAGAACTGAGCAGAGGTCAGCAAGCTCCATCTTCTAAGTAAACACTTCTACAGATCTCCAGCACCAAAAGTCATTGCCATCAACTGTATTATTTGAAATCACATCTCATTCAAATGTGTCTTTTTTTTCCTTAAGATGGATCTGAAGTAATGCTTCCTTTGCCATGTGCTTTCTTGTAACATTCTTATTCTGGAGCCTCAAGTTGGTACTGGGGTCCTGCACTTGGCCCAAGAGTTTGCCTCAATCTGGATTACATATGTGGGATATTAACTGCTGCAGATAATTGCAATATTTTGCTCTTTAACACATTTTTCATCTGGAAATCCTTTAAGAAATAGACCATTGTTACTGAAGTATGAAAAAGCTCCTGAGAGGTTGGAGAGCGCTGCAGGCATAAATGTGGCAGATCCTAGAGTTATGAAGCAGTCTCAACTCCTAGTCTCCTGCCATAGCCACTAGGAAATATTAAGGAAGAGACACCAGGTTAAACTAAAAAGTCTTATTAAAAAGTCTTTTTGTTTGCATTTACATCATTGTGATCCTGCTGAGTTCAGTAAGATTTCATTGGAGACTTTTGGTTGGTTCTTACCAGCATGCCCAAAACAATGATTGTTGTATTAAAAATCCTCATTGAAAGCTGTACTTAAAACGTGATTTTTCTAGCTGATTCTTAGGTTTTTTCTTTCTTTTCCGGGACACTCTGTTCAGTAAAATGCAGAGGGGTTTCCAAGATGAGTCTCAGACTCAGAGATACTCATGGTGCTCCCAATTTGTCACAGTGGGCTTTTGGCCAGTTATCCCAGCCCACAGAACTGGCAGACTATACTCAAAGCTATTGGCCAGGAATCCAGAGACATCCCCAAAGTAGAAAAATAGTCCTTAAAAATAATTATCTGGTCACTAAAGCTGAGGAACAGTTTCAGTACCATGGTAGTAAGAAGCAGTTCTCATTTCCATCAAAAAATTTTCTAGCTAAAACCAATTAGTTTATGGCTGGAATAGGGTTTGTATCACCTGTTCAAAGGCAGCCTAGAGTGACTATTAGATACGGTCTGGGAATCCAGCAAACTGATTTCTACTACTGGAATATGACTGTTCATGAGAAAAATAATCTGATTTTTCTGTTCTTTCAGTTCCTGTGTCTGTCCAAAGTGAGTGATTACATGGACTCCATTTATAAAGCACCTTGACATCTGCAGAGCACTAGTCTAACAGCTGGGCGTTATTATTAGTCTGTTCAATTGATGTTTTAGACTATAACCATGGCAACAGTATATCTGAATGACTTCCAAAGGTAAAAATAAACAATGTGGTTATTTAAACATAATTTCTCCCATAAAGGGAGATGTGCATTTCTTTTTAGTTCAGTATTAACAAATACTAGCAAAATCCAGATTGGAAGGATAAGCAGAAAGGAAAGTACAGGGTAAAAAGTTGGATTTGGACTGAAAAGTGAGATTTACATAGTTTCCAGTGGAATTAATTTTATGATTCTGATTTATAAATTTTACCTTATGTAAATGAGTTTCACTGATTGAAAGGTCTCCAGAGAAAGGACCTCCTAACAATGGTTAATATCTTGATGGGGGAGAGTCCATCACATGCAGTAATCTCTGCAGGCAAAAAAACCCATGGGAGTTTATCTTTTATGCATCATAAATAAATGCTTAACACTGTGGGCAAGGCACCAGACTTCAAAAGCTAAAAGTAGTTGGTAGGAAGGCTTGACATTTGACCAAGGATATCTGCAAAATCTTTTCCTTCCATATGATGAGAAACAGTTCAAAAGATTTACCTGAGACTACAAACCAGTGCTTTGGCAGGTATTTAACATCATTTCAGAGTAAGTTACAGTTCTGTGTTTATTCTCTTGTTCCATATCGCTTCATCACCAGTTTTAAAGATTCTTGGAATTATGACATGAAGAGTCACCCCCACTTGTAGATCCATCAGGATTAAAATAAAAAGAAAAAAGTACACAATGTTCTCAGTGATGTGTCTGATTTCTCTCACTATTGTATTTTCATAGCACCCTTGAATTATCATATCCTATGAGAATTCATTATGTTACAAGCATAGCTCTGCAAAAACCCTTTGAAGGAAGGATGAAGAACTAAGCCACAGAATCTGCTTCTATTGCTATCCTATATGCTAAAAGTATTTTCCCCAGGGAGTGATTCAAGCTCAAGGGTCGTATCCAGACTGTCCAGAACACACTGACCGGAGCACACAAGAGAGCACTTGCCTATGGGTCTCTTCTGTCACTGTATCTCTGTGGCAATGCAACTTGATTATTTTATAACTTTTATCAGTTATGGTGTTACAAATAATTTCTGTGCTGTCCTGCAGCCCACTAGAATAGCACTTCCATGGCATGAGACAGACATTAGGTGCTGCGTATCTTGACACATGATAGCATATGGGAGTGCTTGAAGTCACAGGGCTGTGTAGAGCAAAGAGATCCAAGGCAGGTGCATCTCTCTGTTCTGCCTACTAATAGCAGTTTGGGAGCAGAATTTCCCCAAGAAATGCACCTGATTGTTTCCAAGGGAGCTTACTAACCCATTCCAGAAGGAAGCTCAGAAGTGAACTGCACTATATCTACACAGGGTAGACTGCCAAAGGACCATGATGGATGAAGGAAGTAGGGACATATTCATTTGACAGTACAGATGTATCCAGATGAAAAAAGATAGGTATTTATGAGCCGAGTGAAGTTGCAAATGCAATTAACAGTCTGGGTCCTGCAGAGGAATCCACGGAGACAGCACAAAGACAGTGTCCTAAAGCAGCTAGTAGGACTGTCCCAAAGAACCTGTGAAAACACAAGAATTTCAGCTAAAAGAGAGAATGATGCCAAAGCATCCACTTTTTTTTGTGCCTTCTTCTATACAGATGTGACTGGGGTTTTTTTTCTTATTACTAATTAGGTCTTAAGTGTCAAACACCAAGAACTGAGTTTCCATAAACAGTTGTTTTGGAAGATGAAATATATGTGGTCAGTTTTGTCTATGAAAAGTTCTTTTGATGTGCAGCTACAGCAGTGAGCAGGAATCTGCAGCTGCAAGCAGGGGAGCAGAAGGGGAAGATCCAGATTATATAGATTTATTTATTTAAAGCAAATTCTTTGATTCAACATCACAGTCAGCTGTGTCAGATGCGCCACACTACATCGGTGAAGGCTGAAGGGCTGATTCTTGCTTAGAGTTATTCTAAAGCTTATTATCACTTTTGCCGCTTTAGCTCCCTAGCTTCTCTCAGCTGTCGTTTTCTAGCAGTGAGGTAAATCCAGCAAGATGCATCCAATCCAGGGCAAAATGGATGGATCAATGAGCTGAGGCAAACTGTATGAGGTTCAACAAGGTGAGTCCGGCACTTGAGTCACAACAACCCCATGCAGTGGTACAGGCTGGGGTCAGAGTGGCCCATTCCTGGAGGTATTTAAAAGACATGTAAAGGTGGCACTTAGGGACATGGTTTAGTGGTGGATTTGTCAGTGCTGGGTTAATCGTTGGACTCAATGATCTTAGAGGTCTTTTCCAACCTAAATTATTCTATGAAAATTAAAATTGCAGGGATGTTCTTTGTGCTGTTGTAAATCTTCACCTATAGTACATAGGATAAAACACAAAGATTTAACAACAAAGCCTGCAGAAGCGCCACCTCGGAATACCACATAACACAATGAACACTGACTCTTTAGTTTAAATACTCAAGTAGCTGGAGATCTGCCTGTAAAACTCACTTCCAAAATAAATAGAACCTCCACCTGAATGATCTAACTATTTGAGTATCATAAGGGATTATCCTTTAGAGGTTTTAACACACAAGACTGTCCTGGTTTAGACACCTAATTCCAAAAAAATAGTTAATAGTCATTAAAATAGAATACAGGATGGACTAAGTTCTGCATTGGGCAGCTGAAATTCAGCTCAGTTCCTCCTGACTGTTGCTGGTGTCTTACCACTCTGGTGGTTGAGCTCTTGGAGCTCACTCCTTGGTGCTGAAGATCTTCTATTGATTGTGCTGGGAGATTGGAAAGATCACATTTTTCTTCCGATTCTTGTAGCCACGTTGCTGCAAA
>VZRE01011164.1:0-163520 GCA_013396775.1 Cephalopterus ornatus | reverse complement strand
AAACCACATTCAAGCCTTGTGAACTAGCTCCACATTTATAGATGGAAAGTAGCTTTGACAGAAAATTTAAAAAGACTTGATGCTTTAATACAATACTCCGATCATATATTTTCTACAGTGTACCCCTGTAGACACAGGGCATTTCAGAGCCCTGGTGCTCCACAAACACAGTATTTGATGCAGAAAAGATGTACGATGGGAACTCATGCAGAATTAGCCATTTAGTAACATGGTCTTCCATGCAGAGATAGTCAGTCATTGGAATTACTGCAAAGATTTGGTGTGAGGGGGTACAGCACAGATGTTAACCTGACCCTAATGTTTCCCTAAGCCCCCCTTGGCCACTGATTAGCTGGATGCTGCTCCCATATATTCCCTGGAGACAGTGAGCAAGGATTAATAGCCAGGCACCATTCTGTTCATTTCCCTAAACTCAACAAACCATGTCCTCATTTGGCTCAAACTAGCAGGTCTCTCTGGATTTCAAGAGGCAGTTTACACCAGCTGAAAATGTGCCCCTGGGTGTCAAACCGCTTTCTGAGAGCACTTTGGATGTTGTGGTTGGACTGTGCATGTGGGCTCTGCTGCTCAAGGCCGAGATGGACCTAGTGCTTGTTTAAAGGCAGGCTGTAAAGCTTTAAACCTTTTACTCCTAAGACACCACACATCCTGTGTCAGCTGGAACATCACTCCACACATATGCAGTAAATGGTAGCAAAGTACTTTCCCTTGCAGACCCACAGGGCAGATACAGAGCAGACTCTGTACCTTCCTGACATGTGGAAATCCCTCCCTCAGCACTGTTGGGTGCTGGGCTGTTGTGAGAGGAGCCTCCCTTAACATCGATGAAGCTTTTCTGGCCCCTAGATCTACCACCTGTAGATTCACAGACAGTTCACAGGGGGCTGAGGCCTCTCTTCTGCTCTCACCGAGGTAGACTTCTGCATGCAGAGCTGTGAAACCCCTTCTCCTGCTTGTTCTCCATGCTCTTCAGGCAGCATTCCCGGTCCCTATGTCACCTGCATAATCCTGCCTGTGGCTTCACCTCTGCAAGGGAATTTTCTCTAGGTTTTTTTTTTCCCCATCCAGCTTGTGCTTCTTTTTCCCTGTGGTGCCTGGCACATTGGCATGGCTGGCTGCCCTCCCTGCATCAAAAACCCCTCACCAGGCTCTTTTCAGTGCTGTGATTAACACTTAATGCTACTTATCACAGGAGAAAGCTCCTACTGTTTTTCCATTTAGCCTCTAGTGGGCTCATTGCAAGTATTTGAGAGAAAGGTTACTCTTCCCTGTATGTAGGTGAAGTAATTATATGTTCCTGTGCGTCTTCACACTGCTCCATGGCCGTACCAATCCCTAATTTCACCACAGGGATGCTGCTTGTGCACCTTGGTTGGCTGTGAGGGCTCTGCACCCTCTGTGTCAGCACTGAAATCTGTCAGCTTGAGCCTGGAAAAATGACCACCCCTCAGGTAGATGGAGATAGTGCCATGACTTATGTCTTTTTTCCCCTGTTAAGTAGAAAATAAAAATGTTTTTCCTGCAAAAACTGGGATTTCAGTGAGCTCTCTGCACTTCATCGGGGTGGATTAGTCAGCTGTTCTATAGGCTCAATATTAAAAAGGGTGGTTGCTTTGCTGCGCAGGAAACCACAATGTCAATTGGAGAAGAAAGAAGTATAAGACACAGGTAGGGAGATAAATTATAGCTGAGATGAAGATGTACTCACATAAACCCACAGTCAGACGATCTCATTAGCTGCACCATCTTCACACCAGAAAGACACGATCATCTGTCTCTCTCTCCCTAATGCCTGGTGGAGGTTTGCATGCGGCACGAACGGTGCAGCCCTCGCTGGGAGACGGGGAAGCGCCTGACTGGGAAGCCCTCACTGCAAACTGGCTCGGGTGGGCTGCAGATTTGATCCTTGAACATCCTCCTCCTGTGTACCTTAATCGCTGAAAGCACCCATGTGTGTCTGAACAGCACTGGGTGCTGTAACGTACCACCCGTGTCGGAGGGGTCTGCAGCATGTGCACAAATACCTATTTATATATATATAAGCATAGATACATGTACATATACCCACACATAGATTGCTTGTACATATGCTTGCTCAGGGCCTCTCTGCTCTCCCCAGGCTGCTCACTGATGGTCTGGGTTCAGGAGATGATACTGTGCTCTGACACAAAAACTCACCCACCATGGGCAGGGTCAGGCACTTACCTCCCCTCTGCTCCCTTCAGCCTCTGCCCTGCAGATGAGAAGACAAACTAGTAATGAGAGCTGCTGTGCCTTCGTAAATGAACTAATTACTCTGCATCATCACTGCCAGTTTTGCTTTTGCTCCCCCTGAAGTCAGCACCTCTCAGGATCTGGCTGCGATTTCAGGGTGGCTGCAAGGGCGTTTCAAGAAGACACATTTCTGGACAAAAAGAAAAGTCTTAAAATATTCCAGTAAATAGTAAGGCTTCTCTCCCTCTCATTTTTTTTTAATAGCTTATGTGATATTCTGTGAATTTTTTTTGCGTTTACTAAATGGGTGTCAGTGGGGAAGAGATACATTTTTTCCCTCCTTACAAATGAAGTCATCTGAATTCACCAAATAAAAATAAATACGAGCCTATTGCTCAGTTCCAGTGGTGCTGCAGAAGGACAGGGCTATAGATTTTCCCAGGAGTGTGGAATAATTCACCAAGGCTGCTCGTTATTCATATAGACAGTGCATTAATAATATGGGACCCTGAGATCTCTTCTTATCTAGGCCGAAGCACAGCTAGAGGGATGAGAAGCTGACTCCTTGGATTTCAAAAAGCATTTTTTCTCCATTCTTCAAGAAATAAAAATTGATTGGAAGTATTTCCACAGAGTGGGGAAAAAAAGGCTTTCTGGTGATACCACCTAAAGTACACATTAGATAAATAGAAAACTATTGGCTTTGTGACTGTGAACTGTTTTCACTTGATGTAAGTGCTGATAGATACAGGATTATCTCTAACAAAGCATTTACTAAGGACCTGACCTGAAGTCAATAAGAGTCTTTCATTTGACTCTACAAGGCTTGAATCCTTCTCTCAGTCCAGGGAGGGCCAAGGAAGTGTCTGTATATCCCATGTCCGTCTCTCAGTGGCGCAAGCTGGGGTAGCACCAGTGCTGTGGGAGGATCCATGGGCTGAGGACCAGCTCAGGGACCCACGAGGGGCTGTGCTGCACCTCCGTCCTGAAGGAACACAGGGCTCCTGAATGTATGCTCACTCCATAGCAGGTATCTTATCCAAAATTTAAAAATGAAACTCAGTTAGCTCATATCAACAGCATGGCTGCACTTACCGTCTGCCTAAGGAGTGACATAGCAGATACGAAATTTTTGTTTGTAGGTCCCTGGTGAGAGAAAGGAGGGAAAATGCCTGCGAAAGGAACACGTGCTGGTGAATGATGTCCTCTCTCTGCTATTGCACATGGGAAAATAAGGATGAGCAGTACCAACTATGCAGCAGCACGGCTGGAGAGTTGTGAGGTGCTGGCCCAGAGAGGCATTAAAAGTCATGGTGCTCCCACTGGTTACTAGGACTTGTGTTTGGTTTGATAATGCAGTCCTGATGAAGTCTGATCTAAATTCACAGGGCCACATGGTGGCTAGTGATGGATTATCCTCAAACTAATAGAAATCTGAAGTATGTACCTGCATGTTAATATTTCATACACTGTGGAATGATCGGAAACTTCAGGTGATGCAAAGCCAGTCTGTGAGAAAGGGAAACACTGGATTAATTTCATTTTACTGTTCTCTATCGGTGAATGATTTCCCTTTCCCCTAATGAATGACTGCTATAAAACAGGACAACAGCAGACCATGAAGAACTAAAACACTAGTCCTGCTGCCTGAGAGCTAATGCTTCAAATCCTGTGTTGCAGACATCATGGAACCAGATCACCTCAGATGTCTGCAGAGACCTTTCTTACAAGGAATAATTTAGAAGGAGAGATACTGCACAGCATTTTGGTAGCAGCTTCCTTTTTCTTCATTGGTTTTGACCAATGTTAAAACCGCCTCATTTCCTAAAAGCACTGGCAACATGCACAGCCTGCGTGAAAGTCCCTTTGTGATTTCAAAAGCCAGTGCAGGTGCTATTCTGTTATTTCATACTCTGTGGTCCAACAAATTTCACAGATAATTATGCAAGAAATATGAGGTTGCCTGTGAAAGAGCTTAAAATGGACTGGAAGAAGACTGAAGGTAAGGCAACAGAAAAATTAAAACATGAAAAATTGTGTCTGAGAGCATCATTGTAACATGGTAAACTTCAGTATAGATGAACAAATTATATATTATTCAAAGGCCTCGAAGAACATACAGATGAAACCACCTACTGACTGTACGGAATGGTTCAATACCACTTTAAAGGATATGGTACAAAGCACATTATTCCAAGCATAAAAGTGACAGTAAATTATAAGTATCTTGTATTCCTATTACATTTTTATAGTAATGATATGAAGTATTAAGACTGAGAGAATATTGCCAGAGCTCTTCCGTTAATACTTAACTCAGCAATCCTGTGGGCTCACCTGGCCTCTGTTCCCCTCTTCTTTTACCCTGGAGCATAGAAAAGGTGGAGACTCTCATGTCCAGTCAAACATCCACATTTTTTATACAGAGTACTAAAATGAACTGTTTAAAAAACCCAAAACAATAAACAGAAGAAAGACAAAAATAAATGAGGTGGCCACAAGACTGTTTTGCTGATGGAAGCAACCAAAGAAAACTGCAAGTAAGGTGCAGACGAGCCATAAAGAATAATAAAACCTCCAGACATAAGTGTATTAATCACTTCCCTGCTGCCACTTGCTCACTGTTGTTCTCTAGCTCACACAGCCAACTCTATTCATGCCACGGAAGAAAATCTGAGCCTATTCAGAAAGGCGACATCAATGTTGCGTGAAGATTAGGTCCATGAAGAATGAGAGGTGGACGTTACAGTCCTGACCCAAATATGACAGTTTTGATGTAACCTTTTCATTTGATACTGTCACAACAAAGTTATTTTGAAGTTATGAAATCCTGTACAATGCCAATATTGGGTAAAACCACCAAACCTGGAGCATTCTGCAGACCTTTATTTGAAGAAAGTGTCTTGGGCTGTAAGAAAGCAAAAACAAAGGCAAAATGCCTTTTCAGGAGGCAGTGTGAGGGCAAGTCCCTGAATAATATCTAAATATTTTGAAAATATGCTGAGTACATCTCAAAAAGGTTCAAAAAGTGATTTAAATGGTATTTAAAGTCACATTTTTTTCATCAGGACTTCACTATACTTTCTATACTGAGAAGGAAGATGGAGCAGGAAAAGAAAGGTCTCATGAAGTAATGCAGAAGATTAGGAATACCTCCACTTTATGCACGAGTAACAGAAGAAATCTTCGTCCCACATAATGTAAAAGATATACTGGAAATGGTGAAAATTTCTAAAAAAGACAAATATCTGTTAAGAAAAGATACATATATGGGGGAGCGGATTTGTTTGTTTATTTTAGTGGATTCTTTTAGTAAGGAAAAAGCAAATAATATTCTGAAGCCATTGACCGATCTTTATTCACATACTAGAACAGATTTTCTAAAGGATGTGAGCTTGACACCTGAAAGGCCAGTTGCCACGGGCCCACTGACCCTACCAGTGAGGCCAAGAGGAATTGCTACAAAGAAGCAGAGGACATTCCTGGGAATATCTCTCCTGGATGACTGCAGTTAAAGGAATAAAACCTCAGCCTACAGGAGAAATCACACCAACCGTGCGACAGAGGTTCAGCTTGTTATTCATACTAAGGTGCCATCAGGTGGAGGTGGCTCGAGGTGATAATCAACCACAGATGGGAGCCAAACTGCCAACGTGGGGTGTCCCAGTCCTTGTCACCTCTCAGAGGTGATCGGTCTGTTTGTGTGAGTATATTGCTGTACCTGAACACCTGTGGATATTAGTTAATGGAAAGCAAACTTTCTTAGGGACATATTATGGCTTGAAATCATATAAATGTACATAGTGTAAAACCTAGTGTGAGATTAAATGGTCTTAATCCTTACAATATGGTGGATAAGGAAGGTAGAAAGTTGCAGATGACCTTTTGAAATGTCCTCGCGTACAAAAGGAACAGCGAATCCCAAATCTTTCTGTGAGTTAAAGTACTGACGTCAATGGGACTCCCATGGGAAGTTTTGGGAGTTTGCCTTAGCAAGAACAGACCAACCAAATAGGACAAAGTTTTGACTTAAACAAGGTCAGTATGTCAAAAGTCACAAAGCAAAGCCTGGGATAAAACAAAGGCCAAAGAAAATGTCCCTTGGATTAATTTTTACGAGCAGCATATCGGGCTTTTGAACCCTTCACCAGCCTTCTACAAAAGCAGCTATGGGCCGACTACAACAACTAAACTTGAAAGGGGAAGACATTCCTTTGTAGTTCACGTTTTCTGGCTTTGAAGTCACAATGAGTCTTACCAGTGACTTCAATGGGACTTGCTTTACACTTTTATATTAGTCATTGTTTTATCCTTACTCCTTTCAAAATTCCAGACAATAACATTTCTTTTTATCGTAATCCTGACAGAGCAATTAGGCTTCAGTCCACACCTGCACCCGACTTTTTTCTTAACAAAGCATTCTTTGAGCTTCTCTTCTCTGAACAGAGTTATGAGAGCTGAATTAATGGTGTCTCTCTGCTCTGTTTTTCATGACCTGCTGAAGAACATGAAATTCTTCAAGGCTGGTACAGATGATCTCTGGTTAAGACCAGCTGTAGATTTCACGTACGGTTTTATGAGTGTGCTTAGCAGAAAAAAGAAAAGATTCTTTCTATCAGGGTAATTAAGCAATAACAGGATGGCAGAATGTGGATTAAAGTGTAATCATTCACAGGTGCATTCATAGCAGGGTTTTAGTCATGAGTTCAGAAGCTCAATCACATTCCCAGTGTAACAAGCCATGATTTCATAGTTTAAACATTTGAAAGTGTTTTGGAAGTAAAACATTTCTTTTGTATTTTTAATATATGAATCAGATATGCACAAGCCACAAATACTTGCTGGGAAAACATGAGGTTCTCATTGCTCGAGGCTACCCCCAGCTCTCATCTTTTCGGTGTTAAATGTGCAAGACTCTGAGCTTTGTCTGCCCAACCCTCCATTCCACAGCACCCACCAATACTCCTGTCTAATGTTGGGCTACAACAGGACCAGCCCCTGCTCCATTCTAGTGCCTTTGCAGCCCCTGATTGAGGAAAAGTACCCAGAGGAAAACATTTTTCCCAGTGTTTGCTTGCACAGCTCTCCCCTCTCACTCACTTGAAGGGAAGGTGAATGCCAAATGACCGACACAAAGAGGGAAAGTTGTGTGCTTCCAAAACCTGCCGATACACCACCACCCCTAGGAGAGCTCAGTGCAGAGCCTACCTCAGCTGCAGCTGAAACAGCCCATGGCTCTTGAAGCACCTCTGGGCCGTGGGTTGGTACAAACAATGGCACAGGACGTTTACCATAAAGAACAGCAAGGGTTTTTTTTACAAGATACTCTACAAAGCTGCTGCACAGAGGGATTCTGCAACACAGAGCAGCTTCTTTGGGAAGGGTAACTAATGGGATTAGTACCACTTATTCCCCATCTTCTTATGCGATTTATATTTTGCTAAGCACTTCCAAGCCCTGTTTCCCTCCCTGATTGCTGAGTGGTTTCACCTTGCAGCCATGGCAGAGGAGCCCCAGAGAGGAAAACACCCTGATATGAAACCCAAGCACCTGATATGAAACCCAGACACAAAAAACATGGTGCTTTTCCTTCAGCAAAAAAATGCCCGTGACAAGAATCAGCACCACTGATTTCAAAAGACAAAGAGTTTTTTCCAGCTTTCTTTAATGTTTGTTTCAGGACAAGAACAGAAGATTCATTTCTTTATCTTATTTTGCCACTGACTTTCCAAATGAAATCAAAATGAATGGCAGTTGTCTTTTGAAATATTTACCAATCAAAAATAATGTGGCACCGATGGGGCTCCATGAAGTGACACCAGGGATGATTCTGTCCAGTTATTTATTAAGGGCTTGATCCTGCCGCAGAATCTCTTATACTTATCAAAGTACCTATACTGGGTACTATACTCCCAGTTTGTTGGTAAATCTTAACATGACCCACCTGCACAGAACCATGCACTAAAGTAGCAGGAAGGTGGTCTAAATATATACTTATCTTTACAGAGTTTCCTGTTTTGTTAAATGAAGAACACAGCAAAATTCCTATGCACAATGTATAGACTGACAGCCATCTACTGGATAGCGCACAGAGACACATATACAGGAGGAGGTACTTGCCATCAACACAGGAAGGTCTGTTTCTTGTAGTCCCAGCCACTTTCCCAGGTAGACAGGAGCATTTTACTGTTTGTGATCTTTCCTCAATTCGATTCTTATTACAGCATCTGTGTGCTGCTATAACTTCACACGTTCCTCCTTCTGGCAAAAAAAAAAAAAAAAGGGGGAGAAAAAAGAAAAGAAGAAAAAAGAGAATATTGACACTGATTAGGAAGAGCAGCAATGGCTAATCAAAGCACTCAGGTGTGCTCCTGCCTGTGACTCTGCCTGGCTTCTATTCAGGTGGAATTACGATGTTATTTCTTCCATTACTGTGCTCCCAAATAAACCAGGTGCTGCTATGCCTCATTTTCAATAGAAAATGTAGATAAATGTCCCTTGCCTGTCTTATATTAGAAGCTTCTCTGACATCCACATAATTTTTGGCCTAAAAATGACTGTGTCAAGGTCTGGGCCTGAAGAAATGTAGGTGAAATACCACAGAAAATGTGCAACAACTGTTGACTGATTTTATGCTTGTAACAATGGAGGCCTCTTCCACAAATGTGCTCTCATACAAGGACAGGGACTAAGGGAATTCATCTAGAAATAATATTTTTCTCCAAATATTTGATTCTGTGCTCGTACTCAGCCCTCAGGGAATGACAATGAGTCTCTCCAAATCACAGTGTGGTCCAACAGCACTTCCCTTTGCTACTCCACTCACTAAATTGGCAGTTTTAAGGCAGGAAACATTCCCATTGTATGCAAGATCACCAGGCTTAATTTGTCTTCTCCCTAATTGTTCTTTATGAGCATTTGCAATAGTTTTATTAGATGGAGAACACAGAGGTGTGATAGACAGATAGACAGTGCCTTTGGGTCTATGAATCGTTGGTGTTTGTGGCATATGCTGAGCACAGAAATGACGAGTCAGGTGTGCCATTCCCCTTCACCTCAGCACTGCAGGGCAAGGAGACAAACACCACAGTGGGCTAATGCACTGCCCAAGCAATTTCTCCATTCCTCAGTTAAGATTGTATTTAGCTCATAATCACTGAGTGTTTAATAGTGTCAGTCTGTTCCCCACAGATATTTGGCTACTTTATGAAAATGCAGCATGAATTTGGCAGGATTTGTTTAAACTTAGTACAAAAACTCATGCACAGCCCACTAAAGAGCAGGAGGTGTAAGAAGCTTTTCCAGAAGAGCATTATTTCTTCATGCCATTATGAATTGCTAACTGTACAGTGCTTTTGCTATACCACATTATTCATAGCTTTGGCTTTCACTCTTCTTGAAACAACATTGAGAGCTTTTGAACACCGCAGTACCCTGCAGCCAGGTGGGAGGATAAGCAGTGTGGAGATGCTGATCCAGGTCTGGCTGTGAAGAAAGGGTTGTGGCAGAGGTTTGGGAGTCCAGTGGCATCTCCCAGCTCAGGAGTGAGTCCCGTTACCTGGGAATTCTACAAATGTGACATTTCTGTAGTGAAACACCGGGATGGGTGAGCAGGGAGGAATCTCTTCCCTGAATGTTAAGGTCAAGTGGAGATGTGTCATAAGGTGTAAGTGGGGCATTAAGAGGTACAACAGCTACCAATGAACAAAGTGTGGAAATGTTTTATAATATTAAATTTTAAACCCCCTGACATTCCAGGGTGAGTCAGTGGACAAAAGTGTGTGAACACCCATTAGGGCAAAAGAGCTTGGGTTGTGTGGTCGTGGGGTTCAGCACTGATGAGTCTGCAAGCATGAGACTACATAGTAAATATTTAAGTCATCTGGACAGACATGCTGCTGCATGTATTAGTTATCAGGTGCATTTGGCCTGCTGACACAAGCTTTTTGAAAGCCAATAGGTGTCAGAGAAGAGAGATCCCAACAATTCCGAGAGCCATCATCTGACAAACGGTCTTTGAAGTGTCTCTTAGGAGTAAGAGGAGTTGTGATAATCAACTCAGCCCCAAATGTTTGCATTTGCTATGAAGTAATCCTTCACATAAACTCCCTTTTCCCCCATCCAAATCATATTGAAAGCAATGAAAAGATCCTCATTGGTTTCATCCATCTTATGGTCGAGCCCTAGGAGGAGAAAGATTTGTGACTTTATTGATTGCAACCCCAACAATAAAGATAATGTACGCAGTAATAAGCGCTTCTAATTTTAGACTACATAGACTGCGTGGTAAATATCTGTGAATAACCTAAATGCTTAATTTTCTCTATTAATTTGCTGTATGAGTACTAATAACCACATAAGCTAGTCTTGCTTATTTGGTTATCTATTCAAAATAATGGGATGTGGTGGAGGAGCTTTATAACACCTTTAATTGTTATGTGGAAGCTGAAGTTGCTGGAGCAATAAAGAATTTAGCTCAAAGTGTATAGCTGTTTAGGAGGGACGAAACATAATGAAACTATAAAAGCAATGAAAAACCACTTTTTTTTTTTAACTGCTAGACAGTTAAGCACATTAATTGGAAGTTTTATCTGCACGGACTATAACTGTGCACAAATAATAATAATAATCATGATAATAGAAAGACCCTTCCCAGTGCTGACACAGAAGAAAAAATCCATCTCACGTGGAGAAAGTTCTGAACGTTACACACCCTGTTTTCCTGGAAAATTTGTTTGTGGGATCAGATTTTTCCATTAAGGCATGTTTGGCCTATGAATGACTACTGGGTAGCATTGCATGCGATGTGTTTTGCTGGTGTATGTTTTACCAATGGTGCTTATACGTGTCAGACTTTTAAAAAGCCACATGCAAAACGGGAATAGAGGTACCCAGACATACACAAATGGACACAGTGAGACTAGGAAAAAACCTTACTGAAAAAGCACACGCTTGACTACATTATTCACAGGGATGTATATACCACAAATATACTGGGGGTGGGACATTCAACTTAAAGCTCTATTTGAGCTGTATAAATGAGGAAACTAATTAGAGTGGGGAGAGGAACACGAATCAGTCCCCAGTTTTCACTGGAAACCATTTAAGGTGTTCAGATGTATAGGCAAAGTACTTTTTTATTCTGTGATTTTTATGTTTTATTTCCTACTTCTTCTTTGGGTGGAGGGAATGGAGAGTACCAAGAAATGCTCTAATACCAATATCTGAGGACTTCAGCTCCTGAGCGAGTGTTTGTTTTTTTTCCTCTCAGTGGTTCATCTGGATTATGGGAAGACCTGGTGAGATATTACAGTGCTGGGAGTCCTGAAAAAAAATGTGAATTATTGACCTGATAGGCTGTGAGTGCAGTAAAAGTTTGAATCCTTGTCACAAAACAAGGAAGTTTATGGTCTATTGAGCTGCGGTAGTTTCTGGCTTTGATTCCACAGTAACAGCCTCATCCAACTCATTCAAGTCAATAGGGGATTTGCTGTTGAACTTAAAAGGAGAGGAAAGGGGCCTAAAATCCTCTAAGTAAGTGTCTTCTAAACGTTTTGTTGACAGTTACATTTCATGAAGTGGCTGCTTTATCCACCTGACAAGAAAAATATCTTTTTTTTTTTTTTTTTAATAATTCCCTCCTGCCCCAAGAAAATCAGAAAAAGATTAGAAATGGAATAGGAACTTGCAGATCAGGAAAAGCTTTGATCTTGCTTCAAGAAGCTTCAGAGATGAATGAAAACGTCCTTACATGACTTATATCCTCTTCACACCAAACATTAGCAGGACTTGATAGTAAGAACAGCTGATCCTTTCTGAGCACGCAGTGCACAGGATGCCCTCAACTTTGCATGAAGCAAATGTGACACCTACCAAAGCAAGAGGGACAGAACTGGCTGCAAGGAAGGATTCTGGGATATTGCAGATGGCAACTACCTGCATCATTGCAACTCTGCTCATATTTCCAGGCCTCCCAGAAATCTTTGTTCTGCATAGGCTTAAAATAATACAAAATTGTAGAAGTAATACATCATTCTTACTGTAAAACAGGGACAACCGTTTGTTACCCCTGCTAATGGTTTGATTCCAATTGGAGGACACGAAGCTCCTGAAACTGTGTTCTTTTTTGCCTCTGTTATAAAGCCACCTTGAGTTTACACACTGCAGAGTGAAATATTTTATAAGTATGAGCCTGCTGTGGGAGGCTGTGATTTAAAATATCTAATCACCTATAAGGTCTGAGTGCATGCCTGGCAGAAGCCAAAAAGCCATCTTCTAGTCATCTCTGTTTTTTATATCTCTAGCTGAGGGGTAATAATAAAAGCATATTTTGCACTTCAAAATTATAACTCGCCTCTGTATTCTAACTAAGCCTGAACTTATCAGTAAACAAACATAAAAAAGGAAAACAGCACTACTGATTTGTGTTATACATTGTGGAAGTCATTAACTATGACTCAGGTAGCAAAACTTATATGTTCTCTCTTTGACAGTGATGACAATTTAATAGTATTTGACTCTGCTGAGTTACATGGAGCATCCTGCAGCAATGAGAGAGGTTGTTTATCAAAATGATAAACATGTTTTCATTTCCTCCTTGGCTGCATGTATGTGATCAGAAGTCTAAGGCCATCAAGAATTCACTTACTCTGGCCACCAGACAGACATTAAGCTATTCAGGACCATCTGTGCTTGAAATGAGTTCCACTTAATGGACCTTCCTAGGGCAGGTCAATCATAATGAATGCGTGTGTGCATGAATGCATGAGCAAAGCACCGCCGAGGTGGGACTTCTCGCGCTGCTTGGCAGTGGCACGGGCGGTTGGTAGATAAGATAAGCCTTTCTTTCCGGGGTCATATGCCCGGTGATTTTAGAATTCAGGTCCTCTGTTACGTTTGCTTCTGGCTCATTGTCAATGCACCTCACAGCCTAATCCAGGTGAAGGTTGTTGTAAGAACTTGCTCGTGTTACTTGCGAAACAATGGTGATTCCCAAGCAACTTTGCTGGCCAATTCTGACTCTGTTATGCCATTAGCCGTTCACCATGGCAATACAAGCAAAAGAAATCCTATGGACCAACTTTTATCAACACTTCCAGACAGTTCATTAGGATCATAGCTGGTTTATGATAACTGTATTTATTTATACAGCTTCAGCTAGCCAGTCTCTGTGCCAATGCTATCACCACGTTAAGGTCATACACCCCATATGTTATTCTCATAAATGCCTAAGTATATGCAGATGCTGCTAGAGGTAGGAGATCACAGAAAATTTAAAAGAGAATTAAAGTTCTATAGACTTCAAGCAAACGTTGAACAGCATGACAGTAAAAATTCTTCAGACACTTCCAGGCTTTCTGAAAAAGTGCTTACAGAAACTAATGGGTAAAAGAATTTGCCCCCTTGCCACCTTGTGTCTTTATACAAACATCTGAGAGAAAGAAAAAACAACTCCATGACAGCCATTTGTACATTTACTATAAAGAATTCAGGTTTGGGGGCTGCTGTTTAAAGAGTTTTCAGTTTGAATAAGCTTTGGAAACTTCCCAGGTGTAATTAATACATTCATAAGCTTTAATCAAAATGTTTATGCCAGCTAATGTGCCAGAACTACAGACTACACTGTGCACAGGGGAAAATACTATACTTTACTTTAAGAAATAATAAGCCACTACTATGGTACTTACAAAATAACATTTTTGCTTCTGACAGGAATATGTAACAGATGGAAAAACAAAGTCCCATGCTACTCCATGAGCCGCTTCATAAGTGAACAAATAAAAGACTCCTCATAGCCACAGCGCAATTACACTCCAATTTTTCTTTTACATATAAGGCACTTTCCGTGTGTGCTCCAGAAGGAGAAGGATCAAGCTTACAGGATGCATCTGCAGAGCAATCAGAGAAGGCTTATGCTTTTCACTCGTTTTTATGAGGTCAAGGCTAACTGCACCTCACCTGCCAGAGTGCCCTCAGTTCCAACGAAGCCACAAAACAGCTGAATTTGGCCCGTGAACTTGATGTAACGCAAAGGTACCATCAGAAAAATTGACTTAAGTAATGCATGTTAGCATTACACCATACTTAATTCTTTCCCATTATGATAACTGGTACAAATTGATGGAATACTCATTATGTATGGAATTACCTTAACTGTGAGAATTTGTGATGCTCCACACAGTCTCTGCAAGCTTCCTGGTTATATATGGGATTTTTTTTTCCCCAGTGGGTCAGAATAGACTGCAGTGGTCTGTTTCCTAAATTTCTATTTATATTTTCATTAATATTCAGTATTTTTATTGTTCATTATGCAAGATATATATTATTTTCATTTTGGGAAGATATGCAACAGCAGCAACGTGACTCCCACTGTGGGTCATTAAGTTTTAGGCTGGGATATTATTTTCTCAAATGTTGTTGCTGTGAAAAGGTTCTGGAGACACAGGGTATCTCCTCTAAAGAAACTGCCATTTTTTTACAAAAGACCAGAACAAGTAGTTCCCCGAGGACAGTGGCTACTGAAATCTGTTTTCCCTTGGAAATGCCCCTTGTGTTAAACTTTAAAACCATATTGAAGTTCTTCTGATGTTTAGGTCACTGAAAAGAGTGACTCATGGATGTCACAGCTCAGCTGAGAGCCCACAGGACTCTCTCCAGGTGGATGGTGCAACATGCTGTAGGTTCAGGCCCCAGTTTCCATGTCTTTGGTGCAACACCCCTATTTTGGTAAAACACTACAGTTATTGCACTCATGGTCAGGGTGTGGCGAAGAGCTGCTGGATGAAGCACCTGGAAATTCATTTCATACTAAGCAGAAGTACTTATTTTGGAGTCAGAATTTATGAGCTAAGAGGGGCAATGTGCATTCAGCACAGGCATCTCTGGTTATTTACGGTGCTATGAGCTAACTTTCTAAGAGCAGTTTTGACAGAAAAGACCATTTTCATGAAATCAAGCTTTTCTACAAAAGTCCATACCCAAGGAACTTCTAGAAGAAAACAGTATCTTTAAAATATTTTGTTCAGAAGAAGTTTAATATTTCAGTTGAACATTAACTTCTTTTTTTTTTCATTTGTATTTTATTTCTCATTCAGTATAATAGGGGAAGCAGGGATATGCAAAGCTCTCATTAGCACATGGATTTGTAGTCTTTTAAAATTTTCTACTAATGCTCTCTGCCATCAGCCACAGGAGGCTTCTTATCTGAGAGATTTACAGATTCTTATACTTACACCGAGAATAGACACTGATCCTCACAAACTGGTTGATTCACAGAAATTAAAAAAAAACCCTGTTTTTTTGTAAAGGAGAAACAGTATGGATTCTACTCCTGAATTCACAAAGAAAACTCAGAGCACACCAACGTATGGGATGTGATTGGATCTAGGGCTGGCTTACGGATTTCCATATCAAACCAATATACACACCAGAGAATAGGTTTTCCTACTAAAGAGCCTTGCAAATTGATCTCCTGAGGAATTTGCACAGGATCTTATTCTTATGCATATTTAAAAAAACCAAAAAAAAAATTAAAAAAAAAAATCTCTTACAGATGAATCAAAGGAAAAAATGGTATCCAGAACAACAAGGCAGCCTCGGAGCAGCTCCTGCCTCTGGCGCTTCGCAGCTCCTGGGGCAGCGGAGCGAAACCGGGATGAGGAAGGCGAGGGGACAACAGGGCGAGAGGGGCTGGGCAGGAATGCTGATGAGGAGCGAGCTCCTGGCTGTTACTGAAGCAGAGTTCTGGCTAGTTTTTAATCGTGATTTTTGCACGTGCGCAGGGTACGCAAAAATGACAGAGTGCATGAGAAAACGCCGCCTGTTGTGCGCGTCCCCTGTCCCTGCCAGTGCTCTCTGCCAGGGCCCTCCACGCGCCCCACACCGCTGATGGCTTTTCTCTGCCACAGGGACTGTGGCAAGAGAATTGTAATAAGTGCTATCAGCATTCTTGTACTGATGAACTACAAAAGGCAGATATGTAACTCACGAGGCAGGAAAGAATCCAATGTTCTCTTAGTGGGGATCTTCAGTCTTTTAATGAGATTTTTTTGCTTCAAAGGGAGATCAACGTACAGCAACTCTGAGAAATGGAGGTTAGAAATTAGAAGTCTTGGTGGGATTTACAGCTCTGGAATGCCATTAAGAGATGTGTATGAAGAGGCAAGACTTAATTCAAAAAGGGAAGACTGTTATTTTTGAGAAATAAGTCCCATATCAAAAAGTAATAAGCATTATGATTCTAAATTTAATGGACTTTGCTGAGATATGACACTTCTAGAGGTCTATATCACTTGTAAATAGAATATCTTGGTCTAAATTATGTATGCTAGCATGGTGGAGCATAAAAACTGTAAGTATCTTTTAAAAAACCTTGCTCTCAGTCACTTGGGTGGTTTGGAAAATGTAATATTTGACATGTCAGAGAAGATTAAAAAAAAAAGTTTGGACAAAATAGATGTAATATGTCTGCATTCAAGCAGTGCTCCTCCTATAACTTAAACTGCAGGCAGCAGTATAAACCAGAGATTAAAAAGACCTGCTGTGCTATTCTGATCATTGCTTTGCAGCTGTACAATTCTTGCCCAGAACAAATTTTCTAGGTATCAAAGCTGTGGAGAAATGAACATTTCTGCTGCTGAACAGAAATGAACATTTCCAATATTGACATCTCTAGTTCCTTGCCAGAGAACGGTGAAAATCCAAAGTGGAATTAAACCTGAAAATAGTCTAACAATAAAATTTGAGTGAACCACAGAATATTGTTCTTGTGGCCTCAAAATGTTGTTCTTTTAAATGCTGCCAGCAAAAGGCATCTAAAGAATTGAAGTTAAGTTAAATGAGTCTCAGAAAAGACACACAATGAAAGAAAGACAGGACAACTCTCTCTTTGGATGGAATAATTAAGTCGATAAGAAATAAGTGATTTAGTCACAGCTGTTGATGAGAAATTACTATAGGAATGTGCATGAGAAGTAGCTGCTAAGAAAGGATTTAGAAAATTATTCTATGTCAACTATGCAAGCACTGTTTGGTCCTGCCTGAGTCTCGCTTTTGCCCAACAGCCTTTCCCCAAGCATGTTAATGTTTACAGATCTCTAAAACTCACTAATACTTTCATTAAATGCCTTTATTTTCAGACTACCCTTCAAACTGGGAAACTGCATTACTTTTCCCACCAACCTCAAAAGAGGCACAAAATTGCTTATTACACTCATAACACACAGCCTTTATTTTTCTCAGATGATACATGAAAATCTCACACTTTTAGGATTTCTTTTAAATATTCATAAATTAATCCACTGATTACAAAGATGCTTGGCAATATCCAACTTTCAAATCCAGTGTTTCAGTCACGGCAAAATGATGCAGGGATCTTAAACTCTTGTGGAAAAGCAGAACAGTGTTGTTCTGTACAGTTCATCCTTTGATATGATGGCTGCAGATAAATTCATCCCCAGGTAATTTTATCCAGTAAGGTGATTAGCCTATGGAGAGTCTATGATGTGTTTACTGAGCACAGTAACATAGTTTATGGTAATACTCCTGTCATGCTTTATAAATATGTGAGGTGGTTTTTATGAAGTGGTTAGATAAGGAGTGGTGAAAGTAATGTGATCCATAAAGAATGTACAGTGATGAAGAGCTGGGATTGCAGAGATACTACAGACAGACTGATAGAGAGAATTATAACCAGAGCAGACGCTGCATTAATCTGCCAAAGAATGGCAATAAATAAAATAACAAGAAGGAAGTATTCTAAATGAATTTGGCCAATGCATAAAACTGAGCTGTTGGGGTGGGATCAAAGTGGAGGTGTTTCGAATGGCATCTCTTACGGATGGGTTGCCTTGCTGTAGTGGCAGCAACATGTTCATCAGTGGGGTTGACCATGTCTTACAAAATCCATGAAAAGGAAAACAAAGGACTGTAAGTTACAGCTCGTGTAAGCAAATGTCACTGTAAGGTGCTGAGTGCTACGAGCAGCAGCAGTAAATCCTGTCCTCTGCAGCAGCTGAGCAGTGCCAAGCGACCATTTCCCAGGCATTTTTCCTTGGACAAGTGAGCCCATTATCCCACCCCATATATTTCTAGAGTCATTCACACCGTGACCACCAGCAGCTGGTCCTGCATTTGAGCACAAAAGGATTCCTTTGCCAAGAACTGGATGCACAATGGTACAGAAGGACAGAGGATGGAACCAAAGGCACAGAAGCAATCAGTTGTTCTTGCATGGAAAGCATTTTACACTGCATACATTATCCATAGCAGAAGAACCTGGTAGTCTCCAGCCTAAGGAATTTATAGCACACTCATTACTGAACCTTATTTAGCTTCAAGCACAGTCAAGCACTTCAGTAAATGTTAGGGACTGGGTATGTGAACAGCAATATTTTAACTTTCAGACTACTATACTGTGGTTGTGAATTAACAAGTTAAAAAATCCTCTCTCAAAATGATCTATTCTATTCCGACCTAAGCATGACTGAGCTGTTTTACCTCTGGTCAGGACCAAACCACTGCTGAGGGGGAGGAGGGAAGCAGAGGATGACGTGGGATTTGGACCATGCTGTTCTCAAAATTTAACTCATCAGTGCAGCCAGTTCTGTGGGAAGCCTCAGTGGAAGGGCGGTTGCCTTCTCCTCACTGAAATTTAAGGGAGAGGACAACGGCAATATTTTATTTCATGATAACCTTTAGTTCCTTTTATTTTCTTTTGTTTGTTCCTTTTGTTCTAGTGACCTTCATCTCAAATAAAGCAACTCTGATTTTCTCTTTTTCCATATTGCTTTAAACATTTCCCTAACCTCCTTTCCCCTACATTTTCCCATAGTCACTATCCTGAGCTGTTTTGGTTTTTTGGGGTTTTTTTGCATGAGTCTCCGTGTTTTGATATCTCTCCTCCCTGTTTTTGTTGATGGGCAATATTTTATTTCCTGTCACCTTGATTTGCTCTGTCTTTTCGCTCCAGCTCCCTGCATACAATTGTAACCCTGATTTATTCTGGTTCCCCAGTCTTTCTCCCTTTACCTTTTTTGTAACTGCATTGAATGTTTCTCTCTCTGACAATTTCTTTCTCTTCTCTCTGGAAGCTCCTGGTGAACAACACAATGCAGTACTACCTCCTAATAATTGATCACCTGGCTCCTGTTCAGATTTGTTCTGCTCCTTTGAATACATGTGCAATTCAGTTCGCTCTGTTGCCTTATAATGTGAATAAAAAGGGCTGCATACTTGAGTGGAAATACATGAAATCTAGTGAGCAAATAATTTCCTGCTTTGAAAGCAACATGTGACACATTACAGCATTGGCTTGAAATTCATATTAATTTATTTTTTATTAGCTAAACAGTAGCAGTATGCAGGGAGATCTGCAGTTAAGCAGAACCCAAGAGGCCAGGCAAAAAACACATTTATTTTTCTCTGCCCTGTTTACCCTTGGTGATGATCAGTATTAATCCAAACACTATCTCTGAGAATTTGGAATCAGATTTTTCAATTAAAAGTTGTTTTTAAACCAGAATTTTTTTAAAAACTAAAAGCTTTTTGATGAAAAACATTGACACTTCATTGGCCAACATCAACAAATTTCAATTCAAGATAAAAACCCTGTCTTGAGGTGGTTATAATTCATGTAGTGCAACTACTTTTAGTTAGTGATTTCCAGTTTCTTTCCTATATAGCACTAGAGCCAATAAACTTTATGCTGTGCTCCCATCCTCATCAAAAAGGGGAAAGTATCTTGAAAGATGAAGTCTCTTATGATCACAAAGGAACCGTTTTATATTAAGATAAAAATAAATTCAACTTTTAGTCCAAAATAAACCGAGTGATACATTTCAAAGCAATCATGCAAAAAGAAAAAGACACGAGTACATGTCCTTATCCATGTACTGCAGCTTCCCGAGGACAAGGAACCAGTCTGATGTGCTGCAGATGCTCTGCTAATCACAGGACTGCATGAAAACAACTCTCCTTCCCTCCATTCTTCTTAGACTTGTCCTTGTTCATGTCCAGCTTTGTCCACTTTTGAGCTAGATGGAAAAACACCATTTCACTCAAGCCCACAGGTTTTGCTTCGGAGGGCTGAGGTTTAAGTGCCACCCCACGGGGTCTGTGTGCATCCAAGGTGTGCAGCTCCAGGTGAGCCCCACCAGAGAAACTACTCTTATGCTCTTGAACCCTCAGTGCAGCTGCCTGCATTTCTAGTCTTGAGAGTTTTAGATAGGGTTGATTATAAACTGGCCTCTCATTACCAATGAAAAAAAATTAGAGAAGCCTGCAAACTAGAAATAGGATCTCTCTGCCAACTCTTTCTAATAGTGTGCTGGTAATTACAAGCAGAAGAGGTCATCTTGCCCAGTTCTTTCCCAGTATCGAAATGTTTTCCTCCACGCACTCATGAGCATCTTGCTCAATTTGTTTTCCCATTATTTAAGCAATTGGACTTCTGCTGGTGCAACAGGGGATCCTTTGAAGACACCATTCTAGCATTTAATGTGATCTGCCATTGGGCTGAAAATCGCAAGAATGTTCTGTTTTCTTTTGCTCAGTTTTCCTCATTAACCCTAATTGTAATGCTATGACCAACTGAAAACAACTATTCCCCATTCCACATTTACAGATGTCAGATATGTTTTAGATGGTCATCACATCCCCCATCATCATTATCACCACTTAGACAAGCTGTGCATTTGCTGCTTCTCTTCATCTTTCCTCATAATCCTGCCTCCACCACCTTAATGATGTCCACAGCTCTTCTCAGCATATTGACAACACTGATGTTTTTAAAATTCCACTTAGTAATGTAACAATTATGCTATTATTAACAGTGATAAAAATTCTGAGCTCTTAAGTTGATGAGTATTATCTCCATTTGAGAGATATTTCCCAATATTTTCCCAATCCAGCTTTTATCTACACTCTGCTCTTCAGTACTGTTAACGAAACCATAGACAACCAACACAAGTTAATCAGGTTTCAAGAATATTTGAGCATCAGTAACTCAATCAATAACTACCAGATACCTTGATATTTATTACTACTTGGGCACTTAGGCACTGTGAAAGTAGACAAGGAATGAAAAAAAGGGGTAGAAACAGAGACATGCTATGCAATAGAAAATCCAGCCAACAGTCTGAGATGGAAGAGGAATGCCATAGCTAATTGAAATGGCTCTCTGTGCTTTCCAGCAGTGTTCCCAACAAGGACAGAGACTATTACGTCCTGGGCTTGGAGAAAATGCCATCGCTTTCCTAATTTTTTCATCCCCGCTGCAGCAGCTAGAGATTTTCTAGCATTAATACTTCAATACTTCTTTTCCCCAGATACATTAGTTCAGATTTTTTTCTAATTCCTTTCACATTACTTCCTGGGCCTGCAAATTTTTCTGATCCTTTTTATTATGAGTCTTGGACTTCAGTGACATCTGTTGTAACAAATATTTTATTATCACTGGTAAATTGTTGGAGGGCCTGTTTCCTATAAGCCCCAACCTGGATAGAGCCATTGCCAAATACATATTTTAAAACTCGAAAGATGTGTTCTTGCTTGCAAGAAAACCAAACTAGCACTTGCAATACCTATGGCCCAAAACGGAATACGGGGAATAGTTTTCAGCCCAACCTACCAAGATATCTGGCACTGCAAAGATGTGGGTTTCCCTGTTTTTCCACTGTGAGCCTTCTCCTACCAAAGCGCACACTAAAAAAAAGAGGGAATTTAACCCTGCAGCCAGGAAAACTACTGACTTTCCACTGAACAAACAGAAATGTAATATCAGAAATACCTTTAAGGCAGGCTTGGTTGACAAACAGGTGTTCTCTCTGTAAGACAGTTTTCTTATTGATCTGTGCTAACATCTTGCAGAAGTGAACAATCTCATTGCCATGTCAAAGGCTAACCATCTGTGAACAAGTAATGCAGCCAGAAAATCCGTGTTGCTACAATAATAGCTTTAGGACGTGGGTTTTATTTCAATCACCACTAAAAGAAACACACAGAAAGCATCACAAAAATTCTTTTCCTGATAAATTAATGTTCCTAGAAAAATACACAAATTCCATCTAAATAAATTACAACAATTTACACACTCTATCAAACAAGTAAAGTTACTGAAATTATTAGGACAGTTCATTTATTTCTTTGCCTCCTTTGATATTGCAATCACCTTCTCACAGTCTCATGCATTTCAGCCCTTATTTAGAAATCATAATTCTCTCTGTGGGACAAATCATGTCTCCAATACCTGAATATATATGTTAATACTTTCAGGATCAGGAGTTTTTTCCCATCAATAAACAGTATTCAGCCAAGCTGGAACCAGAATTTTTAGACTAAAAGACCATTCTGAGGGATTGATATGCAAGCACAGGTTCATACTGAGACACAGACTAGTGAATTAATGATGCTGGAACAGAAACCTAATGGCAGGACTTTCTCAGACCAGGAGATGGTCTTTGTGAGAAATTTCCTAACTCAGTGAGATAGCACTGAATAATTGTCATGCCAGATGATACTGAGGTTGCTGGGCACAAGTTTTGACTGAGGGATTTGATAATCTCACTGCTCTCTTAAAAATATGAACCAAGAGTTCCCTTATATAAAGACATTGAATTTATTACTGTTACTATTATTATCACTGTTACTACTCCTAATGCTATTACTATTATTATTAATTATCTGGCTTTGATAAGTTACTGGACATTGTCCTGTCTATAACTAAGCGTTAAGTGTATAGATTTATCACTGAAAAATCTAAGGTTCTGGCTAGATCTGGAAGGCTTCAACTTTGTCCTCCTGCTCACTGGGTATGCTCAGGGAACAGCCTCATGGAGTACCAGGAGCGTGACACCCAGAAATAACTCTCATTCCCATCCTCCTGTTGAAGGGGGCAAAGCTGAGCTCACGGTTTCTTGCACTGAGACAAGATTGATGAGAGCCCTTGAGTGCAGATATTTCCCTGGCACAGTTGAATACCAAGATGTTTGGCATAACTAACCAGAATTGAAGGGCAAATTTCTGTACCTTCCTGTTTACATCTGCGATAATGGTGTCAGTGGAGAGGGCATGGAGCAGAAAGGACATTGGCCTGTAACATTTGAGCTCCTGGACCTGAGCTGCAGCAGAGACAGTCAGGGAGGGAATCCTTAACCCCAAGACTTCTCAGCTCAGTGCACCAGCACAAGAGAAAGCTGGGCTGGGAGGAGGCACAACGGGACAGAGTTGCCCCAGGTTTCTCATTCTACTTCCCTGCTTTCTTCATTCCTGTTTTCATTGCAGCAATCCAAAGCCTGTCATCCCCAGCTGATGTAGGTAAGCTGTCTGTGGGTCTGTTATTTTTGTGTATAAATATTCCACCGATTGCAGCTTTATGAACATATCAAATCTCCTGGGCATCTGTGGTCTCCTCCCCACTATCACTGGTTTGTTGACTGGTTTCAGCTGAAAATTTGCATGAACTTGAAGCACTAATTCCAATTCTTTTAAAACTAGGCTGGATAAAGAAAGTATTGTAGAGACTGACAACAGAAAATCTACTGCAGAGAGCTACAACAGGAAAGAGAAAACACAGCACTGTCAAGTAATTCAGCAAAGTCATGGTTCTCTCTTCTTGGGCTCTTTCAACCCAAAGCATCAAAAAACCCCAATTGGCACTTCTTGATGTATATTTGCATACTTGTAAGTAATTAGCTTTGAGAGTATTACCACAGAGCTGAACAAATGTACCGTATAGCTCCAAAAACAATTCCAGAGAAACTTTGCATTTGAATGAATTTACTTTGCTGGTACCATGCATGTATCAGCTGAGTGAACACTTAATGTTGAACATTAATTATACAAACAAAAGAAATGGCACAAAGCTGCTGTCTCTGTGAGTTTTCTTCCAAGATTAATCCTTGTTTATGTTGGAGGTTTTGTGTCCTAAATAAATTCCTAACTGTGACTGCTTCAAAAGGGATGATATTTGAGATGATTGAAAATGTGCACTGATCAATGCCCGAGACAAACAAGCTCTTAGCTGCTGTTGCTCACTCACTGACTCTCACTCAGTAAGAAATTCTTTTTATCCTGCTGTGAATTTCATCAGATGGTCATCAGCATGATGGAGTGATGATGGCTCCACTCCCCTCTGGCCAGTTGTCTGACATATGGCTTTCCAGTCAACTGCTCTTGGTTTTATGGCTTTGTTTCTGATCCTCAGGAGAGAGAGGGAGAGTAAACACTTGGGCATCAAAACAGAGCAAAAAAGAAAAGTGCAAAACTGCATTGAAGCTTCTTGAAGAAATTCAGGTTTAAAATGAATGCTTAAGCTAATCCCTCCCCACCCCCCCAATACTTTTGGTTGTTGATTTTAAGAAAACATACTCATAATGAAGCCAATAAATAATTGGTAAAAAAACCTCAGTAAAATAGCAATATAAAGTGAATAGAAGAGAACCAAAAAAGTCAACTACAACTTGTTGATGCAAACCCCAGAGCCCTCAGTGAGGAGATTAGGTTTGCTCAAAATGTAAATTTTAAACTGGTGGTGACTAATATCGATTAAGAACAAAATTAAAATGTTTCTAACCAAAGTAACATTGACTTTCTGGAAAAGAATATTATTCAGGAGTGCTGAACAAGAGGTGTGCTTGAGTCAGTGTGTAATCAGAGTACTGATAGCTGTCAGGAAAATATGAATTTTCACTGTGTCTTCCAGCAACAAATCCAGGAATTATGACAGAACACACAGTTGAAGGGTCAAATAAATAAGGGTCGCACAAGGCACATGAGCTGAAAGTTTTCTGTGAGCTCACAAAGTGGTTAGAAAAGCAAATGGAAGAAAATTCCTTTAAGGGTTATTAAACACAATCCCTGAATCACAAACTACTGAAAACTGGGAAGGTCCAGGGGGAAATTCTCCCTATTGGTTTATCCCTCCTGTACTCTGCCTCAGCATGTGCTGCAACTGCTACTGAAGACAGGATACTGGATTCCTGACCTGACCTAGTATGTCTGTTTTTAAATTCCCAAAGATGGTCCCAATGTCCCAGAGGTCATTCTTCTAGTCATCTGAAAACAGTAACCCACTGTAAAGAATCACCAAGCTATTTAGTACACATATAACTAACATAAATCATATGTTGGGACTTCCATATCCCTTTGCAGGTCTTGCATTTCCATTTCTATCTGCTGTTATCCGGAGCAAATCTCCATCTGTATTCTCTTTATAGTCAAATCACATCAGTTTTGACGTCCTCTCTCTAACTGGTGCTATGAAATACCATCACAAGTACCCACTCACAGTTTTATTTGTTCCATCACCACCTGACAGCCTGCCTCGCAGAGCCTTGTCCAGAGTCACTGCTACAGGACAGAACAAGGCAGGAAATGTCAAAGCTGTCTTGCATATTCCCCAGTTCTTTGATTTCTGCTGCCAGCCACACCTTCTCCAAAACTTCTTTGTTCTTAGGCTTCAAGCTAAGGATGAAGCTCCCACACATCTGAGAGACCCTCAGAGCGTCCCAGATTCACTGCTAAATGGCCCTTAAACATGTACAAACCTGGAACACAAATACTGCCAAACTAGATCAGAACAATTGTCCATCATCTTTTCTGCACTCGTTCTGACAGATGAAACACAAAGGGCTTCAAAGGAACATTAAAGAGGCCCATAAATGGGACAACTACAATACAGGCTGCTTGCACACTTATTTTCTGGGGAATGGGAGCTCCTATTCCTTCGGGAGCATTTTTAATTATAAGCAAATTCATGATGTTCAAATGACCCAGGAAAATACCCATAGTATTTTATGTCCCTTTTGCTATTGGGTTGCCATACATTTCACATACATTACACACTGTATTAATAAATATTTTAAACCTGGTTCCCTGCATCAATTTTACAAATTTATTTGGTATCTGCACTCATTCATCAAAAGAGCTGCAAATACAACTGTTACTCCATGTTCCCTTTTTGTGCCTTTTCATGAGTTTTTCTCTACTGTACACAGTCACCGACATGTCAGTTTTGCTCATATAAAACTATTTCCTTGTCTCTCAAACCTTTCATGTGGCTCCTATTTCAGATTTCACTGGTGCTTTTGCATTAATGATATAAGGGGTGATGTAAATCTGTCAATGGACACATCTTAAATATTCACAATGACATTTAAGAGTTCAGTATTCAACACACTATTTCCCACTTGATTTTTATCGTGGTGTGCTGGATTTGCAGTAGTCACCAGCTTGGGCACACCTATTTCACTCTGACACTGTTTTTCAATGTTTTTATAATAAATCACCCTCTGCAGCTTCACCAGAGAGGTGATTTTCCCTCAGCACTAAAAGGGCAGGAGGTGTCATCATGTGACTCACCCCTGGGACTATTCTAGCTCTGCTTTCTAATCATTCTTGGCCTCTTTCTCCATTTTCTTCCTTTCCTCTTGGGCTTGAGCTCCTGTTACACTGTTCTGCAGTCTCTGCTCGTCCCCAGAAACAATTCAGCACACGTTCCCCTGGGTGCTCTTGTCTCTCTACAGTTTACATCTTGACAACATCACCTTCCCTAGTTCTCCACTTACATGATCCTTCACAGATCCATTATTCATTCTCAGAGCACAGTGTTGCTCACACATCACACGTTGGGTCGCGTTCGCTGCAGTGCAGCACGAGCAGATGTTCTGCCCAGGAGATGAATCGGGGCTTTCAATCGACTAGTTGGGATTTAATTAGAGCCCTGTACCGAGGGACACCTGTAGCCCTGACATGATCCTTTAAATGGCACTTGGAATGCCCATCTTGCTTCATTGAATATACAGAGAGAGTAAGGCCCCAAGGCTAAAACTATACATTATTGCACGTTCTCCATCACCCATGACTGTATCAGCCTTTCTAAGTCTTTACATGTGCTTCATGAAATTTTTTTACTTCATACTTCTCCAAATGTGCCAGATCATTGGACAAACCTTTAATAAATCTAATTTATAGTAAATATACCTCTTAGTGCTAATTGATCAACATTAAAAATAACAGATAATTATAACAAGCATTTCTGTGCACCTCTGGGAATACTTGAAAATAGTGTTAGTTCTTCAAAGGCTTTACTGATGATAATTCCATTATTTGCACGTACAGCCCCCACATGTACACACACTGTTACATGTGCTTTATTTAACTTTACTTTGTCTTGGCTCCCTAAATATATGGAAGTCTTAACTTTAAGACTGGTTTGAATGCACTACACTAGAATTTCATATTGCAGCAGGGACCAACCACAAACTACACACACTTTTTAGCAGTGGTTGTGCATGGTAGCCTGTAAAAACTCTCAATTCACATGCGTGGGGTGGGCAATTGTGCACACCAGCATCCCTCCAAGTCTACAATTATCTGTGCTTAGCATACCTGACTGTGGTCTGTCTGCAGATATAGAAAGTTTTCCATGTTACACTCATAGAGCCTATTACAGAAAATCTGTGTTCAGTATGGATGAGCAGTACCTCTTTCTGTATTTTTTTCTGAGCATTAAAATATGTTTCATAGCACATTTTTAGCTCAGTTCATTAAATGCACGCACAAGCATCCCCAGATATCTCAAGCTCCACTAGGCTACTCTTACAGTTTTGCTCAGTAATATTAAAGACTGTGTACTGCTTACTTTGTGTTTTACTATTCACAGATTAGTTGCCAGAGTGACAATATTTCAGAGTGAGCTGTGAATTGAGGCTGCTGTTGGAAGGCTGTGTGTTACAGCTGAGGTGGTGGAGGGCAGATACTTGATGCCAGGAGTCCTGTGTGGAAGTGTTAGAATTTTATTCACGGAAAGCCAGTTTTGCTGAACGCTGTCCATGCCTGCAAGGTCTTGTATGGCACCAAGGAATACGTCAAGGTCTTTCTACCACACTGCCTGATTCTTGATGCCAATCATCAAAGAGCATTTGGAGGAAAGGCAAAATGCTATCACCAGCTTTTAAAACCTTAGACTGTGGATAAGAGATGTTGATTCCCTTTCTCAAACATGGTAAGAGGTTAATGCCCCTATGCTTGGATTTTTTTCACAAACAAGCTTCTCTCCACTGTGATTTTTCCTTTGATTGCAGCAGGTAACACACATCAGTTTAACTGAACAGCAACACCAAAAGGCATCTGTAGCTCAACTCAGCTTCAATTTCTCAGTCTCAAGCTCCGTGTTGCAGATGGAGTGAGGAGGTATTTCTTCATTGTTATACCCACTATTATAAAAATAATTATTGGGTGTCTAAATATAATTCACAGGTAAAGCAGAAGGGAATAGCTGTCTCTTTGATAATACAGTAGAATCAATACCAATAATTAACTGATTAGATGGCAATAACATACAGAAGCGGAATGGAGAAGAAAAGTAAAGCTGAAGTTCAGATACAGTAGCACCATGAATTTGAAGAAAACAGACATTTCTGTCTCTGGCTCACTTCGTATTTCCCCAGCTATTCTGAGCATATGTAGAAAAATCCACTAAAGTACCTTTCTAAGATGCTTCTCAGGAATTAACGTAGCTGAAAAGAAACCTATCTCATGGGGACAGCTCACAGTGCAAAGGTTGACAGGAGGTTTGGTCCTTGTCTGCCACACAAAATCCCAAAGCAAAATCCTGGTCCCACTGAAGAAATTGGCAAATGTGGACAGGACTTCACTCCATCTGGTTTAATTATTCGAACTGAAAACCGCTTTGTTTATGGGATGTGGACTGCGTGAAATCAGGCTGCCTTCATTTTCTCTGTGCAGCCTTTTTTCAGCCTCTGGTGGAGGATTCCAGGCTCTAAATGAAAGAGAGTAAGTAGAATTCAAAAGTTCATTTTGTGGATTTGTTCCCTTGTCCCCTGTTCTGGCCTGTAAATAATTCCATTATTAGGACATAATCCAAAAGTCTCTAAATTTTATCCATGACACCCAGGAATCCAGCTCTTTCCTTACTTAAAGTTGTCATACAGAAATATCTTTCCATATGTGTTAACCTCCAAGATTGGATGTGTTTACTCTTTCCATTTTCTAGCAAAACAGTTCAAGGAAGAGAAAGAAAGGATGAAATCCAGTGTTCAAAGGAACGTGCAGCACCAGATCAATGCCTCTGGCTGCTGAAGCCAAAGGGATCCAGACAAAAACCCTACTCTAATAAAGGCAGTGTTGCATGGTTTTCCTAAGAAAATTCATAGGCATCAGTTATAAAATGTTGAAACCCCTTGGTCCTGCATGATATATTTACGTATTTAGACAAAATTATACAACCATAATCCCCAAAGTTTTTCAAACAAAACATCACGAACAACCAGAAACATTTCTCCTTAGACCCCTAAAAACTGATTTTCATTAGAAATAATGTTATGTAATCATCTAGAGTTCCCATTCTAGAACTGTACTTGTCCCTACACAAAGAACAAGCAGTGATCATTCCTGGGAAAGAGCATTTTTAGCAGTGTGGATCCCACACTAACTGCTTTATGAACAACTGTAGCACCTCTTCCTCGTGATCTACTGTGGACAACATAGTGCTAAATAACTCCCTGTCCTATGCTTAAAATCACTGTATTTCCTTAAAGGAGAGGTTCTTTGGCTGGCTGGAGACAGTTTTCTACCTGGATGAGTCAATAAACTATAGTGCATCAATCTATTTGAGAAAGGCTATGGCCACAGCAAGAATGACTGGAAGTTACTTGGCAGCTTGTCTTATTTTGGAAAGAAAACAGAGCTTCAGAAAGCACTTCATTCTTGGATTCCTGCATTTACCTTGTCTGGCTGAGGTTTTCTCTTTTTACTGCAAGAGTTGGGTAGTAATGCAAAATCTTTAAGAAGGGGATGTTTTTCAGCTGGTTTCTCAGCTTTCTAGGTTTAGCAAATGACTTCTAAAGTTCCTGTAGAACACGTCCAAAAAGTAGTCTTTATTACAATAAAGTACTAATTGTATTGCTGACTAAGAGAAACAAGACCCTTGTTAATGTCTCACCCATTTGCTATTTTAGGCCCAGATGAAGAGTCCTGTCTCATTAAAGGTGACTGATGCCCCACATCGCTTGAAAGGTTTCCTGCAAACTTCAGATCTCCCCGCAGGACCTTCTCCTGCTGGGGCTGGGACCCTCTTTAGCTGTTAGTGTTTCCCAGTACAGATAAGCTGCTTCCCCAGCCCCAGAAACTCCCTGTGAGTACCTTCTGAAACTGTCCAGGGGGCAAGAGATGTTACCTCTTCACCAAAACATGAAGATTTTTAATGGCAACATGCACAGAACTGATACAATCCATCCCCAGGAACTTTGTCAGATTATCCTCTAATATCTCTAATCAGATATTTTTGATTCATCAACTTTATTTGCAAGGTGTCAGTCACTGTAGACTATTCACCAAATAAAATGAGAACTCTCCCTTCAGTTTGTGGTTGAGAGTTTTTTTTTTGGATGGAGCACAGCATTAAGTCATTCTTCCCATCACAGGTGGCAATCTCATTTTGTGTGTGGCTATGCCTCTTATTACTTATCTGCTGCTTTCTTGCTGTTCCTCTAATTCTTTTTTAATCTTTTCACTGTCCTACAATTGTTCCTGAATGCTGGAACATCCTGAATGCTGATGTCTCCTAGAGTCTTTGTCCCTGGAAAAGCCAGAGAGTGCAGCAAGTAAATGCTATAAATGCAAAATAAAATATTTAACGAAACGCTAACTAAAATGCCAGCTTTCTAAAGCTGAGGAAACCCATTTCCAGTCACCAAACAGCAATTATTATTATGACTTTCATGCAACAGTAGCCAGCAACATGTTTGTTCAAAAGACCAAGCAATAGATAATAAAAGGGTCACCAATTAATGCTAAGTTATATTATCTATTTTCATCTAAAAAATCAGAGACTGAGTGTGACTTCAATCCTACAATATACTTTGAAAAAAGCAAATAAAGGAGAATGAGAGAAATGTTATGAATTGACTTTGAAGCAGGGCATATGCTGTCCTCAAGTGGAGATTATAATGTCATTTAAGAATGTATTTGCACATACTCAGAGTGAATATCTCTAAAATCTGTGTGCATGTGTATAAACACATTCTCATTCTTAAACATATACATGCATAAAAGTTCAGCTAGCTTAGAATTTAAAATTCAATTGTATTTTCCTCAGGAGTCTCTGACTATCTTGAAAGATATGTGTAGTTAGCAGATAGCTGGAGGTACATTTGAACAACTGCTCTGCCTCTACCTGCTGTTATTTTCAAAAAAACAAGACAAAAGTGAGTGATGTCTTCTACTCTCCATCTGAAAGCACCACAGGCACTAGTAAGTGTTTTAAACCATCTTTGCTTGAATAAGTTTCTTAATGTCATCTGGCATATTCTGACATTTACTAGCTATTTGCAAGTTAGGTAAAAAATTACATATACAGATCGTTTTCTAAAATGAAATATCACACTTTGGTGATAACCTGGGTTCACCCAATGAATTCTGACTTCACTTATATCCAGATAGTAGAACTGATCTGTTGTGATAACTTATTAGAGTTGTACTCTTTATCAAAGTTAAAAAATATTTATATTATTTTCCTGTTCTCTACTGGTTGAAAATACCAAAATTGGAATCCTGAAATGGATCCGCAACTAATGTGGATCATCCCATCTATTACTGCTTGATACGTCTATTTGACCTAACTTCAGTGTTTTAAAAGCTGGTTCCCAAAACTAACATTGCCATAAATTAGATGCATCATCTCCCGCAAAATTATTCCCTAATTTTAACACAATTTGGTGTTTCCCTTATTTATTGATGTCTTTTAGGTCTTTGTCTTAGCATGTCAATATATATATAAAACTTAGGCAGCTTATTTAATTGTCATGTGTTATCTACATGACTTTTGCAATATTTTCAGGCATCTGCTGCCTGGCAGCAGCACTCTGTGCGTCATATCATGCAAAGCTTTTAATTGTAAGGGGATATTTAAGCTCAGGAGTAAACTTTTGTATTATAACCCTTCAAACCACTGTGAAACAAATCCCCCTTTTTGTGTCTAACAGGCCTATTTTTGTGCACCTGTTCAGCATCTAGCCTGAATTCTTCTCATTTTCCTGTTTTGGACTGCCATGAAAAAATCAGACTAAGCACACATTAATGTTCACATTCTTTGGCACAGGTTGTGATTTCTCTTTTCTCAGTCTGTTGCACAGTCCCGAGTCATGATTGCTTATTCTTGGTCTTCAATTCCCTTGTTTCTCTGTTTGATCAAAGCCCAAATGTGTCATCTACAAATTAGTTGTGACACTCAGATGCGAGAAACAATGTTTTTCAAAGGTATTTTGGATACAGAAAGCTACCATTTTTAGTGATGCAAAGACCTTGTCTACTTCAGTGTTTCAGTCTAATCTTTGATCTTGCTGCTCCGTGGATGTACCAATACACAATTATCACCCACGTGTCCCTGAATTCTCATGTATTTATTCTAGTCCTCACCCTTCCCCTCATGAAAACACGTATTTGCACGAGTTCCTTCTGTAGGAGCAGCATCTGCTTTGTGCAGCTGCAGTAACAATCTTCCCCACCATCTCCTTTGATGTTTAGAAATGATTGATAGTAGAGAAATTGCATCCATCTCCTGCCTGCACAACTGTGGCTGAGGCTCAGACACACACAGCTCTCAGCCTTACAGGCCTCATTACGCATAATTAGAAGGCATATTCCCTTGTATTACACTAAATACATAAAGTGATACATATTCATGTTGTTGTGATATCAGACAGGACAGATAAAATCCTGCAAGCCCCACTAAGGTGATAAAGTCAATGGGATTGCTACTCAGTAAGAACCGAAAAAAAAAGACATGAGGAATTTGTCTGATATCATTAAGTGGTCCCTTCTGTATTACAAATAAGGTGCATTATATTACCCACTGTTTTCAATCACAGAATATTTTACAGTTTGCCATATTACACTGTGTGCTCCTTACAAGTTCTTATTTAGCAGCTCTTAGCATTTTCAAAAGAGAGCAACTGGACTCAGACCATGTGAAAATCTTGGAGCTGTTATTAAGGAGATAAAGAAGTTGAGGTGTTTTTGGAAAAAATTAATTCCATGTCTTTGCTTACCACACAGGCAAATGCTTACTTTTATTCCTACTTCCTGAGGCAGAGCTCCAAAAACGTATGAAGTACTTAGGAGTAAGCTGTTAGTTATCACAGCCTTTGCATATATTAGAAGAGTAAATCAAACTGGTGCCAAAGGAAGTCCTTGCACACCCATGTGGAGAAGTACAGAGATGCATATATAGACAGGCAAAATACTACTAAAACTCTTCAGTTAGCTGGAAAATTCATCCTTCAGTCCTAAATCGCCCCTGAAATTTGGAGACATTGGATTTCAGATGAATATTTTATATTACATCTTAAAGGCTCTCCACTACAAGAAGTAAAATAATTGTTATTAAATTCTCAGCAGATTACAAGGCATCTCCAGAACACAGTGCAAAGGAGAGATTGGGCCTTTGTGGTGCTCGACTTACTGCACGCTGGGGAAGTGGATTTTGCTTTTTGAAGGATATTTGCCTCCAGCATAATACCAATAATGGAAATAATATCACATCATATAAGGTTGAAGCTTTTATTCTCTATAGAACTGAGGAATGATGAGAGAAGTACTCTGGGAATTTTACCCTTTAGATTAAATATTTGAGTCATGAATGTCTGAGACAATCAGTTTCGGTTCTGAAATTACCTTGCTATCTCAAGCATAGGAAGAATAAAAGACACTTTCTGTATTACAATTAAGACATGGAAAATCTTATTTTCAACAAGATTTTATGCTTAAAACAAGAGATTTTTTTTTTTATTTCAAATAGTGCTTAGCCTTGACGTCAGCTTCTGCAGCAGTAGCTAAACTTAGCCTGTGCATTCACGGAATGATCTGGTTCCCCTCTCGCCCACTGCAGCCAGTTCTATAGACAGTCACACCATTGCAGTTCTTCTCCCAGGGAACAAGTGACAGGATGAGAGGAAATGGCCTCAAGCTGCGCCAGGGAAGGTTTAGATTGGATATTAGGAAAAATTCAGAAAGGGCTGTCAAGCACTGGCACAGGCTGCCCAGGCACTGGTGGAGGCACCATCCCTGGAAGTGTTCAAAAAAGCTGTGGATGTGGCACTTGAGGACATGGTTTAATGGTGTCTGTGGTGGTGGGAATGGGTTGACAGTTGGACTTGATGATCTAAGAGGTCTTTTTCAACCCTAACTCTTCTGTGACTCGGAAAGTCATTCCAGTGCAGGACCCTGCTCCTGACCGTGCTGGATCGCTACTGGCAGCACTCTGACAGCCTTTGCAATGCAGCTTCAGCCCAAAATATCAACGCAAATATCATCCTCTGAACTGACACCACACCTGCTCAATGTGGGAGCCCCATCCCTATTTCCAGGATGAGCCACAGTTAAAACCTTTGGGGACATTGCAGGGACAACTCGTCTCCCAGATGTGCTACCTACAGTTACATACAGTGCCACATGGTGTAATAATACGCTTGAGAAATGTATGGTACCTATTTAGGTATGGACAAAACAGCTTACAGGCTTTCAAGCTTTTCAGGTACCTGAACCTGTACTGAAATTTTCCCAAGCATGAAAAATTAGAGTTTTATCAGGAGTTTCTGCAGACATAGGTTCAGGGTCTAGAATTCCTTTTTTTTTTTTTTTTTTTTTTNTTTTTTTTTTTTTTTCCTTTTTTTTTTATGTTTCCCAGTGCACAACTGATAAATTTGGCAGCATAGCTGCTACATTGCATTTTTTCTAGTTATCTATCATCCCTTCTGCATCAAAATTAAATTATGTTCCTTTGTGAGCTCTTCTGCAGCAGCACATGAGCACGGTACTGATCGCAGGACAGTCACATTTGAGTTTCTGCTCTTCTTGGTCACTGAAAAAGCCCCTCACCTGACACTATTCAAATCCCAGCCTGGCCCCTACCAAATCACAACGACCTTCCTAATTGGGAAGGAGTTCCCCAGGGCCCAAAGACTTCGCAGAATCACAGAAGGGGTAAGTTTGGAAGGGACCACAGTGGGCCATCTGGTCCTAACTTCCTGTTCAAGCATTTGCATTTCACTGCAGTGTTTCAGGCTAGCTGACAGATAAATTGCAGACATCCTAAAGAGTTTACCAAAGGCTTGTTCCCAGAAAATTATACAAATAAGCACAAGTAGCACTTCCAGAACAAAGGAAAAATGTAACTTAGAATTTTCTCCACCTTGTAAATTTGATCTATAAAGCTTTTATGAGGTTTCTGAAGGGTTTCCATTGCCTAAAACGGTTTGATTATAGATGTAGAGATGATCATGACAGAGGGATTACAAATGTTTGCAGAACTAACACTATTTATTCTCAGAGACACTTTGGCAAGTAGAGAAAGTAGTGTGAGACAAACGGGTGCACATGTTATTCAGAGGAGTACATCATATGTATTTTCTTCTCTACAAAGAACACATTAGATTCTAGTTCCCAAGAAGTGACATAATCTCTATGTATGTAAATACTTTTCTTTATAGAAAGATTGGCATTTTGAGTAAAAATGGAACAGGACTGAGGGGATTTGCCGGGTTGAGAGGGGCAGACTCAGTTCATTTCTTCAGTTCACTGACTTCTGCCTCAGTAAATATGCTTATTCAACAGAGTTTACAAGGCTCAGCACTGAAACAGCTGGATGAAATCCTGTGACCTTTGCTACACAAGAGAATGGGATTCTAGTGGCACTTTCTGACCTTAAAAAGCTTTGAGACAATGGAATAACTCTGTAAAAAAAAAAAAAAGAGAAGATTCACACATCTTTGAAATGTTAAGTCCGTGGACCTTCAAAGAATTAATTCCATGTATTCCCTTCTTCAGCTTATTTCCTTTTTCCATTATTCATATACATAGGAGACAAAGTCTAGATTTTGATGTAATTATATCGCTATCTAATTCACTGAGGTCAATATATAATACAAGAAAAAACTTCAGAATACTATAAACTGTGCTCATTAAAATGATATAGCAGAGGCCATTTATTGTGAAAAGGGAAAGGTGTATGACATTTCTGGCAGTAATTGGGAAAAAACCTTTTTTTTCCCGTGGTCACACCAGAGTCACACGTATGAAACACTGGTGTTGGCACATATTGGTGCCACAGTTTCATGGCTCAGCTCTGAGCACAATGCATTGAGTTTCTCTTGGCCAGAAAAAAAGCCAGCAAAAGTTCTCCAGTGGCCTTCAGAGCTAAAAGGGGACTACGTGGGCCTGAGGAAAGCACAATACACATGGAGCTATCCAAGCTGCCTTCTGCAGGGTCACAAGGGAAAATCCAGGATTATGAAGAAAATGCAGAAAAATGAACATTGTTTGTATAAATTATTCTTCTTCAAAAGAACTGTTTGCCTCACCTCAGAGGTGTGATGGGCTCGATAAAGAAAGAGAAGAGGTTGTAAATAGAAACAGCGGATAACTGCAGTCAGAAAACCAATAAAATATGTATCACTTGAGGACGACTGGGCTATTTTATGCTGAGGCTGAAGGTGTGGAGCTTTCTCCAAAGGCTGTGCAAGGGGAAGGAAATTCTACTCATGCAATTAAGCAAACTCCAAGAAAGAGAACCTGAAATGTAGTGGAACCTGAACAGAGACTAATACAGCTTGACAGAAAGCGTCTAAGTGATTAGAGGAGTAACTGAGTGCCCTTTAGAGGCATAATGAGCTTGGGTAGGAAGGCCAAGGACTTTCATGCTGTACTTCTTTTCTACTACTAGTTGATTGGAATTATGCAAATAGAGTAAGGTGTAAACTTGGTTTATATATAGACCTCAAGTCCTGAATAAATAAACTGGACCCATCCTAGAACAGATGGTAGAAATAGAATAAGGTTCCTGACTTTAAGCTAGCAAGCTGCAGGTAACAACTGCACTACTGCTAGGTTTCAGTAGATGGTTAAATTATTTTCCAGAACTAAGTACAGTCTAAACTGGAATTTGGGTAATTGTGAATCAAGAAAGTTGCTGTAAAATTTGATCCAGATCTGTGCTGTTAGGTACTGCCAGGAGTTTTAAGAGATCTCTGATTTGGGGTTCTGTGATTTTGCTAATAACAGGCACCAAGGACTCTACTGCTTTCACTGCTGGTGAGCAACACGTATGTAGAGGTTCAAAAATTTCACATGAGGAATAACATGGTTTCTAGGACAGGATATGCACTGCTGGAGAGAAGGGGAAATAGTCCCCTAGAACGTTTCATCATTTTCCACATTTCTTCAGAGTTTGCTTTCCATATACATTTATTTCTCAGGGCTTTACTTGCATGACTTTGAGCTTAAAGCTCTTGGTACCTTACTGAACTGTGCCCTATTATCCTGCGCTTTCTTAATTCTTTTTCAGATGCTTTATGACAGAGAGAACTGTCCAAACAAGTCCAACAATACAAAATCTGGTTTTCCAGACCAGTTTCCTGCTGTTTACTGCCACGTCTGTGCTACTGGAGATGCAGTTAAAAGAAAAGAGAAAGAGGAGTAACAGTTCTTTTGGTTTCCCTAACATTTAACTATATTTCTGAATTGGATGAAAAGTAGGGAAACTATTAAGGATTTTTTGTTTTCTTTCAAATATTTTCCATACAGTTTTAGGACCAGATCTTCTCAAGGCCATACCACAGGCAAAAAAACCAACAACCACCACCACCACCAATAAACAAACAAAAAACAAACCAACCAAACAAAAAACAACCAAAAAAACTCCAAAAAACCAAACTAACCAAGCAAAAAAAATACAAAAACTCAAAACAAACAAAAAAACCTCCCCACAAAAAAAATCTGTTAGGTTACTTATAGATGATTACAAATTAATCAAAATTTGAATTTTGTACTGTGTTTGAAAGTTATAGGTGTCTGAATTAGTCTCACTGGGGGCAACGCTTGCTTGCAAGATTAAACATCAATTAGTTCTATGACAGTGGGAAGGCAAATGGAATAGAGTATATATGCATAATATATGAAGACAGAGGAAACTCCACATGTCGTTTTGCATGTGAACAGTTTAACTGGAATTGTCAGTACAAATGTAAAAGGAAAAAAAAAAAATCACAAGCAAGGCCTGATAGATCTGATCTCCCATCCACCAGGCGAAAGGAGACACTCTGGGCAAACTCTGTACAAAACAGCCCCTTGACTGGTCCTTGACAAGCTCAAGAAAGCCAACACTCTCCGTGCACTCCATAGCTGTGCTGAAAAGATTCACTTCTCTGTGAAAAGCTATGGAGTTCAGGAAGCAAAGATCAAACAGCCCAAAGACAAGCTTCATAAAATCATGCCAACCATGTCAGCAGCCCTGATTTATCTAAATGGGGAAACTCTGTAACATTAAGTTATCCTGCATGTTAGCACACGATGACATTCGGGCCTGATGTGTGTGTGCTGGGTGTTTGAATAGCTCTCTTTCTGTATGGATAGAGATAAATGTAGCTTAATGTTCAGCCAATTATTCACAAAGACACCAGGGGACTCACATCAACAACTAGTTAGCTTCCAAGTTTTCAAGGGAAAGATGTATGTCAACTGTTTGTCTACAAATATTCAGCAATTATTACAGATATGAAGACACTCAGTAACACTCAGTAGTCATGGCAACCTACTTTCATTTTATTTGAAATTGGAGTTCAAAGGGCCATTTGACTGGAGTAAAGTATGCCATCTTTTAATTCTTTATTGATTTAGGAACTAGATCTTAAACTTCTATCTTATGTTGTAAAGATGTCATTATAAGAATTCCCTCCTGCCTCTACTGCTGCCTACTTTTGTATTTTCAATTCTCTATTTATGTGTCATTTGCAGTTTTACTCCTTGTCTCAATTTCACTTCAGATCTGATGGAAATGCACTAATGAACTGGGTCCTTCCACCTTCAACCCTTGGCTTTCCCTGCACGTATCCATGTTTACTTTCTCTCCTTTTCCTTCATCAGCTGATTTCAAGCTGCTTTATATTGCTTTTTATTTCAAAGTCACAGAGACAATGCGGACACAGCTTCTTACTGCAGGTAAAGCCTCCTTGCATCAGGGAATAGCAGCATGCAAGGCAGCAGTAACTGGGCACCACATCAGTCAGACCAGGGTGAGGGATAAGGTACCAGCTACCAGGATCCCACATGCTGCTCCACAATGGAAACTGTTTTAACCTTACAGGTTGACACACCAAACTCTGGTAAATTCGTGTGCTAACCCACAATACGGGAGGCTTGATTTGAACCTTTCAGGTACCCATTTTACACCCTAACATTTCCTACATGTATTTGGGAATAGGAAGCCAGTCTTTGGGGACAAAGGGATATGCACACACGAATCTGACAGCAGTCGTTATTTATAGGATATTATAATAGCTAGGTCCTGTGAAAAACACAGTGATTTAAGTTTTACTGGAACAAACAGTGGCTCAGAATTATTCTGAACCATGAGAATCCTTGACCAGTATTGTATTGTATTTCCAGCCTTGAAAACACTCATCTCAGGCAAATCTGGTCACATTCATTTTGCTTGCTTTCTATAAAGCAAACAACTGCCTAGAGAACATCTGAGAGTTTTCTCCTATCTTGCTCTGAAGGATTAGGAGGGGGCACGGAGAACATGCATTCCCAGGCCATGCCTGTTGTGGTTTCCCCACTCACCAGGGTTGAGTCTGGGAATGATTTTTTTTCACTTCTGTGTGAGATCTACAGGGCTTGCAGGATGGTTGTGCCTTTCTCTTTAGGAGAGGCGAGTCTATCTTGCTGGGATCATCCAGATACCTCCCATTTCAGAAGGTGCCTGGATTCCCAGCTCTCCCCAGTACTTTGCCCACCACACATGTAGTGCCCTGAATGCTTTGCAGTCTCCGTGTGGGATATTTGGACAAAACTGAAGTCACAGTGTTTAAGAGCAGTCAAAGTAAAGAAAACAGTCATCTTTTGTACCCTCACATTCCCTGAAACTGCCAAGCTACAAAGGTGGACACAGGACAGCTGTGACTTTTCTGCATACAAGAAGAATTAAAACAACTGTGAAGGAGTAGTTGCATAAACCTGCAGGGCAATAAGCCAGATAGTTTTGCTAAGATCATTTCCAGGCAATGTTCCATTCCCAGTGGAGGTTTCTATTGATCAGTAGTTATTTTTGCTTGCAATCAGCCATAGACTTGAAAAAAACCCCCAACCCCTGCTTAACAGAGCATCATCATAAAGTGTATCAAAACTCGAAAGGACCTTTGATTACAGTGCACATCCACTCATTATTTTTTCCTCTAGCTGCCTTCTGTTTGTTTTCTACTATTCTCTTTTGCCATTGCTTAGAATCAATAACAGCTCTGCCACAGTCGAATGCCTCATGTTTTTGTATTTATAGCAGTGTGAGGGTGCAGGAGCTGCTGCAGGTTAGAGAGTGTCTGTCCCTCACCATCCTGCTGAAGGCAGTGGGACTCTGCAGAGCGGGACCTCTGCCAGTGGACACTGCTGGGGATGGGGGTTTAGGAACCCGGGTTTTCAGCTGACTTTGTGCTGAAATAACACTTTGAACGCCCCTGTCTTCTGGCTTGGAGAAGCCTGGGAGCACACACACTGTAAGCAAAGGCAGAGTTTATTTCATAGGAAACTCCACACCCAACTAATGTTTGCATCTGTAGGCCCTTTTTTTGATGCTGTGTTCTCTTACAAGAATGATACTGCCTTTGTGAAACAAATATGTCTTTGGCTTTAACCACTCTTAAATGTAGATCTTTGTGAATGCCGGTTACTATAGTTACACTGGCATTGTGGGTAATTCTTTCATTATAACTGTTGCATGTTTGTATATAAACAGCTGAGCTGCATTTTTTTGTTTGTTTTTGTTTTAATCTAAGAAGCCACAGGAAATGCTTTGATTTAAAATTTGCTGATCAAGCTTGCAAAGTAAAAAAGAGATCAGGGTGAAATCAGCATAATTCACTGCATTATTTTAAAACTTGAGGAAAAATGTACCTCAGAAAGCTGAAAAAAATGTTAGAATGATATACGTGAGTAGGTCCACAATCCATTTTGATTAAACGTGCACTTAACCATTTCACAGATTCCAATTTTAATGCTGAATGATAGGCTGCCGTTAAGCAGGCCATGAATATGAAGCCGTGCTGTGAACTTGGGCTTCTGTGATACATCCAAACCTATTAAAAAGGAAATTTTCCTGCTTAAATTCAATCCTTCATGGGATTTTTTGGAGCTGTGTTTTGTTTGTATTTTTTTCTTTTATGGTGTGACCAATCACCTTAATATATTGCTTCCTATTTTGATATGCTTCAAAAAGAGTCAGTTGCAAATTATTATTTGTATAGCTATTCATATATTAATTTCAAAGATAAATTGAAGACCCAACATATTTGAACTACTTCTTTCGATAAGAATACCTAATTCACTATGCAAATTTACTACCAGAAGTCAGCCTGATTTCTTAATGAAGTGATCCAAGCATTTGATAAGAAGACCAGCCCAAGATAACATTCTGCACTTCATCCAAAGGAGCATCTCTGCTTTATCTGACCTGCAGTCGTAACCACAGGGGAGGGGTGGAACAGCTTTGAGCTTCCAGGGAACATTGTACAGCAGATAAACAAGACAAAAGATCATCCTTGTACCCATTTGGTACCAGTTTCTGAGGAAGGCAGATCAAGACCTGTCTAGATGGACTAGCACGTCCATCTCAAAATCCCATGAGCCCAATTTCATAGTCTCCCCCTTCAAAAATCAGCATGAAGTGCAGTAGAGAGCATGAAAGTTGAAACCAGCCTTCCCTTGGGAATAAGCTGTTTCAGTAGCCAGACAGACCTGCTTAATGACCAGTGCCACCCACTGACCATGTGGTTTACAAAGCCCCTGTATCATAAAATCCTAGAATTTTTTAGGTAGGAAAAGACCTCTAAGATCAACCCTGCACTGCCAAACCACTAGACCATGTCCCTTAAGTGCCATATCTACAAATCTTCTAAATACCTCCAGGTGACTCTACCACTTCTCTGGGCAGCTTGTTCTTCTTCAGGCCAGGGGGACAATCACTGTCCTAGCCCTGCTGGCCACTCTATTCCTGATCCAAGTCAGGTGCCATTGGCCTTCTTGCCCACCTGGGCACGTGCCGAGTCATGTTCAGCTGCTGTCACCAGCACCCCCAGGTCCTTTTCCACCAGCAGCTTTCCAGCCACTCATGTCCTAGTCTGCAGTGCTGCAGGGGGTTGTTGTTACCCAAGTGCAGCAGCTGGAACTTGGCCTTGCTAAACTTCATACTGGCCTTGGTCCATGGATACAGCCTGTCCAGATGCCTCTGCAGAGCCTTCCTGCCCTCAAGCAGATCGACACTCCCACCCAACTTGGTGTCATCTGCAAAGTTGCTGAGGGTGTCTTCAAGTCCCTTCTCCTGATCATCAATAAATATATTAAACAGGTCTGGCTCCAATACTGAGCCCCAGCTGGATGTGGCACCATTCCCCACCCCTCTCTGGGCCTGGCCATCCAGCCAGTTTCACACCCAGTGAACTTCTCCCATCCAAGCTATGAACACAGCCAGTTTCTCCAGAAGAATGCTGTGAGAAAGCATGCCAAAGGCTTTACTAACCTCTTGGTAGATGACATCCTCATCCACCAAGCAGGTCACCTTGTCATAGAAGATCAGGTCACTCCAGAAGGACCCATCTTTCCTAAATCCACACGGGCTGGGTCTCATCCTCTGGTTGTCCTGCACGTGCCGTGTGATGGCACTCCAGAGTGTGCACTTCAAAGCAAGGCAGGAAAAGGGGGTTGTAATAGCTCCTGTAGAATTAACTATAAATGAACATATCGACTCCTACCAAAGGGAAGTTCACTAAACAGGGGGACACGGCTCATTGTCCTTAAGCTCTTCCTTTTGGGTTAATTAAAAGTTAAAGCACTGTAGTTTTGTACTTGAGACTCCAGCACCTCAGTAATTGCTAAGGAATAGAGTCAAGTGGAAAATAATTTTGCAATCTGAAGGTCCATCCCCATGCAATCCAGAACAGCTCCTGCCTACCTGCTCTAAGATTTCACTTAAAGAAGCAGTTCTGCTGACGTCAAGATCCAGAAAGAGTTCCAGATACTTTTTGAACTGCAATAAACAATGGAAGAGAAACCGTGCTCTTTATGATCCATGTTTCCTTTCACTGCATACATATAAACTAGTTTACACTCGATTCTTTTTAGGGTTTTTGTCTAAATCAACCTGCCAACCATTCAAGACCTGAATTCATGTTGCTTCTGATAAAGCCATCAAACTCAATTGACAGCAAGTATGCAAAGACTCAAGTGGGAATCTTCAAAACAAAGGACACAGGATGAAAAGTAGAGAAAATTTTGGGAAGATTTCATGCCTATCTTCCAGCCATAGTTGTTCCTACTAATTCTGTTCCTTGCGTCTTAGACAATGCAATCCACATCTCAAAATCTCCTTAAGTTCTCTTTTAATTTAGCTCCCTTACTCTCAATTCTGTCTTTTGCATTTATTGCCTATGACTTTATTCATGCCAGGTAGGACTGCTTATTGAAAAATAACACATTTTTAATATACGCATTAGTGCTGTTTTAGGAATAGAATAGTCTCTACTTGGTCAGATTAGTGTATCTCATTTAATTACAACTCGAAAGGTTAGAAAGTTTTATCATGCACGCATATTCTCTGGGAATTATCTGACTCTAAAATATAATTAATCATCCTCTGTCATGCTTTTATTATACCCACTGCTCTCTGGAGTAATTCTTTTATTTCATCTTCATTCATATTCCTCTGACCTTCCTCTTCACTCTGTTGCCACAGACCTCAGGTGAATTTTAGCCAACTGCTCAGAAATGAGTGGATATTGTTAAACCCATTTGTCAACCACATTATCAACTCACAAACATGAGATCCCTGCATATGCTTACCATTTTCCATATATAGCAGCCCAACTATTAACATGGATGGCATCTGTCAATGTTGACTAAAATTAAATTTTGGAACTACTGTAAATAATAAAGCAGTCATATAAAGATTATTTCTCTGGAGCATAAGCTACCAGTAAACATGATTTGCATATTGTGCTTACAGCTGTTTCAACATGAACTGTTTGCTGTGGTTCATTAAAATGATTTGATTTGTCAGATTCCAGGATAGTTGCAAGTCTACATACACCACCCTGGATGAATGTGGTGACAATTCAGGTTTTCAGAACTATGCACATGTGTACTGGATTAGTGAGCTGAATTGAATAATAAAGCTTAAAAAGAGATCATTAATCACATGTCTCTGACGGGAGAAATGAGAGAGGGAGTACCTCTGAGAGACATTCCTAAGAAACAAAGAGTACAAGCAGCAAAGCAATGTCCCCTGTGAAAAGAAAACCTCTTTTATAGACCTACAGCTCACTTACATTCAACACTCTGCAATCTTTTCTATTGACTTAGCAGAAGTTAAACTGGGACTAGGGCATGAAACTTAAATGATATTTCCATATAACACTCTTGATCTAGATAATAACATTCATACATCTATGAAATGTTTTACTCTAACTTACAGTAAATTCACACAAATCTTTTTTTTTTTTTCCTTATTCTATTTCCTTCCCCCATAATATCACACAAGTCTAGATTCTTCTCTCCTCCCTTTTCCTCCCTATACTCACAATTTCAGCAGAGGAGAAAAGAGCAGGCAGAAATTTGAGTTCAGCTATGGAGCTGCCTCTTCTCAAACAGAAAAATGGCAAGATGGCACAAAGACTGAATTCAAAGGAATGCTGTGCTGTGAAGGCACATGAACACCCAGGTAAGGCCCACCAGAGCCACAGCACTCATCTGTATGACTGGGGCTGCATTTTAGAGCTCAGCTATGCAACAGAGCAACAGAGACAACATCACTGACATCACTTAGAGTTTTGAGGCTAATTCATCTTCATGCCAGACCCTCTGGGTGAGAGCCTGAGCCTGGTGGGGCTGTGAGCTCGATGATGGAGCCCAGGTGACTTCAGCTTCCCTGCATCACTCCCCCCAGCACACTCAGTCCCAGCTCATATGGGAAATCTAAAAGGCAAATACTGTGGGCAACTAGGACAGCAGCAGCTGCCCTCTTTTTGGTTATCTAGCCTTCCTTTCCACCTCTTGCTCTCAGCCATCATAAGAGGACCTTAAGAGGTGTCCTTAGATGTGTATTGGGGTTTTTTTTCGATTTTCAGAGCGTGGAAGTTGCACAGAGCAAACAAAGCCATAGATGTGACACACACTTGAACAGCTGAATCCTGAGCAAAAACATTCAATTTTTGCCTTCTCCTCCCATGCAACTCTTTGCTGTTTACAGAAGTACTTTTCAATACTATTGAAAGAGATAAGGATAGTAGAGTGAGAGATAAGGATACCATAGTGTGGCACTGAACTTTTATAGTGTTTGGACATCATTGAAAGCATCAGTGCAGCTTTTAGAGGTGTATTTTCCAACCAGGAGCCAACTTAGCTGGAAAAGACATGGATGTGATTGCAGGGGTTCTGCTGTAATCCTGATTAACCAGTGCTAACCTGAGAGCTTTGGTGGTTTGCAAACACACATCATTTGACTCCCAAGTCTGTGGTTCAAAGGCAAAGGATATGTTTCCACTGCTCGCAGAATATCACAGGAATTTAAATCCCACATTTGCCATAATAATCCAAGCTTTAACAAAAACACACATGGAATAACTGTTCATTGAGTGCATGCCCAAGGAAAGTGTTCTGCAAAATATTTCTGGTCTGCCCCAGGAAGAACACATGTGCAAAATATTTCAGCAGAAAAAATTCTGTTTCTAATCCCAGGCAGATATATTTGCTTCCAGGAAAGCCTGTCCACTCTCAGAAAGTCTGCTAAAGAAATGTAGGATTTCAAGAATGTTGGAACAGGGAGAAGGAGAGCTTAAGAATGAAATTGGTTTAGGTCAAAATATATATGCTATTTCAACAACAAAACCTCTGCATTTAGCATAGGCACAATCTAAAATGCTTCACTGAACCTACAAAAATATTTTTTTATGTTTTCGGTTTAACTCCTGAACAAAGCACTGATTCAATTTTTAGTACGTTGAGCTTTTTTTTTTTTTTTTTTAACTAAAAGTGCTGATTTGAAGCAAAAAGTTCGGAAGTTGGATCATTAAAGCGCTGAAATGAAACACTTTGGCATTTCCCATGAACTGGTTTTCAATTCTCGCTTGTTCCTGTATTTTTCATCAGGAGCTATTTATAAGATTTGACCCAAATTCTTTTCTCCCCAGCTAGCTCCTATTTTTTCAACTAATTTATTAGTTGTCCAGTAAAGTAGTGGCCAAGACCTGAAGGTACCATCAGTTCAGTTATCTAGAGAAAGCAATAAAACACCTCTTAACACCTCAAGGAGGCAGAGCAACAGGAAGAGAAGACTTTCCTAATTATACTTCTATTTTTCGAAAGATTTCCTAAGAAGGGGCCCCCAGAATAAGCAAACTGCATCTTCAAAATGCAGCTTCTCTTATTTGATGAGATATTACCCTGTGTCTGCCTGCAGGGATAGTTTTTCTGCCTTGTGCATGTGTTGATGGTGGGATTTGGATCTGTGCATCCTCCTTTGCAGCACAGGTAAGTCCACTGCAGTGAGCAGGTGAAATAAGGGGCTGTATATTGCCCTGCATCAGGACAGTGTGCATAGGACCTTGACAGAGCACTAACTGCTGCAGACAGACAGACACAAATCTTAGGTATCTGAAACTCCATCACAAATCAGCCTGGTAACAGCACACGGACAGGTTTGCAGTGACCTCAGCACCGTCGCGCACACTCTTATCTGCTAAATTGCTTTGTGGTGACCTCACGTCATGTCCTTGACCACACTTTTTAAAGTATTTGCCTCTTGCTTTCCAAAGAGCTGACAGTCCTCGTTTGGAGCTTCGGAGCATCAGGAGTACTACCTTTTTTTTATTGTTTTTATTCATTTACCCCATGAACAGCTAGAGTTTTAATTAGTCAATGAGTAGTTGAAAAATGAAAGAATTATGAATGGCAGTGCATCAAATGGGACAGTTTCAAAGGATGCTCTAAGAAAGCTGCTTTTGAAGAAAACCCCAGTTTTTCAAAAAGGAAGGATTTAAAAGACAATAGAAAACCTCAACGCAAACCTTTGTTTGTCATTTGTATGTAGGTGATTTACAATAATTATAGGACAAATGTTTTTTAAAAACACACTGAATACTTGTGCATGAAATAAAAAGGACATTGGAGCGGGTTAACTAAGACTGCAACATCCCGCTCCTGGGTCTGGTGCACACCTCCTCATGGTACATTTCTATTCTCTGTCATTTCTCTCCTTTCTATTGTGAATCTCTGTCCTCATCTCTCTGCAGTTCTCCAGGAGGGAAATAATTGACTGGAACATTTGTCTCTATTTAGCCTTTTTTCCCCCTTCTGTTTGCATGTTCTACTCTGTCCTGCCTTTTCTATTTATACAGCAAACTTTCTGCAGCAGAGATATTCTCCTGTTCTGTCTGTACTGTCTCAAACCAGGGTGTCCCATCAATGCTCAGTCTGTTGGCACAACAATAATAGACTTGATAATTATTATTGGTCCATGCTATTAAAGTTACATCAGTGACATGAATGTGCAAAAACATCAGGCTGCTGGGACAAATATCAGTAAATTTCTTAGCAGATGTCATGTGTGTGTCAGAAGCTGAGGTAAGGAGCTAAACAAGTACAAATCTGTTTACAAAATGTTGAAAATGTTCAGAAAGGATTGAATTAGTTGGCACAGCACAAAATGGAGGTATCACGGTGCTGGACACTTGCTTCACCTATCCTTGTTTTACATCAGGGGTCATACTCCATTACCTTTTGCTCCAAGCTCCAAGTCAAATTTGATTAGGGACTAATCTGATGTCACATAATGAGAATACTATTTAGGATGCATACTTTAAATGTGGCTTTTAGTCCGCAGTTTGTTAGGTTAATGAATTTAACAATTGAGATGATTTGTATTTCCATGGATGATTTGGCACGGAAGGCATTTGTAAAATGTGCAAAACTGGCTAAAAATGGCATTTCAAGAAACACAAATGAATAATTACAGCTGATGCTGCAGCTTGCATTTGTCCTTCAATGATACATAGGTAGATGATATTTTTCAGATGCTTTTGAAAGAACCATTAGAAAGCATGAAAGGTGGAAGGATTTCTTGGACAGGTAAAATGCAAGAAAAATATTATAAATTTTTGAACAGATCTAGTAAAGTATTTTGGTGCTACAACTCCTACACTTACACACTCAAATGAGTATGACACATGCCATGCTCGGAGCATCTGAAATCAGTACTTTTGTCCAGCCAGACATCAGCAGATGTGGGTCAGATGTAAGACTTCACCCCCACTTGCCAAATGCCCCACTCCCAGCTCTTTTCTGTGGGAAGGTCTCATACAGGGCCCTGTCTGAACACATGTATCCATAGCCTTTCTTTCAGAACATGGGCTCCAATCAGTCCTTTAGCTTTTAAAGCTGAAAAGCTAAAGCTGATGCTGCTGGAGCTTTCCTTCTTATCGCACAGAAGTTTTGTAGCTCAAGTATTCAGCCAGGAGAGGTTCAGGTGTCCTCATCACCTACCTCTGCTGAGCCCCCTGGTCACTGAACCACAGGCAGAGCAGTCCAATGCCGCTGGGGAGTGGAGAGAACAAGAAAGCTGATAACTACCTCTGGAAATGTAGAAGCCCTAGATTCTGGACCCTGCTTCCAGAAATACTGGCACATTTTATCCAGTCACTTGAGGCATGATGTTAAAACAAAGCATTTAGGTATCCCCAGAGCGGGTAGCTGGATGAGCTTCCAGAGTTGCAGTTTCAGACACAGGTACCTGAATTTTGCCCAGTTCTTACACTGATGCTAAAATCCCATACTGAATTTGTCTTTTTCATTCCTACTCCAGGACCTGAGAGCCAATTGCTTGTCAGAAGCACTGAAGCACAGTGTTGGGAAGCCAAAGAAACTTGAATAGCACTAGAAATCAATAATGACTTTTCTTATATTACAAGTTTGTTGCAGCACAAAGCTCTGCAATCAGATGCTGCACACATTATTGCTCTTTTTTAAAATTTGGAGGCATGGGGGCTCTGTTGGTGAACAGAGATTTCATGGGAGATTTCGTGCCAAGCCAGCTATTCTAGGGGAAAGAAAGTTGTAAATCTTAGAGCACCACCAGGCTCTTCTTGAAAGCATCAGCAACAGCTGAACAGTGTCCTAACAACAACACAAAAAAAATCATTTACCATGCTTACACTGCATCTCAGGGCTCCCTCTGTTGTGTTTCCTTAGAGCTCTACTCCAAAGATCATCTTTCTGCCATCATGTCACAAATTCTCGTGCTCCCCACAGCAGCTACAGGGAACACAAAGTTTGGTTTCCCCCTCACTGAGTCGAACCCAAAGCCTATAGGGAGAAGTGGTGGTGTCTCCAGACAGAACGAATGACAAGTTCATAAAAGCCTAAAGCCTGAAGGAGGAACAACCTCTTGGTGAAGAGATGCCAATGGATGCCTGGAGGAGCTGCAAAAGGTGATGAGACACTTCTTCTGACAGAATATGCTGAGCTGGAAGTGACTCACAAGGATCATTGAGTTAAACACTCATGGCACAGCATATGCCACCCATGGCAACCTGCCTTCACTGAAACCCATTTACCTTTCCAGTAGTTTAAAATATAATTTACAATTACACAAGATGTCAGGTCAGCCCTCTCTGAGTTTTTGTGCTGCTCGGAGTGCCCTACTCTGCAAAGCTAAGTGGAGCTGCCCCCCAGCCACCCCTCCTGGGTGCAATGTGGACTTGTTCGGTCCACGTGGAAATACAGATAGAAGACTTCAAAGGGCTTTCAGTTCTGTCACACAAAACCTACAAAAGCTCAAAATTATACTGCCCTGAACCATTGTTGTGTCATCCTCTCGAAGGCAGGAGCATCACCGCTCACTTTGCTCTCCTGCTGAAGCGATCTCTCCCTCTCAAGTGCACAGGGTGTATCACAGGATTCCCCTCAGGGCAGAGACTGTAGTGACTATGTTTCCCAGCTAATGAGCATCTGAGAAAAGGTTGTACTAGGAAGAGTAAAGAAGTAGCACCAATGCTTTTAGCCGAATATCAGTCATTTGATCAGTCTTACTCCAGCTTATTGCAGCCTTAAGTGAACATAAAACCACTAAGGTCCACGCTGGAACTTACTGAACTCTGAGTAGCAGACGTGCTCTAGGGCCTATCATGTCTTTCTCACTGACAATCCAGGATCTGTGATTTCTCAACAACCAGCTCAAGCACCTGACAAGTCGACAGGCATTTCATGAAAGTACATTTATTACATCCTAACTGATGCAAATTTACTCAGCTGATTTTTGCCAGCTGAGGATGTTGCCTTGGAATGATGGCAGCAAGCCAGGCTGGAGAAACATAACGAGAAATAAACAGTTGGTGTAAGTTCTGCTGTTATCTGGAAGTGCCTCAATTGAGTTTAATGGTGATTGTTTACAGCACAGAGTGCAATACCAGTCATAAAGTGGGAGAGAAGCGAGCAGATGACAGGGAAAGAAAGGGATATGCATTTCTCTCTCTCAGAGTATGTCACAGAAACCACAGTGTTTATACTCCAAACTTCTTTCCTCTGAGATAACTCCTTTTATTGATCTGATGATACCAGGATGCTTTCTAGTCCAGCATTTATAGAAATAAGCCGGCAAGACTATACCAATATTACCATTTAGGAGAATGTCTTTGGTTGAGTTAGCTTTGGACACATACACGTTCTGTTGAAAAGCACACAAGGGGATCTTCAGCAAAAAATCATCACTGCAATGAGCATAATGCAGAGAGCAAGCCCTGGTGATTGCTGGATGCTGACCAATGCATTAGCAATCCCAACAACTGTGTGTTTTACTTGGATATTCAAATGTACCTAATGCTCGTATCCTCTTCACGGTTTGCTTAACACTGACCTTCTGATTTCAGCTACTTGTAATAACCACAAGTAATTTGCCAAAGGTAACAACAGTAACAAGTAGCAACTGCACTTAGGCTGAGCTCCCATATTGCCACAACAATATAACTGTATTAGCATCTGATGGCAGGGAAGATTTCAAGTCCCAGCACAGTGAGATAAATGTTACTAAATGTTAGACTACTGTGAAGGATTCAACAAAACATAATTACCATGATTATAGGCTATAAAAAGTAACATTACAAAAGAGCTCACTTAATACAAAGGAGAGGAGGAACAAAAAATAGATTTCTGTCTAGAGGTCCCTATTACACAATTACAGAACATTTCAGCAGTCGATACAAAAAGCCAGGTGGTTGTATCCAGAGAAGCAGAAAGAATTGGTTTTTCATTAAACCAGTGGTATCTGCTCACTTCCCTCCCTCCACCTGCTTCTACCAGTTTTGTTCTGAGAGTTATTTTGATGGGCCATGACCAGCTTGTCACCCCACAAAGACATTAAGGCAACAGATCTTTCACATAAGAGTTTCAAACAACCCACAGTCACACAGAGAAGGAAAGAGATTTCAGAATGGTCCAAAGCAAACACAGAAGCAGTGGGAAACCCACATGAATATAAACTTTCTCCCATGCATTATATAGAAATATTTCTTCTTTTGGGAGGCACAGAGATGACTTTCATTAGATATTCTGTAACCAGACCAGTGGACTGGTCCCTGCACACATCACGTACAGCAAACGTACTGTACAGAGCAGTAACGTGCAGGTCTCTATCCAGTGACCCTTGGGATAATATTCATCCCAGAATATGCACATATAGGTCACTTGAGTGAGCATCGTCTCTTCCTCTCCACACTGTAATCTATGTCGGGTCTATATTTCAGCTCTTGGCTTTCTCATGAATGATTTTTGGGGACTTGGCACGAGCGAATGTTTACCAAAATCTCAAAGCTGCCAGCCATTCTTCTCCTGTTTCATTGTATCAATATTTTCTCTCTCTCAGTTTGGTGCAAAAGTGAGCATACAAAGGAATATCTTACTAGCAATGCAGCTAGTCAAACTATTTTAATGACAGATACAGCCACAATGCCTTTTTTTTTTTTAAATCAGGCACTCCTATAAATTACATTTTTCCTCATTGTTACAGCCCTGAGTTGGAGGCAGCTCAGACTCTGCTTTGGTCAGAATTAAAAGCATGATCCAGAAATTCCTTACAAAGAAAAAAATGACTGCTAAAATAATTTAAAGTTTTAACTAATGATTTTCTTAAATAACTTATACTCAGGTCACCTTATTCTTGTTCTGGGTAGCTTGTTATTTTTCTGCTATGGGGAGATAGTTCTTAAATAGATCAATAATGTTCTGTGCTGCCATTTTGAGAAACTGAAGCATGAAAAAAAAGTTCTGAAAAACATTTTGAGGCCTCTTTTGTGCTTCAGAGAACTCAAATTTGTTTGTGTGCTGTAAGAGCATAGATCTGTTGTGCCATTCAGGGACTGAATGCAAGCAGTTTGAATTCAGTGGTGATCATTAAAGGAATACATGCAAAGGATGTGGTATTGTTGAAGGACAAAGATTTGTGTCAGAAATGGAGTCTGTTTTCTGTATCAGGAGAGGCAGAGGAGAAGGATGGAGTAAATTTAAGCTACAGCTAGGACGTGTGAGTTCATTTGAACCTCTGCTCCTGCTGGAGCTTTGATGGAGTGAGGCACAGAGTGATGCTCTCAGAAGCACTTGCCTGCATCTTTAGCTACCTAAATAACGCAGGGAATTTTAGTCATCATCATCAAAATATCACATTGTATTTACATGCACCGAATGCAACATTCCCATTAAATTCATGCCAGGTATTGAACAAAAGAGAAAAGCAGAAACGAAGCCAGCATTTACTATCTTTGCCTACAGTAGTTCTCTGAGGGGTATTTACACAGCATGAGGAATGTCCCCAAACCAGCCTCATTAGTGGTCTCCCACCTCCTCTGTCTGCAATTTAAGGAAAGACTTCAATCATGACACGATCACAAAATGCTAAAGAACAGAAAGACAGAAGTTGTTCAGCAACCCACAGCATTTTCATTAATAGCCCTGGGAGTGATGCACATTCCTCCAGCAGCGCTTCAGGCAGACACAGGTATTGATCTCTGCAAGCTGCCTCCTTCAGAGAGGCTGCACAGCAGTCCTGGGAGCATCTTCTGGATGTCCTCGCCTCTTCTGTAAATAACTGCACTCCTAAGAGCAGAACATCCTGTTTTTACCCTCTGCCACCTTCAGACCCATCAAGAATTCACTTTTTGTGTCTGTGCTGAAAATCTAGTTACAGCAGCTTCCCTATCACCTTCCCACTCTTCCTTCCAAACTGGCAATCCACCAGAACATCTTTTTTTTTTTCTTTCCTTTTCTTTTTCCCCTAAATTATAGCCAGCAGCAGGAAAAGAAGAGATATGGCAATGAGTGCTGGGCAGGGGGGGCGGTTTTGGTGGGGCCTGGGGTGGCTGAGCTCAGCAGTGCCATCACCCCATCCTTGGTGTGGGGAACAAGCCACCAGAATGAGCCTGATGGCCTTACAGACTAGGGACAGGGTGTTGTACTGTAGGCAGGACTTGGTTCCCTCTGCTGTTCTCCAGGTGCTGTCTGCCCACATCGTGGCTCTGCAACCTCTTTTCAAGCTTAATTATTCATTGTTTTGCAACCCAGCAACAAGCATTAGGACAAGGACCAGTGGGAATCTTTTATAGGTACAGAAGTAGTTGAACTTCAGCTTTGCTTAGGATCACTTTACGTGATTTGCCAATCACTAAACATGTCTAACGATCAAATTAGACATAAATGTTTCCTGGTGAAAGCGATAAAAATCAATGAAAAAATTCTTTACAGTCATTCCAGTTATTTTCCAAATTCAGTTCATAGGTGACAAATTAATACTTAAGCATATTGGGGGAGTATGTGCCCTTTATTTAAACAGCAATATAGATATCAATTAAAGAACAAATTAGTTATACCTTTTGACTTATGTTCAAGGAAGAGAATCGCTACGGTATGAAAGAGTTTTTAACTAGTGGGTAGTTTGGCAATTAGGGAGCTGTCACAGCTTGTTATGTTATCTTGCAGCAGTTGGTGTTCAAAATACTTCTTGCCACTCATGATCTGAGTGGGAAGTTGTTAATATGCAGCTAGAGTCTACAAGAGTTCAAAGGGTAGAATTTAATTACAATACTGTAAATTCTTAATTTTCAATTACTATGACACTAGGGATCTGCCCTTGAGAAAGGGCAGATAAAAGACATTTTTGCATTTACAAATGTATGAATAAATAGGAAGGCAAAGAGAAATAATATTTGCAGGATTGTTACATTTGCAAGTTCTGTGATTGCTTTTTTAATTTATTTTTGCTGTACTAGATTGCAAAACAGTTTTCCTGTGTCAACAGTTACAATGCATCATTTGCAGATATTATCTCACTCCAGGCAGCAGTTTCAAGGCCATCAAAAATAATACTTTGATCTGCAGTGTACTGTAAACCCACGCACAGCTGATGGTCACAAGAGTTATGTACAGCAAATAACTACCAATTCTAGGAAAACTCCTTATTTAGAATCAAACACCCAGCTACCTCGCTGGGGTCCTTTGTTGCTGAAGTCACAAAACCACCTTGGCCAGTGTTACGCAAATATTTGGGAGTAAGCTTTTCTCTGTCTTCCAGTTTTATTACCGTTCACCAGTGACCTCACCACCAAACTCAACAGTGTAGAAATGATCCGGCTTCACCACCAGGCAACTTCCACCTGGAGGCCATGGACCATGTTGGAAATGATGGATCAAAGTATCCTCTTTCCTACCTGATGCTCCATTACTGACTGCAGTTAACTCTATGCACCTAAGCCCAGCACACATGAAGACTTTTGTGTGAAAGACCATACATTCATTAGAAGAGGTACAAGGGATTAACCTGAAGTCAACATTAATGAGGAAAGCAGAAAATCAGAGGAAGAAAGATGGCCTGGATAAAACAATTCAGTTTAAAAGGCAAGTAACTTTTGCCCTGGGGCAGGGCCTTAGCCCTGTTTAAGGGGGAGAACACTGAACATGCAACCTTTCCCAGGAGAGCATCATCCTGGCGCTATCCTGAAGGGCCCAACCTGTCACACATCACCCACAAGTGTACAAGTGGATTTTGCCAGCCTGGTTCTCTCTCTGCCATTTTCAGAAGTGCCAACACGACTCTTCACTCCAGGGCAGCACAGCTCAATACAGAAAACGAAAAAAAGTACATACAACTCCTCCTCGTGCCTGTGGTGGGGTGAGAAGTGGTGCTGCCTACCCTCACTCGCCTGCAGAGCCGTGCGCTGAGGAGCTCACTCACCACCTTTGCCTGGAGGAGGGAGGTTTTCCACCTTTCCTGTCCTAGGAGTTGTCAGAGACAGTTCTGAAACAATCCTTGGAGGAAGGATAGCAAGCAAATCCCTCACATAAAAGGGAAATAGGAAACACTCTCTGACCCTAGGACATGGCTTTTATCACCGAGGAGCATCAGTGACCTGCATTTCAGACTCACAGTTGTCACTGCAGCCCAACTGGTTACACGGGGCTGGCACGGGAGCACCCGGCTGTGCTCCTTGCCTGCAGAGAGTGTGAGCTGTACAGCTCCCCTTAGACCTCAGGGACACTGCTTTGAGGAGATATTTGTTACTTTGAGTCGCCACAAGGGCTGCAGGTTCCTGTTTCAGTTGGAGAACCACAGCTCCCCTGCAGAACCCGACCTTCCAGGTCTGCTGCAGGTATGCACTCCTCATATTCATGCAGTTTTGAATACTAGAGCTGGTAGTTTCACAGCTCCACATAAAACTGAGCAAGATCAAACTCATGGAAAACTCCATGTTCCTCTCCAAAACTGCAGTGATTTTATTTTATGGTGGTCTTTATGCCACGTTTCACAACTACTATCTGGGGGACTGCAGCAAAAATCATATTTGTGGGTGTTTCCCACCAAACCTACAAAATAAGAATGAATGCTACAAGACCAAATATCTAAAGAAATCTTTTGTTCAAGCTGAATAAATAACTGTAATTGAATCCCATGTAACAGACCGTCATTGGTGGGATAAGGAATAAATAGTCGTAACCCAAAGTTTACGTAGCATGAGACACCACAGTGGGAAACTGTGCTATTAAAGTATTTTTTCTGATGTCTTTTTAAAACATTTATAATTTATATAAAAACACCAGGCGGTACCTTTAAAGTTATTTAGCATGAAAGTCCAATAAAAAACTCCTTAGGTTTTAACAGCGTGATACAATAGCTCTCACAGTATGTATAGTTAGCCAGCTCTTATTCAGTAGTGTAGGGAACAAAAGCACAGTACTTAGTGCTCTCTCTCAAATCAAGAAAAGTCATTTCACCACTTACAGTGATTTACATGCATGGCAAGTCAGTCCAAAATGCAGGTGCTTTTTCCAAGAAGGGAGAGGAAGCACAAAAGGTCAGAAACATCATCACAAGCACTTAATACAAAGCAGTTTCATTAGGTTTCCACAGATACGTGATGCTGAAGGAAATCCCAACTGAAGCATGTCCTTCAAGTAATACACATGTACCACTATCCTAATTTGCTCAGTTATTCAGCAGTGGGGATCATGTCAGCTTGTTAATTAGGCAATTAACATCTGAGACACCAACACAAAGAAGTAGGAAAACAACCTATTTTCAAGGTGTAGGTGCAGAGAAATAATTTATCTGGGGCTTTGACTAGTCCTTTGTTTAGTTTGTTGGGGTTTTTTTTTTTTTTTTTTTTTTTTTTTGTTTTTGTGGGTTTTTTTTCCCCGAATGAAATATAAAACTAAGGCGAGAGCTCTAGTCTCAGGTCCCACTGTATAATCTCTCACTCCAAACCAGTGAGAATCTGTGGATACAGCCATGGGCAGATTGCATCTCTGTGCCTGTGATTAGTGATTTGAGTAGGTAAGAAGAACAAAGAAAAGAAAAATAGAAACAAAACTCTTTTGATGTAGGGCAACTGCTTTTTCATGCTCTGGGCGACTCTGTACCACGGCTCTAACTTTGACATGGACCAGCTTTGAAAAGACACACAGTAAAAAGGAATCATGATTACATCAGCATCCACAGTGTGGGCAAACACACCTTTCATTATTTGTCCTATTACCAGCCAAGATTGGTGGCAACAACACCAACAAATTCTCAGCCATTTATCCTGTTCTAACATGTGCATGTGGTGCAAGACCTGCATCTTCCAGTGGTCAGGGAGGGGACATTTTGCAGTGAAAAACTGCAGACCTGTTGAAAACTGCACTGGGACATGGGGAAGAATGGCATCCTACTGATGTAGGCTGTATGAACCAAGGCCCTGGCGGTGCCACGTACGCACAAACCTGTTTCACAACCAGCGGCTGCCAGTGACACCACAGCAGTGTTCTCATTGTTTTGATTTGTCCAGTGCTCAAAAAAATAATTATACTGGGTAGGGTAAGAGGGGAGCTTTTTTTTTCCCCCCCTCAACTCCAACAGTAATTTTTTTCTAGACTCCCACAAACATAATCTAAAAGTGTTTCAAAGTGGTCTGTCAATAGGCCGACGTGTTAGTAGTTTATTTGGTAGACTCCAACACTAATCCAGACAGGCATCATGCATAGGCCGAGGAGAAACCCAATGGCTGTCAATAAACAACTGAGCCATTACCATCCATTCATTCAGCTTGATAAATGGTGAGGGCCTGGGAGGGAGTGTAATGGTAGCTACTTCTTGATAGGAAATTTACTACCACTATGTATACTCATTGTCAAAGAAAACTAAAAAGAATAATAAAAAATTACAGAATAAACCTTTAAGCTGCAAGAACACAACTCTGCTTTGTGATCCCGGGCGAACAAAGGTTGAATCTACTTCCAGATCAGAGCAGATAAAACACCTTCAGTCATCCTCGACCATCAAACTCCTGCCCTGGTGCCTGTGTCATAGGCTTAGCACTGCCACGAAACCAGCTGTTTGCCAGTTCCTACCATTAGATCCAGTGAGAGCACTCTGCCCAAACGCAGCTTGAAATTGCTCAAAGCAAACTGGTCTCTCTCCTGCTGGAGGACAGCAATCTGAGCAGGAGGGTTCGCAGCTCACCCATGGGTATAACCCTTCAAGTACAAGCAAGCAGGTGCAGAATACCCACGTAAGGTACACGCGGTGAAATGGTGTCAGGTGACAGGGAGTTTGCCAGAACTGCTTTTCCGGTGTTTGTGCAGCACTTGTGCTGACTCAGGCACTGTGAAGAAGGTAAGTAGTGACTCTGTAAGTGAATGTGTTCAAAGAACAAATAGTTGTCCGTGTTGCACCCCTAATTCTCTTTAGAGGTACCAGCTGAGGAGCCAGGTACATTATTCTGTAAATACACCAAAATGGAAATGTTTCTCTGTAATGGAATAGTTGATCACCTACGCCAGCTTCCCCATTGATCTACATTCCACGTAGCCTCAGGAACACTGCAAGGGCTGTAAATCAGTGAAGAAAAGCATCCTTTGAGTCTCAATCTCCTCAGCCATTCAGAAGTCATGTTAATATGCTGCTGGAGCTGTAATGCACACGGAGCGACTGTCAGTTGGAGCTGCTCCAATCAATGGCATTGAAGGAGCGCCCCGTGGTTGGCTCCCGCATCGATCACGTTAAAGGGTGATAAACAATTACAACTATCAGCCCAGTATCATTGCCCAGGACACCAAATGAAAGATTCCCATGCCTTTAAGGATGCATTTTTTTTATTGTTGAGTGTATCTTTGTTCAAACTACCGAGTCTTATAAAAATCTGTTTTCTTGCTTCCCTAAATGATAAAACAGCAGGATCTGGAGGACAAGCATCCTTTAAGCCAATAAGCTAAAGATGCACTCAGAAAAAATGACCATAAAAACATGCCTTGTCAAGTGGCAAATTTTCTTCTGCTCAGTATCTTTAATATGTTTGAGCTGGATGCCAAGTTGATTTTTTCTTTAACCAATAACATGGTAGGATGGACACTACTGTGAGCTCATGCCTGGGACACGCCTGGTGACAGAGGGACAAAAAACACAGCTCCACGGACTCAGGAAACCTGAGGTAATTTGACAAAGCCAGGACTAGAGGTGAAACCAGCCCACTTCCATGGATACGCTTGATATTCAACTCTGCCAGAACAGAACAAGATTCAAAGTTTTTCTAAGTGAAATAAATACAAGTTCATATAGGAAATAGAGCAATTAAAAACATGTGCTTAACTTTCTCACAGACACACTTTCCATTCTAATTTACACTCTGCAGCATCTAGGAATTTCCACATCTTACCAAAAGGCAGATGAAATCCACTTCAGTATAGAGATGGAAAAAAAAAAAAAAATCAATGCTGATTTGTGCCACTTTAGGCTTTGTATTGACATATATGAAGAGAAGAGAAAGGAATTTTCTCCTAGTTTTTCCTTTAAGCTGCATGAATTTTTGCATTTCACATTATAAATGATAGCTCTGCAAATTTGGCTTGCCCGGGTCCGATATAATAGTCCACCAACATCTTAACTGATTAACAGGATTTCAGTACAGAATCTGCTCTTTCTGATTCCCTGTGCTGGTGTTCAGCTGGGCACACTGGATGTATCTTCCAGGCACTCCAGTTATGAGATGAATTTTCTACTATGTCTTTTGAGATGGAGATAAAACTGGAGAAAAATGGCTTCCTCCCATTAATGGAAAAAAACACCAAACAAATCCATAAAATTAGCAGCTAGAGGAGCAAAACAAATGAAGGGACCAGCAGAAGCACTTGAGGTAATAAATCCAGAAATAAAAATGGGTGCCACTGTCCCTGAGACAGCTCTCCCACCACCTGCAGCCAATTATGGGTGTGTTCAAATCCTGTCCCTGGTTTAGTTTCTGCAAGGCTATTCTGTAAAACACTTTAAACTAAATCCACTGAATCTCTTCCCTTTCTGAGCCAAGCATGGGGCAGCCAGGATCCTTTTAATGCTTTTTTTTATGAATGAAGTCAACTATGATCACACCCTGAATCTGCCTTCTGACCAATTCTCCAATCAGGCCAAAATAAAGAAAACTTTGCTTTCCAATGGCTGCCTATTACTTTAGAGATCTTTGTGGGGATTCCCATGCCAAAACATATCTGTAAGCCTTTTCCTGAGGAGTTTTAAAGCAAGCACTTCTCCATCAGTAATTATTTGCACGTGATTAATTGGAGCTGCCATGGTAGGGGTAGGGGAGAAGATTTGAGATTTTCAAAATGTGAGATCCCTTTCTTCCATAATACTAATAAAGACTGAATAAAGAAATAGGCTTTAGGCCTCTTAGGCTCCTGCATTCAGAACTAGCCATCCAACATGTATTTGCCCATTGGGGGGTGAGCACTGTGTGGGAGCTTTGTGCACAAATCTTATTAAATAACCTGTGGGATGCACACAAAAAGCCTGTGCACCTACTTCAATAAACTAGCACGAACATTTATTTACCATTTTCGTTTTCTGTGTCAATCAGGTTTGGGGCAGGAAAAGGGGAGAAAAAAAATAAAAAGGTAAATTGTTGGTATTCAAAATGCCTCAGTACAGGAAAACACTGAACTATGGGATTGCTGTATCCAGCATCTTTCCACACAGGTTTTATAAGGTTTGTTAGCTAATGTGTTTACACAGCATTAAAGGTCTCTCATATGAATCAAATTCAAAGGCTGACAAAAAAAAAGGTCCAAAATCCCTCTGTACTGCAGTGTAGAAATCAACAAACAGAAGGCAGCACTAACCCAAATAAAAACAACTCCTGAACCATTTTGGAAGGCAGGCTGATTTTCAGAAATTCATTAAAACAATTCCCAATTAGGCATAAAACAGAAGATTCAAGATTCATTTTCTAAGCAAAGAAGGAGAGCCTCTGTCCTCACGGCTGACTGATGCTGTGATTTGCAGAGCTTTAAAAATCAAACTCCCCACCACCCTCCCTCACCCCTATTTTAAAATATGGCTTTCCAAAGCAGTCAAGATGCCTCCTGGAAGAGCCAAATCAAACTACATCTTGTCCTTGAGGATATTAGCTGAGAAACGATTTTTTCAAGCTCCACTGTAAGGCATACATTGATCTGATGACAGCTTTTGAATCTTTAGATAGAGTTGAACTTTGGCCTTTTCTTCATAATGCCAGCATGCTCGTCTCCATGAAAGCCCTCAGAGCCACAGTTCTTTTGGCCAAACACAGAGAAATAAACGATGAATAATTCTTTTGCCACTTCATTTCGCTATTCCCACTTCTCATGGAAGTTTTGGGGCCTGCTCCCAATTTTTTTTTCTGCCATGCTGTAAGTTAGCACATAACTTTAAGGAAAGAGATGATTGTAACTAGGCTTACTGGGTTTTTCAAGTTGCTGGATTTTTAGAGATTTTTTTTTTTTTTAAGGGAAATGAAAAAGTTTTCTTTCTTTATGTTTTCTTATCTTACGGCAATTGCCATAATTTTCCTGATGCTTCAAGGAGAGCACATGAACTGGTTTGAAACTGCATGTAGAAAACAGAAGGTGGAGAATGCATTTTCTAATAAAAAACAAGATAGCAAAGAGTGGGATACTTACGAAAAGAAAATAAAAATCATTTAAGGGTTGCACACAGAAACTTCATGTCCTCCAGCCACCCATAAGAACCAAGTCTGCTGTGAGCACCCCACTCACTTCCATAAAGTTTATATCCTGCAAGTGAGAACTTCTCTGTAGCTCCCTCACAGCTCCCAGCAGCTTCTACCAATTGGGGTTTCTGAACCTACTGAAAATTAACAAGGTCTTAAAAATAATAATTCACCACTGGGAAATCAGTTGGATGCCAGCAAGAAGACAAGATAAAATAACTCTTAAGTATATAGATAATTCCCAAGGAATAGAAAATTTCAGTGCTCAGCCCCTCCATCAAAGCCTTCCAAAGTCAATTAGAAGACTTCACTTTGGCTGAGGTTTATAACTTGGGATGTGGGGAAGACTCAAAGAAAATTGCTAAGTTGGCTGAAACCTGCTTTTCCTCCCATTCCTCATCGCCTTTGTAGTCAGGTACAAAAATCAAAGAGATCTATGCTAAGAAAACTAAAAATGCAGCCGAGAAGAAGGTGTTTCCTCCATCTTGCACCTTTCAGGCAGATTCCACGGGACTTCACCAGAGAAATCCAAAGGATATATCTGGAATCCATACAGCATTGAGCAGTTGAAATAAAAGAATATCTGTGGCACAACTTCTTTTAAATACTTCTCACATCTGTCAAAGCCTGGTGCAATCAATACTTTTATGACTGTAGCTGCTGAAGAAACACAGCAGATATCTTTTAAACTGATATCAGCGAGATATAATGGGATATTGGAATTAACGTTAGCTCAGTCAAGCATGACAGCTCGGTGTAATGACTAAGTGTCAGCTACTTTGAAAGTTTACATCTCTTTTAATTACCACAATTACCCAACTGACTGGTTTTCAGCTCGTGTGGCTCCTGGAGGCTACGAATGAACAGCAAACTGCAACACATACACACGTCAGCAAAGTTTTCCACTGAATTGTAAGGATCAGATGTTGATCCTCATCCAATTGCTGTCCTCTGCTAAGAAACTCACTGTAGAAAATGTTACCACTGCTCAGGGTGGGGAGATAAATCCTGTTTTTATTCTCTCCATAGAACAGCTTTTCCTGGCAGTGGCAGTTGGGGAAACTCCGTAGATCAAGGCCTTTTCTTACTTCAAGGCCTCTTCTGTATCCCACCAAATTCAGGATGGTTGAAAGTCTGCTTGTTTTATTTCTAATTAAGGCTTCCCTCTTTTGTCTCCAGGCTAATACAGCTCTTCAAACCGAATCCTGTGGGTTACACACTGCGCACAAGAACTATTTTTTTCCCCCTGTGTGCACGGACAGGCTGGAAACACAAACCTAACTTGTAATGAGTTCTGTTTCCAGCTCAGCCACCTTTCACTTCGTCACCTCAAAACTCCCAAAAGCAGTACTTGTGTGTAAGGGGGTACCAGGTAAGCACACACCTACACAAAACTGACCTTTAATTGGCCAGTCCAGACCTGTGCAAGGCAAACAGGGACCACTGGGATTCTGAGTGCTGATTCCAGGGAGGACTGTGGGAAACCTCTGATTGGTGGGTGTGGAATTAGACCTTTTCTGAGAGATGGTATTTTGCAGTAGGATTCAGTCAGGGAGCTACATTCTTCACCACTTCTGCTGTCCATAAATGGACAGCTTTTGCTCTCCTAGCTTTCACCCCCCCAACTTCAGTGGATCGCATCCCCGGTGTACTTCCCCCTTTTTGTACTCCCCATTTTTGAAGCAAGTACTGCAAGAGCTATGAGGTGTTTTCGTAATGAGGGTAATTATCATTGCGTTTTAATGTACTACAATATAGGGCCATGGTTCAGCAGCTTTACTTTAGAGCAAGTGTTTAAAATAGATCTATCATGAAATACATCTGTAACTAACCTTTGGTGCTGCATGCCAAGATTTTCTCCTACTAAGGACTAATAATGTGTGCTCTGGCCTGCCTGCCACAAGTGGATGGGGCTCCTCTAATGAGTCTATAGCTACAAAAAAAAAAAGGAAACAACTATCAAGTCACTTTGGCCTCATTTTATATATAGTACCACCTAATAACTCTAATTGTGACAGAACATTGCCTCCTAGAGATTGATATCCCTACATTAAAAAAAATAATCAAATCAGAGAGCAGCAAAGGACAGGGGAGCTCAGAGAAAAAATAAGATTAGCTATAGATAGGACCAACTATCAGAACCATAATAGTGTTATAAATCACATTCCTTTCAATATATCTGACATAGTATACACATAAAGAAAGTAGCAGTAAAATACCACATACAGGTTCATTATTTTCCTTGCCATACACTGCTTCTTGTATAGTTTTTTTAGAATAGAAGGAAAGGGGAAGAGGTTGTTTAGGGCATGGTGAAGGAGCGTTCACTCATCTTTTTTCAATGAGAAAAGTGCCTATTTTGGATGTACACAAGGAGGCTCTCACAGGAGAGATGAAACCACTGACAGCAGCCCTCAGGTATTATGGCATCTGTTCCAAAGCCTCTGAGCAGAGCCAAGCCATGAAAATCCTTCTCTAGCTTGTCAGGGCTGAGCCTTGTTAGCAAATTGGCCAGGCAGAATAGGTAAAGCTCAGTTCTCCCAAAATGTCAGTTAAGAGGACTATGAAGGCCTGTTTGGCTGGTCAGCAATAGAATAGAGATTGGCAGCCTGGGCCTGGGAGGCAGGAGCCAAGGTAGCCAGGATAACTAAGGTTGTGTGAGTACACGATGCTCTTTGGGTCTCAGTTAAGAACAGAAGTCAAGCAAGACATGACAGGAGACTCGAGATGGCAATGCTGTTAATGGAACACTGCAAATAAATCCCAGGAGAGATCTCCTCTCTGGCAACACCCAGGCCCTGTGTGAAGTGTGTTGCTTCTGCTGTGCTGGCCTGACCCCTCCAGCAATCCTGTTATTAGGCAGGGAAAACACCGGCCATGTCACGGTACCTCCTGCTCAGGTCTGTGCTTTTGCTGAGAAGCAGCTTTCACGCATAAATAAGTAAGTACAGGGAATCCGCGGTGGAATTGCCACAAGTGAGATACAACTTTAAAGCAAAGCCTGGGAAAAACCCAAACTGGAAGCAGTTTAATAGCTCAGAGTTGGTGGGGGCAGAGAACGGAGCAAGGGAGAGAAAGGAGCACAAGGCATAAATTGTGAAGCCTGGGGTCAGTTGGAGGAGAATGGCTAAGAAATCTTCTTTATTCCAGCTCTCACCTATTGTGATTTCCCCTGCAGGAAAAAAACAGAAGAGCTTTCCAAGAGGAGAAACCAATGATGGAAGCTGAATTCTATGTTGGCTGCAAAAGGACCCTCTTATTAACCCTTCCTCTGAGAATCACCATCAGGTTTGTCCTGTACAACATCACATCTCTCCCAAACCAGAAAGTCTCTTCCTTTATGAAAATCACACTGGTGTTCAGTGGCATTTTCCAAAGCATGAACCTGGCAGCTTTCTTTGTTTCCCACAGGAGCCCCAATCTCACCCCAATCAATCACTTTCCTAAGAAAGCCTTCCTATTTCCCCATCTCTCAAGCCATCTAGAGCTCACTGCTGCGAAGGAGGCGTGGGTACAACAAACTCATGAAAAAGGAGCTATACAACTCGGAAATGTTAAGCATTATTAATGCATTAGAGAGCTAACACAGTAGCTGTTCTTGCTGTCAAACACTTTAGTAATACACTAATCTCACCATCCACGTAATCCCGAGCATCTCCCCAGAGGAGCTGAGATTACTGCATCAGCCATAGAAAGGTAAACGGTGCTTTTCCCATTATGATTCTACCCACAACTTCTAGCGTTGCCTGATTAAAATAACTTGGTCCTGACTTTCACAGTGTTTTGAAGGTGACAACATTTTTAGACATGACATCCTTCTCCAACAGAGAGCGCAGTTACAGGAGCCTTTAATGGCTTTTGCAAAGCAATAAGTCTGCAACTTGGGAAAAAAAAAAAAAGGCTCTGCCCCCCCCAAATAGGAAAATGCTGTTTTTATCAGGATCCTCTTTTTCATTAACATTTGTATTTTAGAGCTGAATATCATTCTGTGGATATTGATGGTAGAGAACTGAGTACTATGGCACTGAAAGCTTCTTTTTCTAGTGATTTATTTTATGGTAAATACCCTTAATTTACAGTATTTAAAATTAAAAGACAAACAAACAAACAACACCACAATCAAGAAAAAAGAGAAAAAGAACATTTTGATGTATGCTTTTTTCCCCATGCTCAGGTGTGAGATGTGTCTGGCAAGGATAATTTGTCAGTAGTTAGAGACAGAATAAACTCCATCAGAAACCTGCACGTTTCTTCTTGAACGTGTTGGGGAATTCTACCAAGAATCTTTGGAGCCCTATCCAAAAGCAGACTTCTGGAGATCAGAAAGAGACGTTTGTTTGGAAGTTTCACTTGCAGCAAAGCTGCTCTTTGTGCAGCCTGTGCAGGGACACTCTCGAGCAGAGCCACCAACACTGACAAAGCTCCCCCGTGGCCTCCCTGCACCTCCCTCAGCTCTCCTGCTATGATTTTATTCTGTTAAATCAGATCAAAGTTTTGAATCTCCTCACAAGTCATAAAAACATACACACATTCACAATAAAAGTACTCACCAGCTATCTTGGAAATGGTAGGCACCAAGCTCAAGGAGTTATTTTTCCTTACATCGGTAAAACTTCCTTCTAAAGTAGCCTGGGAGTGTAATTCACAAAAAAATTCTGATTCAATTCCCTTTAGCTTCAGGTTTGTCCTTGACTCTTCAGGCAAGAAGATTTTCTTCTAATAATTTTACAATTTCAAATCACCAGCCCTTCTTCCAGAGCTGCTTAAGTGCAACCCTTCTTTAGGCAAGAATCCTTCACAGGTGAGTTTAAGTGTCTCAAATGTCAGCAAACAAGCTACAATAAGGGCTTTCTACCACCCACTTGATTTCACTTAAGTAAGGACAACAGATTCTCTCTTTTTTCTTTCTCCTTTGTTTTTTTTTAAGTTAATGTGGTATTTGCAGTTATCAATTTTATTTAGAACTGCTCTGCGGCTGATTTTTATAAGCATTTGTTCAATAAAGGCATCCTCCTGCAGTCCCAAGATTAGTATTTGTCTCCCCAACATTGCAGTTCAAACATTTTTTGACAGAAATAGTTCCAGCTGAACGTAAGCTTTTGACAGAAATCTATCAAGAATATCAGCACATCAAAGATCTCCACTTGAATTCAGTGAAACCATCACTTTTTTCTTCTCTGCTTGTTATGAAAGTATTCCTTCAGAAGCATATCCTAAGGAAACTTTTGCAGTGTTGTGACTAAATTTTCATACAATTTGTAACTACTTAATTGTAATGAAGTCTGGGGAGAGCAGTACCCACTCATCTCACATAAATTAGGCTGTTGGGGACTACCAGATACTGCTGAGAGGAGACAGCTGTGATGGTGAAGTAGGATTTTGCTAGAAGGGCCACAGTTTCTTCCCACTCATCCCAATCTCTAACAGAGTACATCTGGATGGAGTAGCTGAGAACAACGTGCACAGTGGGTAGAAATCTCCATTTTCCAGATTCCCAGGGAGCTGGGAGTCTCTGAGGCCACAGAGCAACTGGGGGCAACTTCAGATGCTGTAATTGAAGTCAGGGCTGGAGCAGATGGGGTTTGTGTGTCTGAGACCCATAATCTGCTCCCTGGAACCCCTCCTCTGCACTGAGCAGATCTTGAACCTGGGCCAACATACACTGAGCTCAGAAGGGTGCTTGAAGTATCTTAATTAGGGAGAAGCTTTACAAAAGCTGCTCTCCTACAAAATAAATCATTTACTAGCATATAGTACAGAAACAGTTCAATTGGTTTTTACATTTCCGTGCCCAGTGCACTCTGTAGAGCCCAGGAGCTCCCTTATAGCTTCTTAAGAAAGAATGAAAACACTGGAAATTATTAAAAAACAGCCTGAGACACCAAAAAATCCAGCTATTAAAAGTGCCTAATATGATATTCATGCTTTCATGTATCAGATGCTCCCAAACTGTTCTTGCCACATGCCTGCATTCATTACAATATGTAAAACTGGGAGTGATAGTCATGGTCTTAAGTCAAATTATCCCACATCAAAAATCAGTCTCCGCTCTTCTACCTCAATCTTGTCACGCTGCTGTGGCTCCAAAGTTGGCCACTTCCCTTAATATAATTCTTATCTTTAATGCTTCCCTCCCTTCACCCTCCCTGCACTTAAAAATTGCTTTGTACTGCAAAATGTGGCAAAGGATTTTCGGAAGAAGGGGAAAACCTCCCTGCAGTAATCTCTCCTCATATCCAACTGCCAATTTGGAAACTCAAGGTGTCAAAAACCTCCCAAGTGGCATTTTCCTCCCATATGTTTTTCAATGTTCCCTTCCCAGAGGTGACCCTTCTGAGACACCACATCCCCGGCAGGAGCACGCCACCTCCAAATCCATCTGCTTGGACTGGACACTTTAATTAGCAGGGAGGGGAGGGAACAGGCCCCCGCCCTGCGAGCGGGGCTGGCGGCACAGTGGGGGACGAGGCCGAAGTCTGTGTTCAGGACTGACCCCGAACCTGTCTCATTTCAACTGCTGCAAAAAAGAAAGCACCAGGATTCCCCTCAGATGCTTTGGGCAGAAACAGAACTCCTCCAAGCTAATTACTGAAAGAGTGGGACAAGTTAAGTGAGTCACAGCAGTGGAAATCTCAGCAAACACTTGTCCTTTCACCGTATTAAAATCTGCTATTCCCCTTGGGAAAAATCAAACCCATTTCCCTTCCTTTTACATTAATAAAAATCACGTCAGAAACAACAGCACAGGCTTACAGAAATGTGACAAAGTTTTAGATATGTGGCTTTTTTGGAAAGCTCTTCAAACATGCTAAGTAATCTTTAATCAATGTAATGCTTTGCACTTGATTTTTTGTGTGAATTGTTTAAAGATAAGGGAGGCTTTTAAAGCAACTTTCAGGTTCATTCCAGTCCTATGATATCTCTTAAAAGTTCAGAGCCATGGCTACGCATTCAAGTGCTGCATTACTGAGAAACGTACATCAGCTGGAAAATCAAAGTGTTATCACATGGACATTTGGACATTATTTGGAAATTAAGATCAAGTAAAAATTTTCAACACGTACCATAAATATTAGGGAAGAATATTGTCGTAAATGAACTGGAGAGTTAAATAGCATTATCACAGTGGACAGAAACATACTTATTACTATTCCAAGAAAGAATAAATGGAATTTAGAGGCCATGGGTAGGCTGAGATTCTTCCCATTGAATTCAATGGAAGAGCAAACTCAGACAACAAAATTCTTACTTTGAAAAGCAGCAGGTTTCCTGCCTAGAGAGTTAAAAGATCCAAATCTCTGAGTGACCACTTCTCTGTGGAAATCCTTGGAGGTGTAGCTGCAGTACTGTGCTTTCCCCTGCACATGTAGGGAATCTGCATTGCTAAAAACAGGAATCTGTTTCAGTGCCAAAATTAAGTCAAGTGAGATTTATCAGTGTGCAAATGTCTGCTCCTGGAGGAAAGATGGGCTGTGCAGTCTTAGAGATTACTTCAAAACTGGGGCCCTTCGCAGAGAATACGTTGTTAAGCACTTTGTTCAGGCACTGAAATGACTCACGAGCTTCCCCTCATGGTGCAAAGAAATTGGCACCTCCCGAGGGTGGTTCGGCCCATCGGAGATCAGGCTCCTCACTCAGGGCATTCAAACCGGGTGCCTAAATTTTTGCATGGAAGTTTCTCATCCATAGGTTATTTCACTGCCCTAACAGGGCATGCTGACCACCGTTAAAAAACCAGGAGTTTTCACCAAGGGCAGGTGCCCAAAGAAGTGTTTTGATACACTTCTAGCTGCAGAAAAAGAATGAGCTAAGAACCTAATAGGCATCGGATAATTACAGAGATCACATCAAGAAGCTCTGTCTTCTATCAGGCTGACTAATTATTTCTCTGGATAAGACAAATTTCTACTCAGATGAAAAAAGTGAAGTTTTTCAGTAGAACTGTGGCAAGCCATTAAACCCCGCAGCCTGTGAAGGTTTGCAATGCACCTGACACACAGTATCAAGGGTATTTCAGGTCTCACTGTGCGTCACATCATGTCATTTTTCTTTTTCTTTTTTTTTTTTTTTTAATGGAAGCATTACATTCCTGGGCTTGGGATGGCAAAAGTTGTGAGGAGGTCTCTGAGGTGCAGGTCTGGGTAAAACAGAGCATCAGGTCATGAGATATTTATCAAGTGATAATGTGAACGATCAAAAAAGGCATGAGGTGGGGACAAAGGCTCCTCCAGCTGGAAAGTTATTGAACACTTGGAGACTAGGAGCAGATCACTCAGTGGCAGCTGGCTGCCCTAACTCCCTAAAAAATTAATCACTGCAGATAAATGGATAAAAAGACAATACCTCAATCTGTTTTCCACTGAAGATGGTGGCATAATTCCCGTGTCTTGTTCCTCTCCACCCTCCAACCCGTGCCATGAGGCCCAGATGTGCTCACAGCAGTCCTGTTGTTGTGATGGAATAACTGTGCTGGCACCAGCGGGTTTGTGAGTGGTGCCTGTGGGGAAAATCCACAGGACCCATGTCCCACCACTGTGTACTCTCCCCTTGCTTCCCCTGCACTGTGCAGAAAAAGCCCCCAGTGTCTGAGCCTTTGCAGTGTCAAACTTTCGGGTCTGGCCAGTCCTGTGGTGCAAGCAGGCAGCTTTCATTTAGGAATTTGCTTCCTCCAAATATCCCTCCAGATACAAAACCTGATTTATAGTATATACACTGAAGGTGATGGAGTTGTGACTGCACAGAGAGTTTTATCATCAGCCTTTCCTGATCTTCAACAGATATATTTTGAGCTCTAAGACTCTTGTAACACTAAAGGAACATTACTCACTAAGCTGCTATTATTTTCAGTGGGCATTTCTAAAAACAAGAACGTACACACAATTCACCAGCACCCTGTGATTTTGGAATGAGGACATGAGCAAGAACCAGAGTAGACCTTGCAAATATGTCTTGGTTTAGAAACAGTCATTCTATGAATATTTTAATTGATAAAACCATACCGTAGAAATGTTCATAGAAAATTAACACAAGTGGAACACAGAATAGCCAAAGGAAATTAATTTACAAGTGTGATGGCTTGAAAATTCCCAGGAGACACTGAGCAACTGAACTAACCCTAGTTATAAGAGCTCTCTCTGTACTTTCAACATCCACATTAGGGCTGGAAGAAAAATTCTTGTACCTGCAGCAGAAGAGCAGATGCATAAAGGGCTGATAATGAAGCCCAGTTAGACATCTTTCTATACTGGTAAAAGTACATCTTGCACTTGCAGCACAAGTACCAATCCTGGGGGGAAACTGCAGCAAATTCCCACTCGAGGATAAGTTCACATCACAAAGTACCTTTGCAGTCTAAATAGGACAGCGCTACTTATGTTACGAGAAAGAACATTTAGCAACGTGCAGCCACGTAATTCTGGGCTGCCAGCAGCTGATATAACTCTGTGCTGGCATATCTACGGTGCAGACTCACATTTACTGCGCCAGCTTTTTGGTTTAAAGAAAGATGATCGTAAAGACAACACCTGACAAAAGCATGGGCGTCCATGGGAAACAGCTCTGTGGAAAAGCAGGATGGGATGCTACAGCTGATAGCGCTGTGCTGGAGGTTTCCCTACCTCTTGCCCTGATCTCTCCGTAGCCCCACCATTTCCCTTGCTCCAAATCCCATCGTGCCCAACAAAAGTACATTCAGGAGCAGGAAGGGTTTCTGGGTGCGCAGCCACGTTGGAAGGGGAGCTGCCCGACAGCAGCAGGATGCTATTTGGAGGCACAAGTTCTGTGGATACTTTTTCTCAAGGAAGAGTATTGTTAAGGAGATGAAGATTGGGTTTTGTGCTAATAGGAGTAAAATAGGTTGAATTCAGTAAGCTTGAAAATAGCCACTATATTTGATTATCAGATAAAAACCAGGATTTCAGTGGGGACAGTTACTCCTTGTACATGTAGCAGTAGTAGCCAGCACCGATGAAGTCAGGGAGGCTTTGCCATTGGCTCAAAAAGCCAGGGTTTCCTCGGTGTGTACGCAAGACCATAAACATTTCATAAACGATTGCAACCAAATCCAAATAAATATATTTAATAGACCAATCTTCTCAAGATTGATTCTGAAGAAGCTCTGTAAAATGATACGTGCTTGTACGTATAAAACATGGTTAAAAAAGGACACTTTTCCCTTATGTTTTAAATTACTGAATACTCCAGACTGGTTCCTTTGATTTTAATCTAAAAGGCTGAATTTGCAGATTGCCTAAAGATAAATGAATATTCGTCATCTGTCCCACTAACATTTTTCTAAGATATTGCTTCTCCTTTTGGCAAAGCTGCTAAGATTTGCCTCTAGTTTTTATCTTCTGTTGTAAAACCGAATTTGTTTTGAATGACAAATAATTCATTACAGAATTCATTTTTTAACTTTTCTTGCCTGAGACACCTCTTCAGTGGTTTCAGGGCATTGTTCTAGCTGAAGTATCAAATCCACTCTTCTATTTATTCCACCATGCAGTTCTGTGTTTTTCTCTGGCAAGCTTCCAGCTGAATTAATTTGACATTCACTGATCAATCAAACTGTCTCATTACTACCTTCTGCCCGCCTTGTCATCATGGTCCACTGTTGACAAGAGTGAGAAATGAACATCCACAAGGTCACCTTCAGAAAATCTTTTATTTAATTGTAGTAGACCTACAGCTAAGCCCTGAGGTTATCTGCAATGTTCCTGTGTGTCTCTCCCTTTCTTTTTACATGTGTGGTGAATAATTTTACGTAGCTCACACCGTTCACAGACGGAGCGACTCCAGCAGAGTTATTTAAACTGTGGCCTTAGTAATTACACTGAGGAGGACTGTTTTATTTCAAAAACCTCATGAGTGACTGGCCAAGGAGACCATTCAGAGAAAAATACTGAGAAAGGGGTGCTGAGAAAAACTGACAAAACTCTCAGTATGGTATTATTTGTAGTCATTACAAAAGAAAGCTGCTTTCATTGTTATATAGTAAATTATTCCAATTAATTCCTACTTATGAGTGCCAAGTGATATGGTACAATTTGCCAGAAAGACAATAGCATGGCTCACCAGAACAGATATTCTGCCAGAGGATCTGCAATTTCTGTTTTCGTTTGTCTGAATTGACACCTGTAGCAATTGTTATGAACTTCTTGTGCAATTAAACCTTATGTGTCCTGTGCAGGAGTTAAAGCATTTGCAAGGAGATATCTTCCCTTTTGAATTTTTTTCTGAGTTGGTTTAAATTTCCCATAGGAAGACACACTTTCTAGACATTCTACAATATTTTGTCATGAAGATATTCTGTTTCACATGTTACACGAATTATAAGTGCATTACTACACATTACTGGAAAGTGAACTGAAGTCCTTTATATTCTCCTGAGACCAATACAGCACAGGTTTGGTTATCTTTAGTTACACATATTCATGGATTCTGGCTTAGGAGCATCCTAACATTCACTGGCACTTAGGATCACATAACACTGAACCTTATACACCATTAGCTTTCCAAGGCAGCACAATTGTATCAGGCTATGGATCTGATATTTCAGACTGGTTCTGTCTGGAAAACAACTAATATTCCTCAGGTTATTGTAAAATTTTGGCTACTGTTTTGGAAAAGCAAGTATGATCTGATAGATAGGATTCATTTATTTCAATGCATCGCATCTTATGTTGAATAGCTTATCCTGCTTTTCTTCTATTTCTTAGAATTTTTTAATGAGAAAGCGATTTCCATGTTGCATATAATGTCTTTTTCCTTAATAAAACTTTTGCCTCTGTCGGGTGGTGACTGGAGTTCTGTGTGTGTCCACATAGCAGCAAACACATCTCACCGCTGCAGGTATGCAAATTCTTAAATAATAATGACACAATCACAAGCACTGCACAGAAACTCCACCACTGTCACAAACTTGGTAAGGATGTTTTTATATGAGAGAAGCTGTACAAGGAACAGGGGTGGATGTTTCAACAATTCAAAGTCATAAGACTCCTTGGGACCAATTTACTATGTACTTAGAAACCAAAGGGTATCATTAACTTTAAGAGGAAAGCTCACTTTGCAGTAAAACACAAGCCATCAAACTGGAGATGGGAGAGTTAAAGGAGTTATTAAAAGGATGGGAAGTAGTTTGGCAGGAAGCCTCCTGGTTCACTCCCCAAAAGCAAAGGGGAGTTGAAGTATTGCCACTTCATCCCAGAGGAGAAGGTGCTGACCTACAAAGCATTTGTGGAAACATATGGTTGGGTCTGCACAAGGTGCATCTAAAGTAGAAATAATAACCTGCAAAACTATGAGACTAGCAGAGACAAAGCTGAAAGCACAGGAAAAAACTAGGACAACAAAAGGTAATTTTGTTAAGATTTATAATACAAGAACATTATTAATTAAGTCCTGAATAAATGCATTTGGGTCTCTCGTTACGTGCAGGTGGGAAAAACTTTTTTTCTTGGCATTCAGGGTAATATCAACAAATATTTTCTATGTTCCTGGATCTAAAAAAAAGGGTTAAAAGGAGGTATTTTGAGTAAAATGATATTTTACCTCACTTGAAATGAGCAATTTTGTATGTTTAGTTTTCTCCCTGATTACACAATCAAATGCAACCTGCCCTCATGTTTGTGAATTTATAAATATTTCGTGCAAACTGTGCCAAAATAAGCTGCTGAATCCATCATACTGCTGTGGGTCCATAGATGCACCTATCAAAACCAATATTAATGTCACAGCCTGAGCAAGGGCCACCTGTGAAATCCTTTCCACCACACTCACTCCCACACCACCCCATGGACCACCACCATGTGTCACTGTCAGACAACAGGGGAACCTCTAGGAAACAGAACTAGCATAGCGAGGAATAACCCCAAATCTCTATACCCCATTTTTAATAACATTTAATGCCATTTTTAATCAGTTTATGTAAATTTGGAGGCTTGCAGCTTTTCTGCACAATTTCCTCTCGGCCAACTGATCAGGTCATTGCCAGAACAGAAAAAGCGTGTGAGAACATCAGTCCCACAGGACATGGAAATAAACTTATGAACCACTTGCTAAAAAAAAATCAAAGAAAAGGGGTCATGGAATACTTAAAATAAGCTTACGCATCAGAGAAAAGAGAGCTTGAGCATTTTAACAAAGTGTTACATTATTTTCATGGTGCTATTCTGAAAACAGGCTGCAGCTTAGAGAAGCAGTGACTCTCATTTCATTTTTAAACTGCTATTAGTTTGGATGACCTTCACTGTTACATCTCCTGATTTTGAGCCATGGGATAGGCATTTATGTGGTATGATGGAGAAAGGAAAGCGAGACAGAGATTTTACTTTAAAATATGATTCAAGACCTTGTTCTGATGCAACTACATAGAAAAGTACAGAGGACTTTGATGCTCTGAAAAGACATTCCATTTCCAAATAAGAAGTCATGGTCTTTATGTAACTGATGAGAAATTACTGATTCGTTACAAGGAGCCTTTAATCAGTGGTACAAAGTGCTGCACTTCCATGGAACATGGAATCATAAAATGCTTTGGGCTGGAAGGGAACTTAAAGATCATCCAGTTCCAATCCCTAGTACGCAGCCCTCATTTCCACAATTTTTGTTGTATATTCTCTTAGCTGCTGCCCCTCCTGTTAGGGGTTGCTGTGTGGTCTGCCAAAGGTGTTTCAAAGGTCTCTTTGCCCCCAGCAAAGAAAAGCCTCTCCAGCCCTGGATTACAGGTTCCAAGCCTCTCCCTTTCAGCCCTGCACCCTGAGCACCGAGCCCAAACTCATTAATTGAAGCAGAAGTGCAAGAGTACAGTCATGTTTCTACTGGCTGCCAAGACAGATATTTGTTGACATCAAGGGAATGCTTGAATTTTTTTTCCTACAGTTAAAGTTACAATAAACTGAGAATCCTTTTCTTTTCCTTCTTATTTACAGTACAGAGTTGCAAGACAGATGGTAAGAACCCATGTAGCATAAAGAACAGGGTAGCTTTAATTGGCATTTCTGTTAAAAGGATTACTGTTTGATAAAGGCTTGTATTTTCCCCTGTTAAAGGAAGGAAATTAGATCTTTGATAGAGGTTTAGGACTGTGACTGAGGAAGGTATACACGTCATTCTTGGGATGGATGGTTTTTTTACAGCTAGCTGTGTAGCATTAGTTTATCAATTACCTCTCAAAATGTGATTTACCTATCTGGGGAAAAAAAAAAAGCATTGTTTTTATTGTCTCTAATGTTCAGTTCTCACAGTTCTTGTTATTCCCAGCTGCAATAAAATAGTTCTAATGACAGAAGTTTCAATGTGTTCTGCAAAAGTTTTACTGCTGTCAGCATAGAGTCAGCACACATCTCCTCTCCATCCCTCATTTTGTGTGATACTTCTTTCAACATGCACTTAAATGCATAATGATAAGAAAAGAAACGTTGAGGGGTTTTTTTGTCCCAACAGATCAATCTATGTAGCTTTAAAAATGTATATGTTTATATATAAAAAAACAACCAAGCAAGAAACTGCCAAGAGGACTGAATTTGTCTCACTGAAGTTGAAGACAATCTGTCATCCAAAGCCCATATAGGAAAAATCCACAAAACATCCATTAGACATACAAGAGGATGCAAAACAGATCCCAAACTGTTTCTATCTCTGAAACCTCTGAAGGATTCAGAAATCTCTCAGCAGCAACTGTTTGTGCACAGATCTCACACAATGCCTGAAATCTTTCCATCATGGTATTCTAAGAGGATCAAATCTGATCCCAAATCACCCTATTTTCTTCCCTTTGCTCACTGAACTCAAAATGCTGCTGTTCTAACATCATCAATAAACAATCACACTTAATGAAGGACACATTTTCTCACCTACCCATGTTAAACAGAAAGAGAATTTTAGGGAATTTCTTCCATTGCCCTTGATTGGTGACAGCCCCATCTCCATGAAGGCTGACCCTTACCCTTTCTGCTGTGCTCATGGTAATTTGCACCTTTATTTTATTTGCTTGTGGGAAACAATTGGGATGTGACTATTCTGAATGAGCTCAAAATATTAGAACTCAACATAGTGATGCCACAAGAGCGACCACTCACCAGAAAGAGCGAGCAAGGTCTTGTTCTTATCAGTGACAGTCCAAATGGCAACAGTAGCATCTTGGCACAGTCAAGCATCAGTAAGTGTGGACATCTCAGTAACCCTTGAAGTGTAAGACTTTCTATCTGCGGATGATTTCTTACTGTCTTCCCTATTTTCTCCTTCTTTAGCTGCTTACTGTTCAAGTGTTGGTAAAGGAAGTCCTTGATACGGCAAAGGTTGTAAGCATGTGATTAACATTAAAATGGCCTGTCAGCAGTCTCCAAGTGGATTTCATCATGGGACTACTGAGGTGCTTAATGTTCAGCATGAATTAATTGCACTGCCAGTTTAGAAGGTCTGTTTGCCATGTTGTGCCTATATTACCGCTGTAAGTTAAATTACCACAGTCTATAAAACACCTTGTAGTCCATTTCTTCTGGATGAAAGGAGCTATGCAGAATAAATTGCAGTTTCTGAAACACAAACACCCACGTGAAATGATTATGGAAAAAAAATATAGGAAAATGGTTGTGGATATGTTGCTGTTCCACTTTAGTGTTGCAAAATTCAATGTATTCTCTTTGTATCAGATCTTGATAATTTTCAAGTTTCACAATCACCAATTACATGTAAAATGTCAAAATAACAGGGAGACAAAGCATCAGGGGTATCATTTGTCTATCAATAAGCCGTATCTATTCATAACTAAGTTTAAATTACAGCTCAGATACTGTATGCCAGAAATCAAGGTAAAAAAATGTCAAATAAGCATATTCCTACTTTGTGAGAAACCTGATTCAGACTAATTTTAGCACATGTTAGCTGTACATTAGAGGAAAGAGACAGAGCAAATATGTGTATGCTAATATGGTCTTCAATCCCACATTTCAAGGGGCATAAAAGCATGTCAAGCTCTTCCATTCTTCTTTGGCTGGCCTACAAGGAAATCGCATTAGTAAGTGGCATAAAATCATTCCATTTTGAGCAGTAACCTGACCCCTTGTTTTCAGTTGTGTCAGAACTGAGAGCCCAGAGGTACAACGGGAAAAGATGGCACCCTAGAGACAGATAGATCACACATTTTTTCTATCAATCAGATACTCTTTGTGCTCAGGTGGACTGAACTCAAGAACGTGGCTCGAATTAGACTTCCTGTCACAAACTGAGCTTCAGTGTTTGATACAGCAGCTACCCTTTCATGCAAGAATGAAGAATTTTTCACTGATGTGGTGGATGCAACACACTGTTCTTCGGACCACCCGAAATGGCTTAGAATTGAGCAGAAAAATTTGACTCTTGCAAACTGGTTACTGATGTGCTCTGAGGGGGCGTGTACATATACATCCCATAATGTTTTGTAACCCTGCTAAGAAATAATGCAGGTGGAGTTGTGCATGTGCATTAATGTGCCGGGAATTCTGGACAGTAACACCCACAGAGATCTTTGAAGAAGGAAAGGCTAAGTTTCTTAGTGTCTGTATTTACTCAGTTTGGCGTTTGAAAATGTTTAGAGACTGCTGTCTGACTGATGCCGTCCTGTAATTCATTAAACATCATCAGTCTTACAAGAAAATTCAGAAGCAGTTTTACTTGGCAATTTGGGAAAAAAAAGGATATAGAAATTATTTACTCTCTATATTTCAGAACAACAAAGCGAATTGTTGCTAAAAATGCAGATTTCTTCAAATGTACTTAAGGGAAGCACTCAAATAATTGCAAAGTCCATCTGTGACACAAAGCTTGCAGTGATACACAGGACCCGCAGTGCTGAGCTTCCACTGGGCAGTGGCTGGAGGTAACAGGACCATGAGCAAGTCAAAAGGACTTGTAAGGCATTGAACAGTGACTTGTAAAACATTGGAACAGGCTGCCCAGGGAGGTGATGGAGTCATGATCCCTGGAACTGTTAAACAAATGTGGCCCTTGAGGGCATGGTTTAGTGGTGAACACGGTGCTGGGTTGATGGTTGGACTTGATGTTCTCAGAGGTCTTTTCCAACCTTAATGATTCTGTGACTCTCCTGGGTGTCTGGGGTCCTTCCCTTGGCTGCTCCCCAGGCAGGTACCCAAAGATGTACCCCCAGGTGTGGGATCATAACTTGCCTCTCAAAGCACAGTCCATGGGTAGAGAGTCCAATTACAAAATCAACACTTAAAATGTGGCTGCAAAAGGGTGATAAATGAAGAGTTATGGGCAAGGGGAAGATATTTATGGCTGATATTTGTAAATACATGGAGAGTTATTGCAGTAGAAATACACACACAGGTTCTTCTTGGTGGCTGGGCCTGCAAAGAGGATGAAACTCAAACATCAGCAGCTGTGGGTTGGTTTGGGAATTGAGATGAAGTTTCTGGTAAAATAAAGAGATGAATCCATGAGAAGGTATGTAAACCTTAATCTGCTGGAAAGTGTCATAGACAGCTACCAGATATTCAGTTTTTTGGGCTGTATTGCCTGATCCATTTCCCTGAGCATTAAACTGAAAAGAGATAAAACGAGAAAACATTTGTGTGTGACGTGTCTCATGATGGGTAGGTGGGAATTTGTCATTAATTTCTCCTTTCGATTATATATAATAAAGAGTATGTATATGTGTAATATATAGATAGATGCATAAAAGTCTTTGCACCTGGTCCGTGGGAGCACTGCAAACTTGTAAATATCATTTAGTGATATTTAACAAACCAGCCAGGGTTTGACAAAAATAAACAGCACCAGTGTGAAAGAAAGCAAGCGTTTTCATTAAACAACATCTTATGAAATGAGTTATATTTAACTTCCTTAAAACAGCAAAAACTCCAGTGCCTTGGTACACAAACTGTGGTATTTTTCTTGGCACAGTCTATAGGTTATGACTCGTGCAAGCAAGAAAACTTCAGTTCTTGAAGAATTGTGATTTAGCACGAATTGAATTTTTTAATATATAATTATATATATAACATATAAACACAAATATAGATTTTTTTATTATATAAATATACATTTTAAAACTCCAAACACATATACATGTTTCAGATGTGCACATCTACAAGCTCATATGTGGATAAGCTTGACTTTCAAGCCTGTTCCCTAGCTACCACAGAAAAGGAATTCTGCTGTATTTTCAAAGCTGGGCCTCGTATCACAAGCTTTTGCCTTTGAGTCTTGTAACAGAAAAGCAATTTCAAAGCACTGGTACTAGGTTTTCAGTCTTCAGCTGGGGAAAATCAGCGTAACTCTCTATTCACTGCAATATGGAAAGCCACAAACAGGCTGGTCAATGTATTTAAAGCTGTAAAAACCAGCTTTACCACACACCAATTCATGCAGGGTGAAACTTGTGAAACTCTGAAAACTCCACAGATATTGTCCTGGACGGGGCTCTGGTATCACCACTATTGCTGTTACTGATGATGAGTAACAACTTAGAAGTGCTGCTGACTTAGCTGGTGACAAAAGCCATATATACCACACATACTGTAGTATTACTTCAGAGCATCCTGATAACATTAACTGAACCATTCAAGTATATTAGAAATGTATTTGTATATATATGTATTTCACATATGTCAAGGCAAGCATCCTCAGCAAAGTAAAACAGAGACAAAAAGCCATGAGCATCTTCATCAAGACCAAGTCAAACAGGAAGAAGGTGAAGTGGTCGAACTGAGAAGCCAGTTTCTGTTTGCAGGCATCTCCCAAGTGTCCTACTCAGCTTCAGTGGCAATAACCCTTCACACGCAGTAATCCCTTCTCTATTCCCTGTCTTATTTCCACTGTCAGTCTAGAGATTTAGGAATTTAGATTCAATTCCTGGGTTAGAAAACTCCCATTCCGTGCAGACACTGGGCTGAAAGGTAAATTAAACTTCCCTTAAGCTTTTTTTCTCTCTAGAAGGGCTACATTATTGTCATTATGCTAATGAAGTCCACTCAGGTTGTGTGAATGCTCTCCTATTTTTTTCATAAAACATATATAACAAAGAAGTGACTGTCTGCAGTGATTGATTGACAGCTGTCAAGTAACACACAGGGCAATTCAGCTACCAGGAATTGCTGCTGTTTATCTCAGCACCATAAAAACCTATTGGAAAAGCTGATGTTTGTGAAAGGATCTTCTGAAGCAAGAGCTTGGCAAAAAAATTATTGTTGTCGTTTCATTTGCTCTCCCCTAGTTTCCACAGGCAAGTTAAAGTTAGCAAGGCTATTCTGTTCTTTTATGTAAAGAAAATCTAATATCGGTGTGGAGTATTGGCTGATTTCCTTGAGCCAAACCTTCATGCTAAGCAGTCCTTACCGGAGTTTTACACACAAAGACTAACTATGCCATGCAATATTCTTGTGACTCTTTCTGGAAGTATTTAATAAGTTTGGATGCAGCTCAGTATCTGGCAAAAATCAGCATTTCACTGCAAATCACCTCACAGTAGTGAATAATTTGCCATAAGAAAAGCATTACCTTTTCCCTCTTTGTGAATTATCCACAAGCAGATTATTATTTAAGCAAGTACATTTGTTGTGCACAGTTATTTACCACATAATTTCTGTAAAAAATTAGTGCTCTTAATTTCATTTGTAAGTAATCAGATAGAAGCTCACAATATCAAAAGTTAGATTGGAGTATAGTTAGCACATGCTCAGTGGGAGATAGATAATGTTCATCTTAGGGTTGCGTGAATCCTTGTTCTCTTCTGCAAATTAAATAATTTTCTTTTCCCAGAATCCAAGCATAGTCTAACACACTTGCCTGTTTAGGCTCCTAATTAAATTTAAAGACCTGAGCCTTAGGGCACATCTGTATCATAGATAATATCCGATGCACTGATCCCTGCGCTGAGGCCAAGCAGCTGAGTTAACTCTGCTCTCCGTGCCTGCTGACGTGGCCTGGCACCTCCTGGGCCTGAGCCAGCTCCCTGTGCTCGATGGGCCATTTGGGAATGTTCTCTTGCTCCCTGACTGTCCCCAAAAGTCAGGGAAGGGACAGGATTTCCTTCTGCACAAGGCAGCTGGAAGGATGAAGTAGTGGGGTGCTTGAAGTGCAGCCCAGTGCAAACCAAAGGATCAAAAATTCCACTACTTTCTATTGTCTAGTAAATCATCCTACTAAGCTGTTACAATTTCAGTTCTTAATTTGACTATAAAACAGATAAAATATGCACATGTATATAGATCTGTAAATCAAAGTGATATTTCATTACAAAAAGGATTGCCTATGTAAAAAAAACTCCTCAATTAACAATTTTAAACATTAATCTAAATTAAATCTTTTGATAAATGGATCAGGATCTCAACTAACCGAAGCAAATCTAACACTACCTTGGTCAATACAGGAATGCTGATTTACTTTCTGCTTCTCCCTAATGACTTGGAGCTGTCGAACGTGACACTCCCACACGCTGCTTGTCAAAAGCTCTGATCCAGAAAACATTTTGAGGATGGAAAGTAGAAAGAGGACTCCCAGCCGTGCTGGGGATCTGCCAAAGCGAGTAGTAGTGGTGTACAGCTGGGAAGACTATGCTTAAAAGATTTAGCATTTGTTAGTTGCATTTCAGACTTCTAAGAAATGAATAGTGTAAAGTTATTTTCGGCAAATGCAGTCTAATGATGCCACATGAAGTTGGTACCATAGTCTCAGACATAAAATTTTAAATGAGCTAGAAGAAAAACATGGCATTACTTATTTGTTCAGCCTCAAAACAAGAAGATTGGTTGTTGCTTCAGCTTTTTACAAGTCTCATCTTTTCTGCTGTATCATGAGGGAGCGGCTAACAAAATAAACATGTTAAAAGACCTTTTTTGCATTTCCTACTTAATAAAAGCTTCCACTGCAATTTAGCCATAGGAAAGCATCCAAACTGCCTTCGTTTTCTGTTCTTGAGAAAGATGCCAAGGTCATTAGGTGCCAAAAGATACATTTAAATGCCTACAGAGGTTGAGCTCTTAGGGAATTGGATGCCCAGCTTAATTACTAGTCTTGAAAATTGCTATCTCTATCTGAAGACGCTTTTATAACCTTGAAAATTTGGCCTTAAACTACTCCTGAAAATGAGATTTAGAGACATAATATACTGTTGGCATTTTATCTGGGATCTCAATACCAAAGAATGGGTGCCTATTATTGAATAATTAAGGAAAAAACATAAATTATTCAAAAGAGCTGCGTTTTCCTTCCCAAAGGAAGCGATTATATCCCAAATCTGAGCCTGCAGACAAACAAGCTTCTGTCCTGCTGAGTTACAGCCACCCCAAGCTGTATGACAGCAATTGCTGCAGCTGCTCCACCTCCCCCTTGGCATTCATCTCCACAGAAATGAATGTGTGCAGAGGCTGCTGCTCCCAGGAAGGCAGCACAGGGGCTTGGAACCAAGGTTTTCTGTCCAGTTAACCCCCCTCTCCTGAACTGTCCTCTGGATAGACTTTTCTCTCCTCGCTGTCCAGACTGACCAGAGGGACTTAAAATCCTTTACCTGGGGTTAATTCTGCCCTAAAATGATCCAGCCTCTGTCGGACAACCTTCTGCCCATCCCTGCACGAGACAGTACCTGATACTCATTCCAGTTGCAGCTCTTTTGCCTTGGTGTGTGTCTAGTTTCTAAAAAATCAATTCTGCTCTTCAGCAGATGAGGCGTGGACATCAGCCTCCCCAAGGTGACAGCAGCCACATGAACTCCTGTAGGATGGGAGCTGTAGGAGAGTACAAAGTTATCACAGAATCCCGGAATGGTTTGGGTTGGAAAGGAAGTTAAAGCTCATCCCATTCTAACCCCCTGCTGTGGGCAGGGACACCTTCCACTGTCCCAGGTTGCTCCAAGCCCTGTCCACCCTGGCCTTGGACACTTCCAGGGATGGGGCAGCCACAGCTTCTCTGGGCAACCTCACCTCCCTCACAGGGAAGAATTTCTTCCCAATAAATCTCTAACCCTGACCTGAAAGCCATTCCCTCTTGTTCTATCACCCCATGCCCTTGTCCAAAGTTCCTCCCCAGCTCTCTTGGAGCCCCTTTGGGTACTTGAACGGGCTCTAAGGTGTCCCTGGAACCTTCTCTTCTCCAGCCCCACCACCTGGCTCTGCTCACATCACCCTCACCTCAGCTACACCAGGTCTAGTTTGAACAGTGATAGAAAGCACATTTCCCACTCCCCTACTCTGGCAAACGCAAATAAAAAGGTCCTAGAACAGGTCCCAAAATAGCAGCTATTTCCTCTTCTCACCTGCAGGCTTGATGACTTGCGCCAATACCTAATTAATTAATTAAGGTTAGTTGAGGTCAGGGCCTGGAAGCTGAGCAATTAAACTGTTTGCTCCCCTGCTAAAACAAACCACGTGCACAAGGCGAGCTGCCAAGGCTGGTATTTGTGAAATTTGACTCAGGGAAGGAGGTGCCCTGTGCCTGCCCCTCACGGTGCTGCTGAGGGCTGCTTCTGGCTGTCAGGCTGTGCCGTGGGCTCGGGGACGGCACGGAAGGCGTAGAAAAAAACCAGTCCTGCTAACTTTTGCTTTAAGGATGACTTTTCCTGTCCTTATCATGAACTTGAACACCTGGTATTTTAATTTTAAAGCTCAGCTCTTGAAATGGAGTGATTAGATACAGTATCTCGCCTTTGACAAGAGAGTCTTTGTGGGTTCAAAGATGAGCTTGAAAAGGAAAACTGATTAAAGCCTGAAGGGTCAGAGCCAAGGATGGAAATGAGAGTTACCTGACATGGATTTCTCTTTAAAGATCACACGCATTTAATCCTACTGCGTGATTTCTGACTTACATAATTTAGTGGTGCAGAAGCAGAACATGTAGTTCATGGAGGGACAAAGGTGACCTGGGCTGGGCGAAGAGGGGGAGCAGGGACTCTGCTCCAGGGACTTGGTGATGGAGGTGCCTGCTGAGCCGAGCTGCCCCCTGGCCCCCAGGCATTTATCATTACCTGGCCTGCTATAAATATATAAACAGACAGATCACTTGTGCTGTAAATAGCAGAGAGCTCCCAGCTGTGAGCATTGTACTCATAGCTTTAAAAAATTAATAGCATTTTATCGTGAGCATTTTTTTTTGCAAAAGCTCTTCAAACTCTTCAGGAAGATGAGCTGGAGAACATCCTAAATGCTGCTGTAAACAGAAGATGAGCATGCAGCTCAGGGACATCACAGGGTCACAGCTTGACAATGCCCTCAGCATTTGGATCTGGATGGATCATGCTTATTACTGCATGGATTTCCTGTCATTCCCAGGAATCTCTGTATTTTGCACTTGTTAATTAATCTAAACTTGTTAAGTGATCCAAACTTGTTAAGTGACCCAGAAGGTTTTTTAGAAATAAAAGTCCATTCCCACCCCCCAAAGCACTGGACATTTGCTAAGGGTAATCCTGTGAATGGCTAGAAAGGTTGTATTCACAGGATTTCATTCCTATTATTGCCTTTTAGGCTTTCTAAGATATAATAGATTAAAGGTCATTCAAATAATTATAGTTGATTAGAAATTAAAATGGCCTTGATGGTACATCCCCGGACATATAATTTTAAATAAAAAAACCCAGAGTTATTTTCTCTGAAAGATATACGTGACCCACTAACCCCCGCAGTGTCATGCCTCTTAACTAATTAACTATGCTCTTTATTGATCAGGAAAAAAGCACCACAACAAAACAAACAAACAGCAGCAAAAAACCCACAGGGTTTTTCTAAATTAAGCAATTATTTAGAAAATGGTTTTGATCAGTTTACAAGAAGAACATGAAGAGCCTCAGTGAACCCAGAGCCCGGAGGCCCACCGTGGGAATCTGCCTCCTGGGCAAAAGTGACTTGGAAAAACACTTTCAGAAACTCAGAGTTTCTACCTCCTATTTTAAGGGCCTCCTCTGGCTCCAACCTGGAACTCGTCCACTATGACAGCACAGTCTCCCTTTCTCCCTCTCAATAGTCTGCACTGGGGTGAACAGAGGCAGAAAGAGCCCACCAAAGACCAGGGCTTTTCTTCACGCCCTGAGAGGGCAGTTTTAGAGGGAGAAGAAAAGAAATGTCTTTCTTCCTTCCTTTATTTGACAAACAATGAGAGGACTTTGGTCGTCTGGAAGCATTTTTGGAAGTAAAATCTGCTTCTGCGTGGATTTCGGCTCTTGCATCCCTGAAGGCAGTATCTGAGGTTAACACGCTTTCTTCTGCAATGCAACACTACCACAGGCCCATTTCCTTCCCAGGTTGACTCCCATTCCCCAAATATTGATACATGAGGTATAACACGGAGACAAGACAAGGTCATGGACAGGTCTCTACGTAAATGCTGCTGTTGAACAGCCTCCATTGCTCCTCAGGGAGCTGACACGGTAAGCTGTGACTGTAAAAACCTGGTGATCACCCTCCCTCTAGGAAGGATGATGATAATGATCTTAAGACAAAGAAGCCCTTGTAGAAAAGCCATTAAATAAAGTCATAGATACAGTTCCCTCTTGTATTCCAGCCCACCCAAGCTTTTACCCCATAAATTCTGCATCGTCTGTAGGCCCAGAGATAACTGTAGGGCAGAGCTTGAATGCTTTTCACCCTACAGGGCTCTTTGCATCTAGCATTGGCCTATTGTCCCTAATTCCTTCTTTTCTCATCTCTATACACGAGAGGCCTTGATGCAGGAAAACTTGAGGGGCTGCTTGAATTAATTAGGCATATTCTTGTGATCCTGAATGAATAGCTGAGCAAAGTTAGATTTAAGAATATATTGAAGTATGAGACCAGAATGAGGACTGCAGCTGTAGCAAAATATGGTGAAAACTATACGGCAGGTACCTGTTACAAACTAGTAAACCATGATGGCCAAGCTGTCATCTGTACAGATGGTTTTTCTCAGCCAGAATTTTGCTTTACTCTGACACATAAAAAATTAAAACACCTTGCTAAAGAATCCTCTGGTTTACAAGACAAGCTGTTCTGCATAGAATATAAATGTGTTGGCTGCTTCATTGGCAGTCTATGCTTCAGATTTATTTTTTTAAGATATAATGTCTGAAGCCATATTTCCCTAGTGATAAAAATCCCGTTAGTAATCCTGACAAAATCCTAAAGGGCTAAAAAGCAATGAAGAGGATTTCTAATGGTAAGTTATAAATCCTTTTAGAGAATATCTTGGTTTAAAATAATTCAGGGGAAAAAAGAATCTTAGGAATGAGGTAGTTCTACTTAAAAATCCTACGGCGAGATCAAGGACACTTAGGAGGACTCCCACTTCCTCAGGCAAGGAGGTGACACTGAGCAGCAGTTTTGGCTGGTCACTGGGCCAGTGAGGCACCAGGTACCTGAGGCAGGATAAGAGAAGGAGAGATCATTTGTTCAGTGCTGTCTGTGATCCCACCTTCCAGGAAATATATTGAGTTCTCCCCACCAGGTCAATCAGAAGAAAAGTCAAGACTATGAGTACAAGCGATGGGTGCAGCTGCAGTAAATGGGGTCTTCAGAGCAAACAGGGATGTTGGAATGGAAAAAAACCCCACCAGAGTGCAGTGATTTTGGCTTCATTTCTTCCGTAACGTGGGCAAGGCTTTCCTTGGTTTAAATTGGTTTAAACCAGTGTATTTTTGGACCAGGGATAACTTGCAGTTACATATGCTGTTCAAGATCTGATTTTCAGGCTTTTTTTTCACGCACTATTTGTGTCACATAAATATCTGATTCATAACTGTTTAGAATGCTTGTATCTCTTATCCATAATTTGGAGGTGAATGAATGCTCATCTTCACGCACAATGGTAGCACACATGTAGTAGAACTGACACTTGCGGAATAAGAATTTTTTGCTAAAAAAAAAAGATATGTGTGTTACAAAGAAAACCCTGAAACAACTTCAATAAGTCTCAAACACCGCAAATATATAGTTCACTCTAAAAACTACATGAACAATCAACATATCTAATATTATTCTTCTTCTAGATTTCTAATAAACCTGAATTTGACGTGGAAACCGCTCATTGAATGAAGTGGGGGTGGGGAGGAATTAATTGGGGTCTTTGCACCTTGTGTCACCAAACACAGAACAAGAGCTGTGATTAAGAATTCATTACATTCAATTATTAATTTATCAAAGGGGCTGCATTCTTCAGTCACCTGGGTTTTCACCAGGCTAAAATCAATTGGATTCAACAGGAATCGATACAACTGCTACATTTAAATAAATAATTATACACCTTCTGGAGATTTTTAAGCCCATTTATAGCCTTTCAGAGCAGAAGTGCTACACTTGTTAAATTCTGCAGGCTGCAAAGGAATGATTACTGTGCTTTATCAGTGGCAGTGGTTCTGCTTTTTTACACTGTGAGTAATTAGAAAAGAGAGCCCACTGCTGAACATGCAGCTGACAAGAGGCTGGGGGAGGCAGGGAATTCTCTCAGGGACAGGCTTAGAAAAGTGATCTTGATAAATTGGAGAAACAGATGGAAATCAAGAAAATGAAATTCATGGAAGACAAATGCAAAGTACTGAGGTGTGGAAGGGAAATCAGATGAGCCAACACCAACCGGGACACAGCTGGCTCTGGAGGTACAGGGCAATGCAAACTGGAAATGAGGGTGGGGTTTGTGGATATCTGCACGAGGACAGGACCAGCACATGCAGACTATGTGGAGTGAGGTCTGAAGAATGCTCACCTGGGCAGGCCCTGCCCTCCTCCTCCTGTGCCTTCTGCTCTCCTTTAAACACAGTTTTCTTCGTGTGCTGGTAGCCCTGGCCCCAAATTTGATTTAGCCTAAAATACTTTATTCAGCGGATTTGATTTTAACCTCTCAGTGAGGAGTTTGGGGCTCCAACCTCTCTGTGTGAATAACTCAATCCCTCAAGAAAATTTCCCTAACCCTAAATCTAATCTTAACCTGGAATGCTCACTGTGCAAGCCATGGAGCCTTGTCCAGGGGGAAAGCCACAAGCAAGATGTGCTACAGGCAGCAGGACAAAAACACATCAGTTGCAGGGCAAAGCAGGGGGTAAGAGAAGAGCTCAGAGTGACCTTGTTATGGCGTTCAGCTTGACTGAAATTAAATCCAACTTGAAAGGGGCTGCAGCAGGACTTCCTCAGGCCACCTGGCCAGTATTTAAACAGCATGGTCACTCTCTCCTGTGCAGGAAATAGATGTGTAAAGAAGGGATTTTCATCTAAAAGTAAAGTTTCATTTATCTTCTTTGTAGCTGCAACAACTCCTAATCAGACATTCCTCATACAGCAATATATGGCACAATGTGTTTTTAGAAATGGTTCTCAGTCACACCTTTGCTAATTCAAAATGAGAATGTAATGGTATGGAAAATTAATACTCTTTCTCTGCTGTGTCACATAAAACTTGTTCCATATTCAGGTAATAGCTTATTACTGATACGATAAAATAATATGGACACTGAAAAGCCATTTGTTTCAGAAGCACTGTGAACATTAAACCTTACAATAACTATACTGGCTACTAAAACATGCAGCAACACTTACAAAAACCTTGTAGGAGGAACTGCAATCACTCGCTGAATAGATTGTGTATTAAACAAAAAATAACATCTGGCAAAATAAAAGTGCTTTATGATGAAGTGGAAAGGCTTCCTAACTGCCCATGGATAGCACGTACCACAGAAAACTAATTAATCAAGTAAATCACCTACTTAAAAATTACTCAGGACTCATGGATCTTAGAACACATCTTAAGCAGTTAGAATCATTTTATATGTGCCAGTCTCTTCCACCTCTTTCTGCCTGAGAAAGTTTGTCCTGCCAGGAAACCTACCTGGGAGCAGTTTCTCTGCCCAGAAGAAAATTATGACTTCAAAGGACTCCGAAGAACAGCTCATGAGGCATCTCTCACTTCATTAGGCTTTGGATTAGGTTAGACTTTGGATCTTTACTGTATATGATCCAGACACAGCCTTTCTTTTAACATTTAGTTGACTCTTATTTACAGATAAACTTAGTCAAATATCTTCACTATTACCTAATACATGAGGATAACTTCAGAGTCATTGATCTGAACGTGTATCAGACCAAAATTAGAAAAAAATTGATTCTGGAAATCAAAACCTGGTTCATACAGAACCGACAAAGGTCTCCACATTTCTGAAAGAGCTGCTATCAAGGTGAGGCTACAAAGGCTACTGAGATCATGTTCCCATCACAGTGGGAACAGATACATCTTTATAACACAGACACATTTGTAACCCAGTCAGACTCAGCACACTCATCCTACTATTATATATAATCAAAAAAAGGGATAGCTCCAACCTGCACTTGAAATCTGACCTTAAATCATGCAGTGTATTAGTTGGCCAGAATTTTACTGGAGAATATGTCTGTGAGGCATCTTGCAGCATATGAAAATATTGTGCAGGCAACAAGAAAATCTACTTACAGGAGTTTGTATTGGAAGATGTGGGGGACTTGTGGTTGTTGGTTAATAAAGACTCAGGGGAAAATCATTCATAAATACACAGGCTATTTCAAAGCATCACAAAATGAAGAGTCTGAGACATTTTAGCAAACCTCCAAACTATGTTTTAAACTCCCCAGTTATGAAACAAATTGCTCCACATTGAGTCACTACCGAGAGAAAACTACCTTTAATGCTGGCAGAAAGAGAAGTGTATTGCAGAAATCCCTCACATCTGCAAAGTACCTTACTTAAATGATAATTATCTTCTATAAAGTGCTTTTACTCTTAGTCACTATTTACTTTATCTATTCTGAGTCATATTAAGCGTAGTGTCTCAGCTGCAGAGAATTTCATTATGCCATTTGTTAAAGCATCTTTAATAGGCCAATTTCAGCATCCGTCTACTGTATCTTACTAAATGGTTTTTATTTGCTAAATGATACAGTTTAGATGAAACACACTTCAACAAGAAATGCAGTTGTACTACGACAGATGTCACACTAACAGCCAGAGCACTTTCTCTGAGATCACTGTGCCTACCAGGGAATGAGGCTGCAATCAGTGAGCTCACTTTTGAATCCTTACACTAGTAAAACTTCCACTAAACTGCTTGGGAATAGAACAAAAATTTGAAATTAAACCAGATTTTGGAGGTTTATTCAGCAGAAATAAAAGTATTTATTTGATGTATTAATTTGTAAACTCTAACAGATTAACAACACATATATTAAAAGGTGAAATAAATACTTCAAGGACTTTATTGACTATTCAGTTTCAGCCAAGTATTTGCAGTCATACTTTGTATGGAACCGAGACATTCAAATAAAACCAATTTACTTTGCATTGTAAATAAAGCAGAGTACAGCAAGTCTTGTCAGTGCTGTTACCTGCTCTAATTCTACTTTCACACAACTAACTCCAGGAATTCAGAGTCCTTTCAGTCTCTATTAGGTGAAGGAAAGAGAAATATCACTTCAGCTGACACCACTCAAGTGATGCTATCGGTTACATTAATGCCTAGGAAAGGTATCTCCACTGGGACCTGCCAGCAAGCAAACATGCCTTGAATTCAGCAGGAACCTTCAGGCACTGAGGATAGATAGTTTGGCCAACCTGATTACTTACAGTTTAATTCCCTTATTTGGCACTACTCATCCCTTTCTATCCAAACAAGCATCTCTCTCTCCACCTGCAGGAGTCTCTGCACAGGACCAAAGCAGGAAAGATGTTAGTCCATGAGCCACTCGCTGCTATCCCCTTAATTATTTGAATTTGTGTGACTTTTATGCATCCCAGGCAGGCTCCTATGTCCTGATCGTCACTACATATCAGAGAAGTTTCCAGCAGTCAGTATGTAAATACAAAGTAGAGTTTGGGATTAAAAATCCATAGATTTTTCCTGAAAACTGGAGAAAAACCTACAGAGGGATCTAAATTTGTATGCCCTACCACTTTCTTGAATGACATGTTTGCTCAAGGTGAAAAACCTCAGCAGCAGAAGACATTTGCAGATGAAGTCAAGACAGACTCTCTGCTGCTACAGCTTCTTGTGGCTGCCACCTGAGATCTGGTGTGGAGAGGCCAAGAGTAAACCCCCACAGTGTCGCTCACCCAGCTCGAGCCTCTCCATCCCTCTGAGGGGGAAGCAAGAAGTCCCCAAATGTGTCTTTAAGGAGGACTGAGGTGCAATTAATGAAAGAAGCAGCTGGAGGGGCACACGCACAATGAAATCCTGTGTCAGAGGAAAAGTTGATTAGCCCTGTGCCTGTTCATAGAATCACAGAGTCTCCTGAGTCGGAAGGGACCCAGAAGGATCATTAAATCCAGCTTCTGGTCCTGCATAGGACAGCCCCAAGAACCCCACCACGTGTCTGATAGCTTTGTCCAAATACTTCTTGAGCTCCATCAGGTTTGGTGCTGTGACCACTTCCCTGGGGAGCCTGTTGCAGGGCCCGACCACCCTCACCCTGTTACTGGAGACGGAAATTCTGTAGGTTTGCTGCTAATGCGAAGGGAAAGGTGGCTGCTCTCTGCTAATCACCTGCCCTGGATTAATCACTGGAAAACCAGCCCAGGTGAATGCCACGCAGGGTTGCAGCACCTCGAGTTTCATGCCAGGCTGTACAGTGGTTTCCCAGGGGGAGGTCAGCAGCAGATAACGACGGCAGTCCCGGATAAAAACAGCCAAAGCAGCAGGTGATCTGCAAAGCAGATACCTGCAATTAGCGATCCAGTGGACTTTGGTTTTATGGTGGGTATTTTCTCCTCATTAATTAATTCCCTCAGGTAGTTAAAAGGAATATGAACTGTGTGCCCAGTTCGAAGAAGTCAGGAGAAGTTTTCTTTTTTTTTTTTTTTCCCCCTAATATTTCAGTGCATCACAGCATGTTTTGTAGTTGCTGTCCAAGCACTGACAGTTGCTTTTCATGAAGCACACTGCTTTACTGACTTTTGATGCTGAGCTAAATTATCAGCCCTAGCTATAGCTTTGTACTGTCCCCTTCTGTATGCAATTTCTCTTTAATTAAAGATGTTGGAGGTCACTGCACATCATCTGCAAGGGAAAACAGTCTTCCTCTGTTTTGGTGCAGTGATTCAATGTTTCCTTAAAGGACAGAACTATAAAATGGGAGGTAAGTTGCAAATGAGTGCAGGTTTTGCAGTATCTTTGCAAAAAATAATGTACCCTCTTTATTGTTCAACCCTGCCAAGCACTTAAGCACATGCTTATCTTTTATAGCTCTACTGAAATCAATGAAACAACTCACATGACAGCAAGACACTGATCAGGGGGTTACTCCAATGGATAGTTTATGACCTACGATTAGAAATAATTCCTGCTTGGGAGCTGGGAAAGCATTTGTTCAAGCCTGCTGTTTACTGGTTTCTACCATGAATGTCCCCTTGATTAGCACACAGGCTCCATATGAAATATTTGGAAGATACGTATTTTCTAGGTATCCAAGCAGTGCTTTTCTTTTAAATTGGATGTGAACGCCAAGGCAACTTTATGCTCCTTTTATACTCAACTGCTCTGCTGCCACAGGTCTATAGTGCTCTCTGGCAGGTCTCACAAGTGCTGGAAGTATAAAATACACCTGCTGTGGCCATCTCGGTGTTTTCTTTTCAGTTTTTGTTGTGGTTGGAACACAGTTTTCTGATGCCTGCCTAGTATCCTTCAATGAACTTCATCTTTACTGGACTCATCCGCAGGATTTTTAACTGCATTCAGCTCTTTTGCCAGCTGCATAATCTCAGCAATATTTATTGTTCTCTTTATTTAACTCCTGATTCCATCTCTTTATCACACATCCTTCCAGTGATATGCCTGTTTTTCAGGTAATAAGCCACAAAAAAAAAATGCAGCTAGGTTTTTGGTGCAGATACAAAGGAAAAGGTCTCTAATTACAGTGATTGTGCTCAAGACTGCCCATTTTCTGCAAAAATTTCTGCTATCTCCATTGTCACGAGCAGGAGGGCAGAGAGAGCCAGGGCTCACCTCTTCCCTGGCACATTCAGGAACAAACCCACTGGGTTCCACTGAAGCACCAGGTCAAGCTCAGACTGTGCTGGTCCTTTGGCAGAGCTCCTCAGGGTCAAACTTCATGGGAGATGAGTCTGAAGTGACTAATTTTAACTACATATATTTTTATGATTCCAGCTTTCTTCTTCAGAATACTGTTATGACAAATTTGTTACTGAATTTTCCAGACAGGTTTTCAAGCCACCTCCAGGCTGCAAAGCTGAAGAATAGCTCACATTTAGAAAATTACAATAATAAAATCCATGTACAAGGACTGACTTCATAATAAGACTTTTTCATGTTATTTTGCTGCTGAGTGAGACAATTTGCCCAAACTCCTCTAATAATCAAAGAGGAGGTTTGCTGTCTGCGAGGAAAAAATGCAAATCCTGATTCTATTCTTTGGCAGTGCTGAGAGCAGGAGCCCAGCTCTCATTTGGTATGAATTCAGTTAGTCTTTTATGACATTGTAATATGCAACTCAAAAGAACTCATCAACTTGATCTAATCTAAGCTTCTCTACAGAAAACTCAAATGAGACTGAATTCTTGGATTAGTCAATGTTTGCAGCCACTTGAATTACATTTTATATATACATAAAGTGAGCATATGAATCTCAGCAGTTAAGTACTCTGCTGTCAATTTCCATTTTTTTTCCTTAAGAAAAGAGTAAAACATATTTAAACTCGTCATGCTGAGAAGTAGTATCTGGCTGTGATCAGATACAATGGGCCAAAAGAAAAGAAATAGCCATATTTGCATCCATAATCTTTTTTATCTTGACTCTGAAGGCTAATTGTCATATCAGGAAATGCAGAATGAAATATAGTATATGTGCCTGAAGGTACCATATTTGCAAAATTGCTTAACAGCAGCTACTGCTTGCTGTTTTGACAAAGATTTACTCTTGCTGTCTGATAGCACGTTTCTGTAGGAAATAATTTTGAGTAGACCCTGTCAAATAAAGTTAGATTTAATGCAGCCACAATGTTAGTAATAAAGAGGAAGCATTGACATTTTCTTCTTTATAATTAGATGTTGCCACTGATATCCAGTGTGAAGAACACTGTTGTCCTGAATTGTGACTGTTGCTGGAATGCTCATTGCGTTCCCTGAAATCTGTGTTGTCCCTGCGGGTACAGAGCACATGCACACAAACGTTGTACTTCTGATTGAAGTGTCATAAATCCATCAGAATGTGATAGAACTACACCAGATAAACCCCACCTGAACACACAGGAAACATATCCCTCGCTGCCACCGGCTATTTGTATTATATTTTAGGGACAATAGTAGTGTCTTATTCTATAGGCGAGTGTCTTTTAGCAGCCTAGAAATTAATAGGGGCTGAGATTTGCTTTCATACTCCACTTATGCCTGGGGAGTTTTGGTTTTGTTTCTATCTTCTTCATGTAATCATTTATCTGAATGAAGTTTTCAGATGATGCAACGGAAAATGGACAAGTTACAAGAGTGCTGTGACAGCCTTACCAGGACCAGGGTCCCACTGTGTTACCAATCACAGAATCACAGAATGCTTCGGGTTGCAAGGCACCTTAAAGATCATTTCGTTCCAACTCCTTGGCAGGGACACCTTCCACTAGCCCAGGTTGCTCCAAGCCCCGTCCAACCTGGCCTTGGACACTTCCAGGGATGGGGCAGCCACAGCTTCTCTGGGCAACCTGTGCCAGGGCCTCCCCACCCTCACAGGGAAGAATTCTTCCTAATATCTAATCTGACCCTGCCCTCTGACAGTTTGAAGCCATTCCCTGTGTCCCGTTGCTCCATGCCCTTGTAAATAGTCCCTCTCCAGGTTTCTCCCAGGCTCCCTGAAGGGATACCCAGGTGCCCTGAGGTCTGAGCACTTCCAGAGGGGTGAAGACTCCTTGGCCATTGCTGTGCTGAAGAGTTTCTCCAGTGCCCGTTTAGCCCCAGGGCCTGTCCTTACAAGCTGAAAATAAAGGAATAAAGATAGATGCGTGACTCTGTTCTTGAGTGAAACCACTGGAGCCTTTCCTACGTCAGACACATCCTACAGGTCGGGTCCTTAATCCAATTCATAGTGTTACAATCAGCTTACACATAACCCATGTAAATAAAGCAAGTGAGAGAGGTGGAAACAAAGGCAGGCGGAAACAGACTATAAAATGCAGCTATAAATATTATAAATCCTGCAGCAACCAAACAGCCTCTTTTCATCCCAAAAAGCTATAGAGATGGAACTGATTAGTTCTCGCTGAGGAAAGGATATTGATGTTTAATACCCTTCTGAGGCTGTTGAGCTCAGTTATTGGATTCAAAGCAGGATACCTGATGGTGCAGACAGCAGCATATAACTCTGCTTCCGTCCCTAACAACTGCAAGTCCACAAGAAAATTACCAGTTTCAGCTCAGAAATGAAGGTGCTCTTTTGCTGGCTGAAAAAATCATCTATTTATGAAACAATTTTAAATTAGCTGCCATTTGCAATGCCAGGAAGAAAGAGCACATTTCTTCAGCCAAAGTACAGTTATCTCTGCAGTGATGTTTAGAGTGGTCCTGCTGTTTGTCATCATTTAGGTTGAATTTTCATTGGTTTTGCAAATGACAACACATACTGTTAAGCAAGATTTAGGCCAAGAAGATAACGTGAGGAGTGAAGAGAGTTGGGTTTTCCCCTCAAAGAAAAATAAATCTCTGAAGGTGAAAAGAAAAAAATGAAAAATGAATGGCCCAAGAAATGGAGAATTAAACAGTGAATAGAACACACACACAAAATTGCCTTTCTGGGGTAACATCCACAAAGGCTTTTGGGCCAAACACGTGTTTATTTTTCAGAAGTTGAAGTGCTCATTTAATATTATGATTTCTAATATTTTTATTTTTTGTTTGTTTCTTTCATATGAAAAGCTGCTTTAGTCATTATAAAAACAGCCAGAATATTAAAATAAATAAATAAATAAATAAGTAAACTTAAAATCCTTAGAAATACAAATGATCATTTTTATTCAAACAGGTAACTTAAATTGACAGTTAATTTTTTTGTTACTAAGAAAAAATATTTTCCTCCAGAATTACTAAAATTAAAAAAAAAAAGCCTCAAAACACAACAGAACAAAAACCCCAAAACAACCACAAAAAACACCCCTAAAACCCCAAAAGCCAGAAGCCCAAGACCCCAAACCTAAGATGCCAAACAGACCTATCAATTACTTACACAGCTCTGTGAAGAGCTGCTTGGAAGCTCTTTACTACAACTTCTATTCATAGAATATGATTTCTAGCAACTAGACATCATACCTGGCTCCTGTTTTAAATAAAAGGACAAAATGATTATGTAAGTGACAACATCTAAAAAATGGCAAAATGCATCTGACACAGAACATGAAACTTTGGGAAACATAAGTATAAACACTAGTAGTTACAATATAACAATAATATTTTATGGTTCCCGCATAGTTTGGCCCTGCAGTGCCCTGGTAACTTCACTAGGATCTTACAAGCATTTCTGATAAAAGCCAGTGCATAAGCAGACTTTTTGACAGCAGCACAATCTTTTTCTGCTCGCGGCCTCCAATCCTCCAAAGGGAAAAGGAAAATAATATAGCCTAATTATAACTCTGAATAAAACAGTTTTATTACCGAATGAATGACTTTAATTCTTTGTTTGCTCTCAAATGATACGTGAAAATTAATATGTGGCAAATTAACACCATAAAACTTGGGAGTGAAGGGTTTTTTTTCAGTTTGCCTTGCCCTACTTTCAGCAAGGGAATACAATTTCTCTCCTGGCATTACAGGCAATAAAGAACACCAGATCATAGTAATGATAGAAGTTATATAGAACTGGGCTTGCCTTACAGCATAATTCAATCAGCTAGGAGTCTTCACACTTACAGATGTTTTTTAAATATGTCTCAAAACTGAAAGGTGGCTCTTTTAATATGCACCAAGCTTTACACCTCAGTGGGGACAGCGCAGGGAACCACAACACGTCAGGAAGCGCTACAGTGCCTGATCACCCACGGCTTCCATCACATCCCTACCTGATGACATCACTCTTCAGTACCACTACATGGTACTGAAGCACTTGAGGGGCTATTGCCCCATAATGAAGTCCAATCAAGATTCATTAACCTCTGACCACCTCCACTTATTGGATGGACAGTGAGCATCTCAGGGAAAAAGTTCAAGGGTGAACTTGAATGAGCTCAGTTCAGTGGATGACATTTTGAAGAGTTAAAGGCACCTCTGATGATAATTTACATCTGAAGCATCAAGGCATGTTGACATATTGATTGATAAATGGAAACATTATGTGAGATGGTCATGCTGGCTGAACCTTTAGAGTGATTTATGCTGAAACATTTGCTTTTTATATGTGTACCATTATTTTATGTTAACAATAAAGTGTTGTAAATGCTACATTAGTAATAAAATATGCACTGGCTATGTGCTTTATCGGTTTTATTTGTGTATGAATAAAAACCACCATATCCACACAAAACTGATATTGAAATAATATACCTAGGTGAGGCACAGTGACAACCTGTAACTATCCTAAGGTAAAAGTGTTGTTAAAATCCAAGTATGGAAGTCTGTACAAACCATGATTCATGTTGGGAGGTACCTCTTCCCACTGTGCTTATGGAGAAATGTGTCAAAAAAAAAAAAAAAGAAGTATCAGAGTTATTAGGAAAGCAGAAGAGAGGACTAAGAGGAAGGGACAACACTTAACTGGTATATGGAAGTGCTTATATTCAGTTTAGACTTTTGATGTTCCTCTGAGATTATTGACACTATCACTCTGCATTATGTGCACCTACAGTGCAGAATTACTCTGCTGCAATATTGAGACACAGCAATTACAGAAATGTTAGATAACCCCCAAGTATAATGATGCATTATAGAAAACTCCAGAGAAGAAGGAATTTTCCTTTGTGATTATAGATTTTTTTTTTTTCTAAATAAGTTACATACTTCCTATTGCCTCCTGGTGACCAGTGCACTTTGAAATGCGGCTGGTTTTCCTTCAGGAAAGACCACTCTGAAAGAAGGGGCCAGCGGGGGGGATCCCCCATGCTATGGAGCCACGTGAAATATGCTCCAAGCAAGTTTTCCTGGAAGACCAAGTACCCTGCTCTGCAATCATTAGCCTGTGCATATCTTGCATACTCACAGATGCCCCTGGGAAGCATCACTCCTAATGTGTATGTACAACACAGATGCTCCATGCACGTGCAGTACTTCCAGCACTTTCATACATGACTGACTTTCCAGACATGCAAAGTAAATCCAAATATTTCATGAAGTCCAGGACTTGCTTTATGGTTTAGCAATAAATACACAGAGCATATAACATATTGTCAACGTCTAAAGGGTTAGTTTGACTTACTGCCTACCTGCAGTGCCCTGACCTGGACAAATGTCAGTAAGACACACATGAACGCTGGGTATAAAGATTGCTATGTAGTTGTAAAAAACATTGAGTGTACAAGCCAAAAATTACTTGTAAAAATTTACAGGATTGAAAAGGAAAACAAGCAGAGAAAACTCCTGATGTGGTACCTTGAAGTTTGACTCATGATGCACACAGGAGCTTGGGTAGATACGAGAATTTGGAAGTGCATACTATCAGCAGGTCTGAGTTAGCAGAATGGTGCTATGACTTCTTGAAAGAACTCTTGCTTTGAGCAACTTTACCTCGCATAGATTAAATGGTTCAGGCATAGCTCAATGCTAATAACTTTAGCTGAGCTAGGTAAGGACTCCGGATTCATGGAATAAAGAACAGAAGGGCAAGAGTGGAACTGTTGAGGAATTCCTGCAGCATGTTAGGCCGTTACTGTACCGAGCACCAGCTCCGATGCAGGCTGTCAATATTATTGACAATATATTGTCAATATTATGCTGTGTGTATTACCACAGCATAAAACACCTGGGAAGATGCTGTGCTGTCCTGAAATCCAGCTGACCTCCTCTGGGATAACAAAGCCCTGACACTGTAGGGAAGCCCTATTTTGTTGACAAAAATAGGCACTTTTGAGGGGCCAGAAGACACAGAGCCTCCCCCAGCGCAAAGGAGAGCAGCGTTTTCATGTTGCTGGATTTCCTAAGGCTTCAGCCAGCTCCTCAATGCAGCCCTCACCACTCCTTCCCTGGGCAAATTACAGTTACGGGAGGCAGCAGAAACAGCATGTACCTTTTATAATCAAAGATCTCAATAGTTACAGTACATTGTGCAAAAGCCATTTCCTCAGTTCAGCAAGGACTAAGTGGCAACAAGGGAGAGGATGAAGCAGGGACAATGGCAATTAAAGGCAAAAAGGATATAAAAATATTCCCAAACGCCTCAAAAGTAGCAGAAAGAGAAGATCGTTTCAGTCTTAGCTAGCATTAGCCTCTTTACAGGGAAACCAAGTCTGGACATATAAACGGCAGCACCCAGTATTTCTTTGTTATTCACAGTATATAGGGGGGAGGGAGGGGGTTCACATACCACTCAGCAGATAACAATTACCCCATATACACATAGGCACATGCACATTTATCTCAGACACACACAAACAAGCCTGCTGGCACATATAATATACTCCACAAACCCAATTTGTTCTCACTTCATTATTTTCAAATACATAGGGAGAGTTCTGGGAATGCAGGATGTTGCTATGCCAAATTCTGCAGAATGCAAGTTCTTTTGGTACTAACAGGAGTCTTTATACCATTTTCACTCTAATTTTCTGCTATAGCACTGCCAAACACCGTTTAGCTTTGCTCAGAAAGTTGAATCTTTTGTAGGCAAAGCCCCAGAAATACTTCTTTTTTTTTCTTTTTTCTTTACTCCTGTGAGTAGCCACATAAATCCCAGATGTTCTCTATTCTGCATGAAGTAAATATTGAAATTGTGCTAGGAGATATTCAAATAGAGCTGACAGAGATGTGAGCCTGAGTCCAAACTGATAGAACTTGAAACATTTCTATCAGCAATTGCCCACTCTGACAGTGCTGCACATCCACTGTCTGCAATCCGTACAGAGGGCCATAGATCTTCCTAATCACCCTTCTCTCCAGTGACAAATATGAGCAAGTTAAAGCTAAGGTCAAATGAAAGTACTAAACACCTTCCATACATCAGGAAAGTTACCCTCACTCCAAATATGAAGCTCAGTATCTGGCAAGCTTGAGTGATGCAAAGCACTTTGGGTAGGAAGTCAGTCAAAATAACAGCATCAAATAACCTGATGCAAAATTCCTTGAGGTTTGTTGGAAGCTGGGGAAGATGGTTGGCTGCACTGAAGCACAGTCTGTGAGCTCACAGATCAGCACATCAGACCCAGCCATGATGCAAGAGGGCATTTGTTGTCGTTACCACAGATAATTGTTCTTTGAAAAGGAAACAGAGGTGGAGCCCCCTGGGCTGTGGGAAAGCTTTCACACAAGTGCCATCAGTGAGTGGCCTCGATGGAGGCCAAGCTGGAGGGACTAAGCTCAGCAGAGAGGATCACTCATGGCTGGACTGATACAGGCTTGACTGCCTGAAGGGCAATGTCCTGTTTTGGGGCTGCTGCCAGAACTTGCAGGCTTTTAGGACAGAGACATCTGTAGATGTCTTCATCTGCTCATCCCCACTCCTGACTCACCCAGGTGCCAAGAGACATCCCTAACTCACGAAGAAAGCTGAAAGGCAGTTGTAGGTCAGGCCTCAGTCCTCTGGTTGTGTTTCACAGTGGAGCACAAGGGAGTTAAACACTCACCCACTGATCACCTGGAGTTAAGTGACTAACTCCCTTCTTTCCTCTGCAAAAAACCCAAGGTTTGAGCAACCATCCTCAGGAAGAAAAGAAAGACAGGAAAAAACCAAATCACCAAAAAAAGCCCCCAGCTTAATTCCCTGTCTGAGCATCTCAACCAGATGACAGAATGACTTTAACTTGGAGCAAATGGGCTGAGTGTAGAAAGTACAACTTTTACCACATACAGCAACCACCAACAGGCACAGAGGTATCTGAATGACAGTTCAAACCTGAACTTTGTGCTAGGCAGTGTGAGTAGTCAGTAATTATTTATAGCTACAGGCCAGTGCCTTCTGAGCATACGAGAAGCACTAAGCAAGTTACCTTTCACCATGAAAGAGGCTCTGGGAATATTTCAGGAGGTTATGGGAAGAATATCTGTTGAGGGGTCAGGGCTCAGGGCAGGAGGCTGTCCGCTGCAGTATGAATTATATTATCTTACTCTGCAACCCCAGAATGTTCTATTTCATCTGTCACAGAGGCTGTCAGTTGGTTCTTTAAGTACAGCCTACATCTAAGTGCATGTAAATTATTATACAAAGGAGAAATGGCTTTTCCTTTCCCCAAGTGAAAACCCTAAACTCACTGATTCCACAACACAGGTTGCAAATTCTCACAAACACAAGGAAACTTGATCCAAAAGCAAAGGAAGAGCAGCCCCAAACCGATCAGAGCACTACAAGGACTAGAGGCACATTCTTGCTCAGAGCAGCTCCCACAAGCACTTGGGTCAGGGTCTTTGCTGTGTGCTCCACCACTCCACTCCTCATCCTTTTTGTGCTCCATTGCCTCTACAAGGTCTTTCCAAAGCAGCTTCAGGTTTTTAACTCATCATGACAAACAGACTAAACTCTTCTTTCTGTCAACCTGACTTCGGTATGAAATGACATCATGACAAACAGACTAAACTCTTCTTTCTGTCAACCCGACTTCAGTATGAAATGACATCATGACTGATGTATTTGTGGCTCCAATTTGTACCATTAGCCTCCTTTTCCGTACAGCTTCCCCCAAAGATGTAAGTGAAGAAGAGAAGTTATTCCCTTTCTAATTCTATTCCCCTCAGCCTGAAGGAAAGAAAAAACTCAAAGGGATCTAGTCTAAAAATTTCCAAATTTGTTAAATCAGCAAACACAAATCTTCCCCTGGGACTGTGCATTTAATAGCATCAACTAAGAGGAACTCCACCTGCTCTGAGCGTCCCCTCACCCAAAATGGGTAGTATCCACTGCGATATTCCTGACTGCACAGAAAATCGGTTGGCCTTCCCACTGTGTGAGGTTCAGCACAGGAATTTGGTATCTCTCTGTTTGGGGGCTGTACCCCAGCATGGTGTTCAGCTACCCCCAGCCTGCCAGCAGGTCACTTGCCATGGCCCAAGTGGCTGTGCAGCACTGGCACATCCCATACGTGGCCACCTGTGGAACTGACCCTCTCCCACACGTGCATCCACAAAGACGCAGCTCTACAGAGGAGATCAGATCAAAATTATTTTAGCCAAGAGTTGTATCTCCATTATATTTCCAGCTTAGGCCTGTTTATAAATGCTTTCTAGGAAAGTGGGTGGTGCTCTGCCACTGAGGATAAACTGGCTGTAACATGCTGCTGGGACTGCCAGGAAAGCCGGGATCCGATCCTCAGTGTCACACTGACAGGCGCTGCGGACACGTGCCACGGTGCCCGGAGTGCTGACAGACACATCCAAGTGCACAGATGTGAGGGGTCAGAGAGCAGCTCTGCCCTGGGCTGTCCCAGTCCCACGTGCCCTGCTCCCCAGGGCCGCGAGCAGGGCTCCCCCCACGTCTCCTGGGCAGCCCCAGCAGCACTGTGAGGCGCACACAGCCTGGGGGAAGCCACATTCCCACACGCAGGCTCAGGTTTTGTCCATGAATTATCCCTTTCCCCAGGTGCAGAGGAGGCCAGAGGTGCCCTGTTGTGTTACGGGGTAATATAAATGTTGTTTTTGGACTTCGGTGCTTTAGTGCTCGTTTTCCAATTACATAAGGCTCAATTGTTCATATGAGAATTCCTTGTTGACTAATTGGCAAAAACATATACACAGCTAAGTAGCACGCTGTGTCCTACTTTGATGAAATGTGCTGCCATTCCATCCTAATTAGAAATACTCATTTGCTCTTTTAATTGCATACCTTTGCATATTTACAGCAATTAATAAATTGCAAAAGTGGAACATACTAAGTTGGCCTAATATTTGCATTTCTGCTGGTTAAGTCCGTTAAGGCATCGCTTCCACATTAGGCTTTAATTACATGAGGAATGCAAAACACCTGATGCCACACTGGAACCCAGAATGATTTTCCTTGGATCCTCTACCTGGTCACTGACCAAAGCAGTGTTTTCCCCATAAAAACTGGCTGAAGATCGACTTCATGAGGAATTAATGCTGTAATTACATGCATTTTTCTAAATGGGTATTATACCCTTGAAATACTGATACAATCTTAATTACAGAAGTATGAACAATACCATTATTGTGAACTGCTTCCTATTTTATGCCAATTATGCAAGTAATAAACCACATTCAGTAAAAAAATAACACCTTTTAGCAGTGCCCAAGTCTTTTCTATATTTTTAACAAGTTTGGGAGCTGCTTATTTTTACAGCTTGAAAATACCCTGCTACAATAAATATTCTAACAGTAAGAGGGATAAACAGTTTATTTCTGAAACTTGCTTATAAAACATGCTGAATTTTTACTTGTTTCTGGTCTGAACTGCTCTTTTGATTTTGTTGAGACTATACCAGTTTACATCACCTGGAATCTGGCTCACCTTATAATTTAACCACATCTGATCATGTTTGGTCTGGAAATTTAAGACGGTCTTTTCTCCCTTAAAAAGTGTTTACCATCCAAGGGAGGTAATTAATGGCTTTTTTGTGTGTTCAGTGTACACTCACACATATGTAAATATAAAACATACATTCTATTTTAAACTGAGATCTATGTAGCAAAGCAGAAAGGAGCAGGGGGGTTTTGCAGTCAACAAGCTCAGTAAAAGAAATAATGAATTTTTTTTGAATCTTCATACATACTCACTGCTTCCCAAAATCTCACTAAATCCACTCATGACACTCTTGTGAGATTGCAACCTCGAAATTGCTGGCAGTCCTCATTTCAGAAAACAAAAGGCAGCTGACATCCCTGCCTGAAACCTCTGGCTTTACACCTAACTCTGGATTAGGGTTTTATCTGGTGGCATTTGATGTGGCTGCACTGGTGCCAGCAGAGCTCGACTGCTGAGCTGAAAGCCCTTTCCTTGGTACAGCCTTTGCTCTCTCTGGATACAGAAAGAATAGTCCTTAGTACAATAGGTCCAGCTCACAGGATTTTGGGATGCTGTTCACAGACTTGGCAAAATAAAGAGCATGGCAGGAGAAGAGGGCAAATATAATTCTGTGTTACTATAACAGTTTCATGGGGACTCTCCCAGCCTGCAGATAACAGAAGCTCCGTGGCAGTGGTGGGGGAAGAGGGGACATGGTCAAAGGGTGGCCTAAATTTTCATGGTTTTCAAGCTGTTTCGTACTGGAATGCTGCTGCTGAGGGGAGGATTCCCCATCTCTGGAAGTGCTCAAGGCCAGGTTGGAGGAGCAACCTGGTCTCAGGGAAGGTGTTCCTGCCCGTGGAACGAGATGATCTTCAAGGTGCCTTTGAACCTAAACCATTCTAGGATTCCATGATTCCCTATCCTCTCTTCCCCTGGCTGAACACAGCGACAGGGAGCAATCGGATAAATAAGACACAGGGGGCAATGGTGATAAATTGCTGCCCAGTGCAATCAGCACATCTCCTCTGTGATTGCCCCCCCTCCACCCCTCGTGGGTGCCTTGGCACGGTGGGTGTGAGCATCTGCAACTGGCACCACACACATCACTGGCTGTTTGGTCAGTAGCTTCAAAGGTTGCATTTAAGTCCATTTTCTATCTATTTTGTGGTAGAAAGCCAAGTCAGAGTTTCCTATCTTAAACCAAAATCACTGTCGTTCCCTGAAAGCTATTTCTTGCCTGCTTCTCTACATCTCACAAAGCTATAAACATTTTAGCCAGAGTAACTTCTTCAGTATTTTAGCAGAGAGCAGGGTTTGATTAGCAAACTCTTCAGCCATTCTATTTTGCAGATAGCATTCACACTATCAGGCCCAAGTGGGGCAGAAGCAAATCGTGCACCATTCCCTCCATCCAGAGAGTGTCAACCCCAATTCTGTCTTTTCAGATGCCCTTATGGCACATATTTAAGTATGCAGTTATATTTGCATGCATTCATTCATCCAATACTAAGCCTGACATTTGTAGAAAAGCATACAGTTGGTGAACGAGAGAGTTGTGTTATTCTTCATAAGTAGAAATTCCAGATTTTAATGTCACAAGATAAAAATAACTGTTGTGGTGTTTGGGGTTTTTTTTCACTGTAGGAAGAATTTGGAAAAATGAGGGATTTATAATTTAAGACTAAACAAGCAAATTGTGCTTGCACTGCAACTTTCTTCCTTGCCATTTTCAGATGTTTTCAGAATAAATGGGGAGGAGAAGGCTACATGAAGATGAAAGGCAAATTTACCCCAATGGTGAGCTTTCAAAAAGCTGAAGAGTACAAAGAAAACCTGATCAAAAACTTATTACCAGAAACTGGAATGACTGTGTGTGTCTGGGGAGGGGAAGAAATGCAATATCACAAGCAAAGAAAATTCAAGTACAACAGAAAATGGTGCTGGATGTCCACTGGGAGATGGAATGATTTCCTCTGAGCTCATGGGAAATTACTGTATGGATATTTGAGTGGGTCACATCTTGTGTTGAAACCACACAGACATTTATTGTGTTACATTCAGATATGGGCAGAGTTTAGTTTGTAAATAAACATCAGCAATCTAAATGACAGACTTGCTGCTAGAGACATGATCTTAAACCAGAGACAAAGCCCACCAATACAGTTATGCAGATATCTGCATTTTGTTGGATGTGAGATAGTATAGAAGTGTAAGGCCTATTAAAGAGCAAAATCTAATTTAAATTTGTGCCCTACAGGAAAACATATATTAAGCATTTGATTTTCTTATTGTCTCATAAATTGCTAAATGTTTAAAAAAACCAGTATTTTTAGTCTTCAGTAGCAAACACAAAATGGACCCATGCTGTCGGCCCTCAGCAATTTTTAGTGAGCCCGTTGAGATCAGAAGTGCAGAGCCAGAAGGACAGGGCCAGGAATGGTCTTAGAGGCTACTGAGGGACAGTCTAACACAAGCCTGAAAGTTTTCTGTGGTTCACAAGAAATGCAGGGGAGCCTGCACTCCCTGCCACACGCACACAGTAGGCAAATGGCTCCTTAGATAATCAGTACCTGCACAAAATTGTAGAGATGATGTGGGTGATACAGAAGGCAAGCATGCAGGATAAGGGAAATTGTTCATTTAAATAAGTTTCCCCCTCGTCATTTAATTTTCCTCTGAAAGTTTTCTGATCTTCTGCAAAGCTCACAGAGGTGACATCAGAGAAACCTCATGAGAGTGTCTTTAGGAAGGTGCTCTGCATAGCAGAGGTGTGCAAATCACAGTGGCACATCTCCTGCAGATGGGAGTTCTCTCCTTCCATGGGAGATGTAAGATCTCAGTCATGATGAGGATAGTTAAGAAAATAACGATTAGAAAATTCCCCCCTTTAGGTTGCTGCAATAACGCCACAATTGTGGACATGACTGTGCAAATCTGGTGCAAATAGCTCTTTCATAACGTGTGATTTCTTATAGATAAACCATTCCTAGCCACAGTGGAAAATCCTCTTACACTTCGAACAACGAGGCTACGATTGACTGTCTGCTCAGAAATGCGTTATAATGGGATTTGGCACCTCTGAGCTGGGAGGACATGGGGAGGCCAGAAATTGTTTGTGTTTCTGGAAGGGTTATCCAACTTCACAAGTGTTCAGCACCGTGTTTCAATCAACAGCAGGAAAGTACAGCTATCTCCACTTTGAAGAAGTTTAATCTATGGCTACGATCCAAAAAGACCAAGTGTCCTCTGAATTCAAAGGCAGCCAATCTTCATAGACTTGAGAAGAGATTATCTAGAGATTATGTTGGTAATTAACTGAGGAAATGGAAAGTTGGTCTAAACCCTGTGGATCTGCCTCAAAGTGACATTGCTCTTTTCTTTCCATAACAGATGTTCATTGAAGGCTGTGGACACACTTTGCAGAGGAGCACGGTGCTGCATGGGTAAAGCAACCAGGGCAGCCTGAATTCAGGTGTCTTGGCCACCTCCTTTTGCACTGTACTGGGCAGCTGGGTGGTTGACAATAGATAATTTCTATTGGAAATGAAAATTAAAACTAGCAACTACACAGCAATACCCAACAATCATCATATCAATGTTAATATGTGTTTCTCATTAATAGCATTTATTCTTAACTGGTCTTTATTACACCACTTGTTTACTGCAGTTACTCCTAATTAGATAGAGACTATGAGCACCAGCTTTTATACCCTGTCACATGCCAGATGAGCTCAAGGACCCCTCTGCTGCAACCCTGTTTAATAGATAGACTTCATTTTCTATTACTCTAGAGACCTTCTCAAGACAAACCTTTCATTCTTGTAACATCATTTTTTCTCCTCTTCTTTGCATGACAGTGCTTCACAGTTCTCCTAAGTCTCCGATTACTTAATAACTACTTTTCTTTCTCATCTGATAACAGCATGGAGTGGAACAAAAGAGTGCTGCATTTTTGCAGACATACAACAGCCCTGCTGTTTAGCGTTTAGATGGTGGCACAACAAAGAAGGACGATGTACCAGAGAGGTGGAGGGGAGGTGGACAGTGAGCAGTGACAGTTGGCTGGACAGAATGCCCCCTCTCATTTCTTTCGCTGTGGACCCTGCCAAAAACATTATGCTGTTTCAGGCAGACAGAGGAAACGTGCCTGCTTTCCACTGGTCTGCTCCAATCACCGCATCCCACTCTACAGACATTTCTCAGGCTTCAAGTCATTGCTGTTTTGCAGAGTGAGGAACAGCTTGAGACAGCTACAACAGGGCAACAGAACCCCACGCAGCAGGCAAATCCCCCTTTGCAGGCTGAGTGTGTAAAATAGATGTGAACACTGGCATCCCACAATTCACCTTCACATAACCCCAAACACATACCAAATCCCCCACCAAGAGCTTAGCCTCTTAACCCAGGATATTCGCAGATGTCTGAGAAGTTTTGGAATCAGTGCTCCATTTAAATGATCCTTTCACTCCTTCCCACATGAATTATTGTTATTTGCATTAACAAATGTACTCTATGCCAAATTTCCCACGGGCCTCTTTTCAAATTAGCCATCTGCAGCCGTGTGAAGCTTTACATGTACACAAAGTATATGAAAGGATATCCAAAGCACTCTCCAATCACACGGGTACTTATCCATCTCCTAACATATTGCTGACACGCATTTTCCACGTCAGGTAAAAGCAGTGTGGATACGAACTGCAGAGCAACATCCAAGCAAACCACACACACGGGCCTACATTCCCAGATTTCCTTGTCCAGTCGTCAGTTTCAAGGAGGTGATAGCTGTACAACAAGAGACAGCTCTTAATTTGAAGCACCCTTCACTCTCCAACAAAAAAAGGTGGTGTTTTTCCATTATTTGCTCCTTGACAATAAAACACTGAAGGTCTTTGCTGCCTACTGCAGAGTGTTAATTTTTAATGGGAGCAGCTACACGCTGCTTGATTTCTTTAGCGCACCAAGCAGCCAACCAATCGTGCATCACCTATAACTCCAGAACAGCAGTTTCAGCAAGGAGCCTTTACAGCTCAGAGCATCCTTGAGGGCTAAAGATGTCAAGCGGTTTAAATGCCAATGAAATCAAGAAGGCACACCAGGCTCAGACGTGTCAGGGAAAAAGGACAGGAAAATGGAGACCTCTACTGAGACCAAACCAATTTTCTCTGCACTAAGAAATAAGGGCCCACATAAGACACCTGCAAATCTCTTGCATGCTGGATGGGGAGAGGACTAGGCAGCACTAATGACAAAGGATATGGCAAATTTTATGATGAGAAATGAGTGAAAAATGGGCGAGAGGGCACATGAGAGAGTCAATCTCTCCCTCAGCCCTAGGGCAGAACTGACTGTACCTGAGAAGTTACTGACACACGCCTTGCTCCGTCTGTCCAGTACGAGGTCTGATGATGGAGATCCTACAATGACCCTAACGAATTTGTTTCAAGTATTAACCATCAGAAGGTTTTTTTCCCAGTAGTTCTCCAGAGCACACAATCTCAGTGCATCTGTGCCCGTTGCCAAGCTTTAAAACTGCCAGGCTTTCATCTAACACAGGACTTCCCACCCTGTTCACACAGCTTTCAGGACAGTCTGTTCTTGGGCATCCTCCCAAGGCCCTTCCTTCATGGGACATTGGTCCTGCTAAGAAAGAGAATGTGTATCCAGCTCCTGCATGAAATACAGTGCAGAGGTAACTGCATCTAAGCAGCTGTCTCTGAAACTGGACAACGACCCTCAAAATGGAACAGATCACATTCAAAATATCAAGATTTCAGTGGATAATCCAAGCTATATTGCTGAAAAAGCTTTTCTTTCTGCATAATTTTTAGCAGTTTTTTTCAACTTTCCAATGTGCTGTACAGGAGGATTGAAAGTTAATACCCATTTAAGCCATTGCCAGAACAGGAATATTTCTGCTCTTGTATCTTTAAAAATATCTCGTGGAATGAAACGATGGATGCCAAGTTTCAAGGTTGAGTGAATTTTTATAGCAAAATTATAAATCCTTGAAAGTTGAGGATAAAATGGAGAGTGTTTAATAAGCCTTAACTGAAACACTGCCATCAGATGCTCCTTTAATAATTTTGATAGAAATGTAGCTTCCCTCAGATTATCCCATCTGTGAGTACAGCATTCTGCACTGGCATCATACTGCTGGTGGTCAGTATTTAAAGCAGAACTGGTGAATTTTCCCCAAATCCATTTCCACACCACTGTGGCTACTGTGAACTTAGCATTCCCTTGGGAGACAAATCTTTTCCTGCCATCAAGTGGGTGTTGGATGCTGTAGACAAGAATGAATGGACTGGGCTCCTGCAGCCTCGGTGTCCTGGCACAGTCCTGAGGAGCACTGCTGATGGTGCATCCCCTACAAGCATCTCTCTAGTCCCACCTCAGGGTCTAATCAAGCTAATGTTCCAGTGAGAGAAGAGGGTACTAACACTAGTATTAAACAGGTAGGCTCTGAGTAGCACCCTGGGAGGAGAAGGGGAGTTTATCCTTGTCATGTGCAGTTTAATCTCTTTTAAATGACACTCCTGCCTAGAGGAAATGGTTAGTGCCAATCCAAAATCGTAAAAGATGTGTCTTATAATTTTCCATGCTGACTTCAGGAGCATTTATGGTTGTATTCAGTCCACTTTCTCCACAGAATTTGCAGTGATGTAAGTTCATTTTGTAATGACACCATCACACGAATGCACTCGTGTGCATTCCTGCACATCAAAGGTAACAAAATGTGTCTTGATGATCAGAAGTATTCAAAAAGGACAGCAACATGTACAAATAAAGAGCCTTTACCCCAGTGAGGCCTTATAGAAGCCATAATTTGATAGCAAAACAAAGGCAGCAACACATTTGCTCCTAAACTTGGTTCTTTGCTGCTACTCTGCCTGCGGTTGTTTCAAACTCTGGTCATTCTTCCAGATGCCTGGGAATGCCAACAGCTGCCACTCACCAGCTACTGAGAGGTGCTAGTTTTCTACCCTTATAATGCACTAGGAAATCTTCCCCGCAGAAGGATGTCTCTTTCTGGGTTTTGGCACTCCTGCTCATTTTTCTACACAAGGTCAGGCTATACTTTTTCTCACTGTTTTGGTTTAGCTGAGCATGTATAAGTACATTTACTCAACACTAGTTTTTCTGTATTCCCTCTCTGCTCAAGCCATCTTCGGATCAGTCCTTCCCAATTCTACGGAGAGGATATGCTTATTTGAGAAAGAAAAACCTGCCTTTTTTGTTCTGTCCCCTTTTTTAGCTTCAGGTCATGAGCAAAAGAAAGCACATACTGACAGCAACGTAATACGTAAGACAGAAGAACTTCAGCCAAGACTTCTTAATGGAAATGGCAACTGCTATTGATTTCCTAAACACAGAGGTTGTGCCCTTCACCTCTATGACAAATCAGTTAGTAAAGACTTGGGACTCAAGGGAAACTCCTCGGTATGTAAACATGAACTTGTGGTTTATATTAACACAATATATTCTGCAACTTCTTCTACGGCGAAATCCAGGAAAATAGAGGGGGAGTCTGCAGGTGGCAATCAAAGATGTTCACAGTAAAAAAAAAAAATCACTAATATAAGTGGAATCGTATTCAACAGGCAAAAGAATAAGCAGGTGCACAAGAATACAAAGAAACTGTGGTTGGCCTTTAAATTACCATTAAATTTATAACAAAATTGAAAAAAAGAAACACAAAACCAAACAGATTGCTTCTCAGTTGTATACAATACATACAGTGATAAACAAAAATAACTGTTGTTTATCATCTGATAACTCTAAATTGTACTTAATGAAATTAAAATTAGTGTAGGAACTCAGTTTGACAAGGACAAACATCTTTATTATTAATGGCTTTCATGATAGAAGAGACAAAAAATATTTTTCGATACAATAAAATAAGGTTAAGGAGCTCTTCACTATTTGGTAATTCAATTTGTATTCTGAATACAAGGAATATCCCATTTAGGAGCAGAGCAACTTGCCCCTGAAGCACAGTTCCTTCATAACCAATGTTTTTACCGGCATTACCAAGGACAAGGAGTACACACGTCACAGGAGATGTCTGTGGCCCCTCTTCTCTCACTGCTAACAGTAAAAGCAGCATAAATAGAACCACTCACTGGCCTGGCTGTACCACCAGAAAGAACAGACAGGCAGCTTAGATGAATAACACGGAGAATAGAATAACTTATTTCGTCCTTGAAGCAAAAGCAACTTCCTTACACCCCTTAAGTTAATAACGCTTTATTTTGTCCCCAGCTGTTAAGTTTATAGAAATTAAAAGTCATGACTATTTGTCTTTTGCCAGCATGAATTTAAAAGTGCCTTTAAAAAATCTCATTATCATTGTGGTTTTTTTTTTTCAAGCAGATTCAATACAAAGCAGATTACATCCTGTCTGCACTAGTAAAGTGCACATAAATTTTTCACAAACCAATTTATCTTAAAAATTTTTCTTTCCTCATTTTGATTCTGGACACAGTGCACAGCAGAAAGGCACTTCAAGTATTTTCCAGATAACACAATTCTAGCAATGGTGCATTAGTGTTTTCGAGATCTTTCTGTTTTATAACATTATTTCCAGACCATCAGAACACACCTTTTATGAAGTGGAATGATCTCATATGAAACAGTTATATTACCATGATACTTTAGTCTAATGCTCAACCTGAATTTGAAGATCAGAAATACGGGATTCATTCACAGGTAACAGAAGAAGAGGGTAAAAATAACTTCCTTGGTTAAAGAAAGTTGGAAATATCCAACAAATAACCTGCAAGGGGGTTGCATGGATCCACTGCACAATATTTTGGCAAAAAAACCTGTCCTACAACAACCATCTGTAGGACCACCGCAGGTTCCCCACGCCTGTACCAGCAATAACCAACACTGGTTACTCCATCAACAATCAGATGATTTCAGAGGTAGAAGCCATTCTTTTTAAGACACTAGGAGAGGAGTATGACCATAATTCTCACCAAAAGTCTTTAAGAGCGTTGGGAAGAGACACAAGATTTCCAGCTCCGTGGGAAAGTGTTTCTCTGGAGAACAGCTCTTCCTCTGCAGGGGCTTGACTCATCAGTGCTTGGGGACAGTCAGGAGATACTGATTGAGCAAACATTTCCAGTGAAAAACTACACTATACTTGGAGCCAGCAGAGATATTTATAGTCAGGTTTATTTGAATGGCCGTAACAGCTGAGGTATGGCTTTTATTCTCTAGATGGCTCCCAAAAAAAATGAAGGCAACGACACTGGTGGAGCAGGAAAACTTCCACTGTCACTTTTCCTGCAGCACTTGTCTCTCCCTGGCACTGATGACAGCCTTTTCACAAGTACCCCAGGCACCTTACAGGGAGAACAAGACATGAGCATGTCATGACATGAGTGCAGAAAACGAAATAAAAGTTACCTTACGCAAGTCTGAGTCACTTACTGTAAAGACATAGCAAAATCCTGAATCTCTCCTGTTCTTTCATTTGCTTTCACTCTTGCCTAAGGAAGGGTTTTGATCACACTTTCATTTTAGCTAATAAAGTGTTCACAAGTAATATATTTACAAGAAACAGTATCACTTTCCCCTTGAGGGAGACAGGACTGACTGTCTAGGAACAGCCAGTGAGTAACAGCCAGTAAAGGAGAGAGAAAATTAATTTCTTGGGGTTTTGGGTGAATTCTAAGTGTGTCATCTTATTCCTGCATGTTTGCTCGTCATGGAGCAGAAGTGGTCAGAAACAAGAATATGTCACTGTCTTTTTCAAAAATCGCAGAGAAAGACTGAGTCAAGAAACAGCCCTAACCAGAAAGCAATGTGCAGAGGAACAAGCTCTTCACCCACAGCAGTACTGCTGCAGTACTGCAACCCTGACACTTGTGCTCGTGCCCCAGTAGTCACTCCTATACTAGGAAAGGGAATTTGGAAAGCTGGCAATAACAGAATAAACCATGACACCTTCAGAACAAAGCTGTTGTCCAGATTGTTCCCTTTTGGCCAAGGTGCTTAGTTGGCCAGAAAGCAGAGGGATAAAAAACAGGTGGAGAAAAAGTGACTTAAAAAACTCACTCTAAACTATAAAGAAACCTGTTTGTCTCAGTAAGAGTTTCCAGGGGAAAAAAAAAAAAAAAAAGATACAAGCTCCATCTAAGCATGGCTGAAATTCCTGCCTTGGGGAAAAAATCTTGCACGTTCCCTTCCCTTCAGCAGACAGGCAGTGACGGCGACACTGCAGTCCTTCAGGAGAGCCTTCAGGGATGCACCAGAGAAAACTTCCAATTCTCTTTTCCACATTAATTTGCATTAAACTGACATTTTTCACGATGGGCATTTTCAGTTTTGTGAGAAAATGCTCTTTTCTTTGGAAAGTCAGTTGCCAGAATATTCCTACCACCTCAACTATTTCAGATTCCTCCTTTATCTTTGGTGGTGCTGCCTTCTGAAATGCAGGTACGAGAAGACACTTATGACATCTCTGTAGGCACACTCTTTACTATGATCACATTCCTATGCATCATAGCACATTCTTTACAAAACAACCAGTTGAAAAGAGTGGGTATGATTTTCAGCTTCAGGATATTAAACCTTCCTTTACCACTGAGGGGATAAGACGCTGATTTTTAGAAGGAATGAAAGGCTGAGAGAATTGCAATTGTTCAGCCTGGAAGAGAGAAGGCTTCGGTGTGACCTAATTGTGGCCTTCCAGTACCTGAAGGGAGCCTACCAGGAGGATAGAGAGGGAGCATGTAATTACAGGACAAGGGGGAATGACTTCAAACTGACAGAGAGTAGGTTTAGATTAGATATACGGAAGAAATCCCTTACTGTGAGGGTGGTGAGGCACTGGAACAGTGTGCCCAGAGAAGTTGTGGTTGTCCCATCCCTGGGAATGTTCAAGGCCAGGTTGGAAGGGGCTCGGAGCAACCTGGTCTAGTGGAAAGTGTCCCTGCCTATGGCAGGGGATTGGAATGAGATGATCTTTATGGTCCCTTCCATCCCAAACATTTCTATGATTCTACGAACCAAAAAGCAAAGTAGTTCCTTATACCTTCCTCTCAGACTGGATGCAATCAGCCCCCTTCAGCAACATTTTGCCAAGCATTGACTCTTCTGCATCACCGCTCCTAAAGCAGGAGTGAACATCCCACGAAAGCACCGGGAGGCCACCTGACTCAGAGACGCATCTCTGAATCACCGTCACCTACTCCCCGTGGGAGGGAAGGGGTACTGATTTACTGCTGGCCTGTGGCAGGACGAAATTATTGCCTCCCCGCACACAGGTGCTGGCTCAGCTATTTTGACCCAGCGAGTAGGAGGGCTCAGCCAAGGTGTTACCCAGCCCTCGGAGCTACCCACCTTCTCCTGGTTCGCTCACTGGCAGAGGAGGCTTAACCAAGCTGCAGAGTGGAGGGGAGGTTATATACCCTCTTTCTGCTTTCTCCAGACAGATAAAGCCACAAACCAATTAAACTACAAACTATCCCACGCTTATTTTCAGACTAAAGCTGTGTTTAATACACAGCCATTGTGTGCTTTCTGCTGTGAGTTCTGCTCTGAGACCCTTTCAGAAAATCGTCAGTGGAGACCAAGAAGCTGAAAGCTGGCAAAAGGCCTTTCTTGTAGCATCCTGAATTCGCCAATATTGTTGAAAAAAAAAAGAAAATATTATATTTTAGTACCCTTTGGACTCCTATAGATGCCAAAAATAATCGTAGTTTTCTCCTTGTTTAAGACAAACCGAGTTTAGGATAATTGTCCTTGATATGTATAACAGGAAACCAAACACTGAATTACTTGTATTGTGTATTGAACAATTCCATGGTCTGGATAAGCCTACATCAGTGAAGTGTTTGAGTGGAGTCCAGCAATAAAAGACATCAGCTACAAGAGTGAATGTTCAACGTAGCAAGAACCAATTATACAAACAAGCATTAAGGTTATAAACTAAAGTTCGTTAATTCAGTGTACTTAGAAATCAACTGCAAAAACAAATGATAATGCTATGTAGCAATAGCAATGATAAGCATAAACAGAAGTGGTTTAAATTGTAGCAAACTCCGGAAACAGTCACATTTTCTGAGCCAAGAAAACTCAATTTCCACTTGGCACAAAAGAATCAATTAGATATGGCACTTACCGGTCAGCTGGGAGTTGGATACACCTCTCCTCTCTTCTAACACTTCAGACTGTGTACAAATCAACGATCAAAATAAATGCAACCATACAACTTTGTGAGTTTGTCCTAAAGCCACTAATTTCTCAAGTTTGTTTCTGCGCGTGGAATTTTCTTACAGAGATAGCTGCTGTCATAACTAGTGTCCACTCCCTGGCAGAGAGAAAAGGAGCAGAAAATCAATCAGTTGGCAAACTTAAAACTAATTGAGCCGTTCCCCACACTGCATGACTTGCAGCAAGACATTTAATGACTGAGATGTTTTACCTCTGATCTAGGTACCTATGTGGCTTGGAAAGCATCTCATTTAAAAGAAAATTCAAATGAAGAGTATAGGCTGAGATGAAGGCTAAATCTTGTTTCCTCACACAGTGAAGTGGGTAAGATTTCGGTAGTGCAAAGAACTTCTCCAAAGGCCAGTGAAAGCCAAACTATGGAGCAGATTTTGTCTGAATCTAAGGAAGAAAATAACCCTAACTGGAGCTCGCTTAAATATAAGGCCTAGTAGATAAAACAACTTGTGGGACCTGGGAAACTCATTTTCCTTAGAAATCCTGTTATTATACAGAAAGAGGACTTTAAAATGCCTCAACCAACACATTAATGGAACTATGCTTCATCTATTCTACACTTCACTGGAAAGAACAGCTTGAACAAAGTGATTGCAAAAAGGAGTCTGCTGTTAACATTTTTCTGCATTTCAGTTGTTCTTTACTACCTCATTTCAACAGTCAGTAGAAGAGAATCATAAAACAGCCAAGTTGCCATATTAATTCAGGTTTCTGACCAGTATTCCCCTAGTGAACAAGGTCACCCCCAATTTGATGTAAATTCCCGTCCACCTTTCCTCGTCTCCCAGTTCTCTCCCTAAAATGGCAGTTCATTTTTCTTTTTCTACTTTCTCCTTCAGTTGTTTGCAATCTTCTTAATGGGCATGACAAAGAAAGAGAAGAAAAATGCAATTAACTTCTTCTGTTTTTTAGACTCCAGCATAAGAAGAACACGAGTACTTTGATTGTTCCTGTGCAAATGTTCCTGCCGTTGGACGCATCAACACTTGCAAATATGTCAGGACAGACATCATCAAATTATTCTTTCCTGTGGTTTGTTTTTGTTTGTTTTGGTTTGGTTTTTTTTTAAGTTATTTACAACATAAATCTTTAATTCCTTCTAATTGAAGGCATCTGTCCTGATATCTGCCTCTTGCATCTGAGGAGCCTGTGTCCTCTTATGCAAGTCCTGCTATTCAGGTTCCAATTCATCTTGCTTGACATTTTCCTAGTTGGAAACTGTGTCTGTAAAGAGCCTCCAGAAATGGAGGTGTGATGCTTGGAAGAACTTAATATCCTAGATAGGCTGAAGAATATTCAGCTTACTCTTACAATAACCATCAGTGTGCTGTTAAATGGTGCCAAGCCACAAAGTACCTCATCTGAGCGATGGGATTAGTCCATTTTGTGACAAATATTGCAATTGCAAAAGCATCTATCACAAAATCTCATTATAAGGCCAGAAAACATTTCCTAGCATAATGTCGTTGTACTCACTCAGATCTCAGAAACTTCTGAAATACGGAACTAACACCCTTCCCCCCAACCTGCAACAGAAATTTTACACATCCTTAAAAATGTCAAGATGTATGGAAAGGATTCACTCTATTTTTGTCCCGGGACCTATATTACAGGGCAGAAGAACAACTTTCTGTCAGGCAGGAAGAGTATTCTAATAGCTAGAGACAGGAAAACTTTTCTAAAAGAAAAAAATTCACTGAAAGTGGAATATACAAATTAATGTTCTTTCCAGGGAAGATCCTCAATCAACCAACAGGTTCTTGAATGAAAAGAGATTTTTCTCAAGAAATACAATACCTTTGATTCAGGGATGGGAACTACAACATTTGTAACCTACGGTAAACAAGGCTTCATCTTTCTCAGACTCAATAACTTGATTTTGTTTGGCTATTATGCTAGTTAACATCAGTGGTGTGGCTTCTTTTATATGTGTAACAGTGTGATTAACTGGGAACAACCCTTTGAGGCAGAGTAGAGGGGAAAAGGAAAGCAAAACAATCTTCAAGGAGAAAGTGAGGACTGGAAGAAGGTCCCTGAGTGTGGTACTTTGTCAGAGACGAGGAGTAGCAGATAGAGCTGGAACAGGCAGAGGGGAGATCAGAGCACGTCTCCTGCCTGTCCTGGTGGAAAGGTTTGTGTTTCCCTAAGCAGCCTGCAGGTAATGGGCTCATCACTCTTCCCCGTGTGCTCCCACATGGACAGGAGCCACGGAGCAACATTCCCAGGGACGCGGAGTGTAACTGCACCTCTCTCTATCGCTTCCTTTTCCATCTTTATCCTGTGCCACAAAGTTCTGACAATTCCTTACGGAGCCAGAGTTTACCTCAGGCCTGCTGAAGGCACGTAACACCATTTTTTCCCCCCTAATAGCAGGGCAAATGAGAAATGCTGGAAGAAGGGAAAATGAAATCTTGGGTATGACCTGCATGATCCAATTCTCAGTGTTCTCTACCTGTACCTTCTTTAAAATGCACTGAACCAAGGACTGGTTACATGGCTAATAAATCTACTTGTTTTTTGCTTTAATCCAAATGAAAAGAATATCTAGCAGCGGAAGAGGAGGAACAGGCTGTGCATATTAAACACATATTTGTGCAAAATGAAATGCCTGCTTTAAAAGCGTGTTCCCAAACCTGAAGATAACATCTCCAAGAGATTGGACTGGGAGATGAAAGGTAAAGGCACTGCATTCAGGCAGAGCTGAACATCCATCACCACTCAAGCATGGAAATACAGAGTAAGGGATTCAGCTGCTCAAATCCCTGGAATCAGTTATCTAATGATTCATCTTTCCCACAATAATTGTTGCAAAAAATCAATTCTACAGCTTTCCTCCAGTCTTGGGCTTTGCATGGAAAAGCAATTGGTTAAATTAATTATTTAGCAAGTACTTTCAGAAAGTTAAAAATACAGCAGCTAGCTATGCTGTCTGTTTATTTCACAATCATTTTTTTTTAATATCACGTCTCAGATACACAGATATGTGATTAAAAACAAACAGTTGTAAGAAATGTCAATAAAATAGTAGACAATGAAATACAACATTTCAGTTCATTAATATCTGTCTTAGGTGACTGCAGGTGCACCTTAATGAATTACAAGACTAGTAAAATACAATTAAATGCAGCTGCATATGTTTACAAAACTGCAAAACCAAATTACAGGTATCAGTAGCACCCATAATTCATCCATAATTGACAATTTTCATATTACTGGAATAAGGAAACAAGTCATGCAGATGATTACTGCATTTGCCTTTGAGCACTAGAGACCCAGGTTCATTTGCTATGCAGCACCACAAATGAAACAAATTACATACTTGCAGGTTAAGACAGACCTGAAAGCAAAAGCCTCCCTGAATGACAGCCAAAAGCCCAAATCATTCAGGTTCTATTTAGCTGTCAATAAAAGTTCATGAATGGCTTACAGCTGACATAACTTAAACATATTGTTAATAAAGTATTCTTCTTTACAGAAGAATCATCATGTCTCAGCTGCAGAACTGGGTTCTGACCCCAGTTATCCAGCAGGTGGATTTTCAGGCTTCAAGGACACGACAAGGACATAACAGAGAAGAATTTGTGTCAAAGGTTTGGTTTTCTCCTGTTTTCACACGTGGCATAGTGATCACCTCCTTCCTTTTTTGGTAGGACCTTTTCTATTGCAGTAACTCCTGTCTACATTTAAATTTAACTTCAGCCACATTAGAGCCTTTGACTGGACAAGCTCCTGTGCCACCTGCCTTGCTATGAGCAGGGGTTTAGACTAGAAGATGCCCAGATCCTGAAGTAAAACTAGTCACAGTTTCTTCTCTTTTTTAATAAAACATGTTAACTGTAGACTATATTTTTGATGTGTAAAAAGAGAAAAAAAACCAATTAAATGCTGCAGTCTTTGCTGCTGGTCCCATTTCGCTTTAAAACGGGTGACAGCCAGTTTACATTTTTAAAAGCAATAAATACTTTTCGGGAATCAAAAAGGGAAAATAATTAATTACAAATGTTTCTCACTAGCCCACTGGGTGATCTTACCAACCTCTTCTTACGCCTCCTACCCTGTAGTTTTGTCTTGGGACTTTTGGAAGAAGGAAGAAAAGAACTTGAGTGGAGATTTTGCTCAGAGAGAACGTGGCAACTGGAGATGCCATACATGCAGTAACCACTGCAATCAATCCAGCTATTCTGGGTGCATTACTCTAAGTCATTGTAAAACAAGGGGGATGAAAAAATGGAGGAAGGATAAGGGAAAGAATAAAAAGGAGACAAGTCACCACGTGTGAGCTGTATCTGCTATGTCTTCCAACCGGGGACTTAACTGATAGACTATTTATCCTTCAGGAAATACTTGACTTCACAAAAAAAGAGATGTTTGTTTTATGACTCTTTCAATATTTATCTTACCAACTGGAAAATTTTAGGCGGCTGCACTCTGTGCAGGAAGAGTACCCAGAAATACTTTGCTACAATTTCCCTCCACAAAATTATTGTGGAGGAGATGCAGCAAGTCTAGATTTCCAAAGACAAAGATAAAAAACAATTTCCTCAGATCGTCTGTTGGAAATTCTCTTTGCTGTCTTTAAAGTATAAGCTATCAGTAGGATTTTATTTTAAAAAGAACGGAAGGACAATTTTGCAAATTTATACTGACAAGTAGGTGTTTGTTATCACTTAGATTTTGTAAAATGCCATAGAGTTTTATTTCTGGTTGTTTTATGGGTTCTATTACTGAAAGAAGTCATGGCCATTTCTCTACATGACCAAATGGATGATCTCTTCTGTTTTGTAGGTGGGGAACTTGAGATCATGAAATGCCAACTCCCATAAAGGTGCTCAGCTCCTTTAGTTCTGTTGTTACTTGTTGGAATTTGACATGAGGAACGAGCAAATGGGCTGAGGAACCTGTAATTCTCATTTCAAGATGCTTGGAGAGCTTTCACACTGATAAACTCCATTGTGCTCGTTTGGTATGTGAGTATGCCCCGCTGATTCTGAGTGTAGAGCAAGGTTATTGCAATATTATTAGCAGCAAAAATTGTTTCTCAGTCCAAAACCACGTTTCATTTATGCTTTTGGAGATGTGAATATCTTTCCGATCTAATACATCTCCAAACACCTTCAACAGTCACAGATGTGAAGGCTGAAGGTTTCCACTCTTGGCTCAACAAATCTTTCTGCAATGTTTTTGGCCAAACACCTATTTGTACCACACCTCACTGCACAGAAATGATGTGTGACACTACATGCCATCAACATCCCTTTATCTTCTACTCCTGGCTGGAAAACTGTCCCTGGTGTGGCCAGTTTGCCCTGTTTGGTGAAGTGGTTTCAGTCCCAGCAGTTCCTAAAGAGTTTTTATGGTCACTTGCTTTAACAGCAGTGTTCGCCAAAGCTTGTCATCCTCTGGAATCACAGACTGGTTTGGGTTGAAGTGACCTTAAAGATCTCTCATTCCAACCCCTCTGCCATGGGCAGGAACACCTTCCACTAGATCGGGTTGCTCCAAGCCCCATCCAACCTGGCCTGTGAAATCCCAGAATACCAATTAAGAACATTTCAAAGATGAATAGATGAAAAAAATTACAACTGGGCAGTAAAAAGCCCACCATGACCCCAAATGTCACTATCTTTGGGACAATGAAATGCTAAGGAGACAATTTGAGGTGACATTGTCCTTTCTGCAGAGTCATTCCTCTACAGGAGATATGGGCCACGTGAGAGCCAGGTCCGTACCACTTGCACACAGACTTCCACTGAGGGAGGATTTAGTGTCCCCCTTGACATCCACAGACCAGTTTGGTTTGCCAGTGACCCACAGTGAGCAAGAAGAGCCCAGGCCTATCCCCAGTGGGGACCCAGAGGAAGGAGCCTGGTGTAGAAGCTGCCCCAGAAGATCCACACCAGCATTTCAAGACTCGGTGAGGACATGATTGAAAGCTATTGTGAGCCTCTATCCACACAATCCTCCCACTCCTCTGCCCCCTGAAGAAAGACAGAAGAGTAATACATCCCAGCCTTAGCAGGAGCTACTTATATCCTGTAGTAGGAGGCTTTACCAGCTTCGCTTAGTTTCTAAGTGATATAACACAAATCTGTCACCACAGATGGTCTCGCTGATCGCATCTGTGGCTGAAGTGCCGAGAAAGGAAGCCATACTTCTTACCACTGTGTATAAAAAGAAAACTCTCCTGCAGTAATATTTCACTGCTGACAGCAGAGCATCTTCGTTAAAAAAAGAAACACTCATGTATCCTAATATTCTGCCTTTCTAAATAATAAAATCAATCTCTGTGTTAGCAGCCTGTCTAGTTGATATTTCCCCTATAAAGCTAACTTGCATTCCCTTTCTGTGTCCAGGATAATCTTTAATGGGAGGATAATCAACACATTACAGAGTCCTGATTTTCTATATGTTACAAGAATTCCTATGTCTTCATTAACTAAAAAGGAGGCAGCTTGCAGGATATTATTTTTCAACTCTGACTTCACAGCTCACTCTAATCCTTTTCACTATTATTTGGTAAAGATTTATGTTGCTCACACACATAGAATTCACCTCATGCATTTCTCTTCCACAGCTTCCAAAAATCACAGCCATCTGATTTAATCCACATGCACAATTACATATCCTGTCTGCTAATATATTTCTCTGAGATTTATTTTAATGCACCAACATAACAGTATACCTTCCTCAGCATGCTCAAATGGACATTTTTAGGAAGGAAAGAAGTTTCTAAAGTTATCAAAACATTGCATTTCCACTTTCAATGTAATGTGCATTGCCTCTTCACCAATTAATTTTATCTTAGCCACGGAAGTGCCTGGGCATTGCTCTTGGTCAGTAAAAGCTTTTCTGGAAGTACAAATGTCTCAGCGTAAAAGTCCATTATCTCACATCCCTTCTAAGATATAAGCAAAGGCTCCCTCCCTCAGAAAAGGTTGCACAAGCATAAATTCAGCATGACCTAAAACTCCAACCCAGCAAGTAAAATTTCTTTACATTTATATCTCAAAAGCATGAGTCTGCAAGATAAATGTCATGATTCCTTTTGCATCCTACTAGACACTTGAAAATTAGGATCAGTTTTAAACGCTTAATATATGACAGAATTTCGCTTATATGCTATCTAAATCTGGGCATAAGATGCAAATATATATATATATATAAAAATATGTAGACAGCAGACTTTACAGTTACATTGTGATGGAGCTTAAACAAACATACCTTGAGAAAAACATTAAGCTGTAATCTACTCATATACCTTCCAGAAATGGAATTTGACAGCAGCATGTGTTAGGTTTACCACATTTAGCAGGAATTTTTAAGTTTAAAGGATATTAACACATATGAAGCCCTGCTCTCCCTTTTATGTCTCTTTTTAAAGACTAAAAATTGTCAGCTGGACTCCTGATAAATGAGTTTTTCCCATCCAGTCTGGTGTCCGGGTGCCATTAATTTGTAATAAGAGCTGGGACGTTCTAATCTGAGGAGAGACATAATACCTGGTTCACTAGATGGTTATCGTGACAAGATGACCTGGTAGGGTACAAAAATGGCTTTAGCCACCTACTTTATGATACCTCTTGCTAGTTGAACAACTGACAGAAACATATGTGCCATATTATGACTAGATGACCTTTAAAGGTCCCTTCCAAGACAAACTATTCTGTGATGCTATGATATTACCTTAACACCACCTTTCCAGTAGACGTGTGTTTCAAATATGAACAAATTTAAGAGGAAAGAAGGGAAAATTCACTCACAGGAAGCTATGGAAGAGGTGGTGTACACTGTTATCTGAGAGCGAGGCAGGGATGACAACCTTCCCTCTTCTGGGCTCCAGCCATGGAAATTACACCCTGTTCTCCTTCTCCCTTGGGCCCTGGCTCTTGGTTTGACACAAAAACCCTTTCTTCAACGTTTGGATAGCCACACTACAACCAGGAAGCAAAATTCCTGAAATACACTGGGTCACCAGATCTAGTTTGGATGGAAAAGGTTTTTAACTAGAAGAAGTTATGTCAGAAAAGTTGCTGGAGGATCTCTAAAGATATTCTTTTATAAGCAAAAGGGCTGAGATGAGTGCTAAAGCTGCAAAGTCAAAAAAGCCTTAGAAAGCACAACCCAAGGTGCTGTCAGCTCTAACCCCATGACATTAATCCTGTGCACAACCTGTCCATAACTCCCTGTCCCCTGCTCCTCAGGCCCCTGCCCAAATCAGTGTGTAGTTCAGCCAGCAATGCAGATTGTGCAATACTCATCCTTCCCTTCAGCATTCAGTTGAGGCCCCTCTGCTTCACTCTTTGCTCAAAATCCAAATCCAGCAATAAATGAAACAATAAACTTGCTGAATTCCCCACCAAAGAATACTTTATCCACTATCCTACTTACACAGGCAAAGAGATGGGTATCCTGAGGAAAATACAAGCACTGAGGAGCCCTGCCTCAGGGAGAGCAGTGAGCTCAGGAGACTCGTGGAGAAGATGTCACTTTGTCTAAAATCTGCATGGGACAGGCAAACAGGATAAATGGATGTTTTAAGACTTAGATGTAATAAAAACCAGCAGCATCAATCATTTTATTGCTGCTGCAGAAAGGTTTCTCCCTTTGGCATGTGGGGAAACTGATTCTGGCTGAAATGCAATGCACTGGGAATTCTGCGCTGTCAGCAACAGCTTTCCATGGGCCACAAGGATCCCGCCAGCAAGGATCCCACTGGCTGTCCCACCTTTCCCTGGCGGTCCACAAGACACCAGTGTGCATTTCACATTGTTCCATGGAACCACATTAAGCCATAAAACACAGAGGTTATGTTTGCTTGCTGTTTATTATTATTAAAAGTTTAGCAATAAGGCTAATGCTGCAAAGAACCCTCTGTAATTTTGGAGGATCTTTTTGACCAAAAGACTGATACAACCAGTGAAGAATTGTACCGAATCACACCCATTTTTACTCATTAATTTTGCATATGAAATCACCAATCAGAGACTACTCGGAGAATTTAGATACTTCTCAATTAAAAGGTCCAAATTTCTATGATATGTATAAACTATTGTTTATTTTTTAGCCTCCCTGTGGAGTGATAGCTATCATTTTCAGCAGGAAGCCAGGGCTATTTGTTTTTCAAAGATAGCTCTTTGGAATTAATTACTCTGGTATTAGACTAAGTGACAAAACAGGTAGTGCAGAACTGAGGGTAATAAGAAATTTTGTCTCACAGCTTTTTGGAGCAAAATTATTCTCCCATCCTGACTGACAGCATACCATTAATCACTATTTAACCACTATTACAGCCAAGACACATTAAAAAACATCCCTGTATTTTTCACCGCTAGTTATGTCTATTTCATTTTTTAATTGCTGGCTTAATTCTTTTAATGTCAACAAAAGACAATCAAATTGTCACTGTAACTGTTCAAGCCAAACGTATGTAGTGAAAACTTGATAGATGCATCCTGTTTAAGATTCAGTCAGAGTTTCTTCCATCTGATGGCACCATATCAAACATGACAGCTGCTCTTCAGAGCCTGATGTCCAGCCCACCTGAGGTACCCCTGCTGCATCTACAGAGTCTGTGTGTTGTTTTGGTGATAGTCAGAACTGGCAGACAGTTACAATCTCCACTGCAACGTTAATTATTAAGCTGTTCCCCAAGATGTCAGAGCTAAGATGGCAGATGCAAAATGGCTGTCAACATTTTGACTGAAAAATACTGGTTTAGATTTATTTAGATTTATTAACCACTCTCTCTTCTTTGATTGTTGGAAAACAGCACGGGGCAATGTTTTATAGTGCACCAGCAAACTTAGGGATGCTGCCTGATGAGGCCTCTTTTTGTGACACTGGGACTTGCAAAGAAAACAAGAAAACTGAGCAGCACCTGCTGACTTGCATGAGTTTTGTGGCTCAGAGTACAGTGATAAATCAGGTTAAATGAGAAAGCTGGTTTATTATGTTCTCATCCTCCAGCAAACTCTTCCCGGCTTCTGCCATGGTTTGTTGCCGTCTTAGTCCTGCAGATAAAACTCTTTATTGGGTCATAATATAGACCGGATCTCTAAAAGCATTGCAGGGAGGATGGGAGCAGCATATAAGCACAGAGGTGAGCAGGTACAGAAGGCAAAACTCAGAGCCAGTGTCAGTCACAGAATCATTAAGGTCAGAAAAAGCCTCTAAGATCATTGACTTCGACTGTTAACTCAGAACTGCCATGTTCACCCCTAAACCACATCCCCAAGTGCCACATTCACACACCATTTGAGCCAGTCATCCTGCATTGGTTAAAAAAAGAGCAAAAAGCCATCATCATTTGGTGATTGTCACAAGAGCAGTGATTTTAAAATCAGACACAACCTGCAGAAACTTTCAAAGGCGACCTAAAAGATGACAAAGTAGCTATCACATGGGGAGTAAGCCAATTAGATAACACCAACTAGATAACATCTTCTGTGTGCCACATTACATGGAATTCCAGGTGAAACACGTGTAATGTGGCCTTATATATATATATCAGTTTTAAAAAGCCATGGGTGAAAACCTGCTATCAAGACTGTCAGTCAGCAGTGTGTCAAAAATCATGTCACCAGGATAGGTGAATTTCCATATTTATGTGTTCAGCAGAAAAAAAAGGGACCCCATTTCACCCTATTATCCTTTAAAATGTGACACAGCATAAGGAACTGAACACAAAATACAACATCCAGCCTACAATAACCCCACATTTGGAAATAAATCAAGGGGAAAAAAAATCCTTCCAAAAGGATGTATTATTTCAGAAGATAGTGACTTCCAACAGTAGAAAACTAGAAAGGGATGATCTTTTATGAAGCCCTTGCTCTTGGAGTTAGAATGCACAGTTGCCATACAAAAATAGGAAATTAAGTCTAAAATAATTGTATGTTTTTTCCTGACTGTTGTATTGCTGACAACAGATGTGTTTTCTAGTCTCTAGCAAAAAAAACCCAAAAAAACCCAAAAAACCCCAACTATTTCAGGAGTAGAACTGCACATGGAGGAATCACCAATGACCCATAAGTCCAGTGTGAAAGAAAATATCCAACCACAGAATACTTTGCTCCTTTTGCTTTTTAGCCAGAAGGTACAAAAACCAGCAGGCCCTGACCTTCAGCTGAGCCTTCTGACAGGAATACAACTGTGGGACTGGAGCAGTGGGACAATTAATTGCCAGACTGAAAGCAGACTGTGGCCGAAAAATAGATGGGAAGAAGAAAGTTTGTGTTAAGAAACTGCCAGGGTGGATGTGGGATGATTGATCTAGTCAGTGCCGTAATGTCTCAGAGCCTCAGGAAGGGGACGTGCAAAGGCAAGGTAGAGAATTTATTTTTAATGGGATGTGCTTTTTTTTTTCTTTTTCCCCTTCTAGGAATGAGAAAAGGTGGGGATGTGTGTGGAAGAAAAGGCTCCTTGGGCCAAATCCCATATGTTTCTGCTCGTGTCCTGTTCTTTTTTCTGTCTCTCTTTTTAGGGTGAAAAAATATAAAATGTACATCTTAATAAGTCTTTTTCTTTTTTTTTTTAAATAGGTGGTGATACAAGACTTACTTGAAGCAGTTGCCATGGAGAAGCTGTTCAAGTGAAGAATAATTACTAGGGCAAAATCACATACAATATGGGGAATGATCCTTCAGCTTTTACCCATGCAAAACTCCCACAGAAGTCAACTTGTTATCACACATTTTTAGCAAGCCAGGAAAGGAAAAAGAACTCATATTTCACTCCTTCTAGAACGAAAAAAAAAATCATTTGTTTGCGTAACACAGCAGAGAATAGGCCTTTTCAGCAAAAGTCTTTTTTCTAAAGACTCTGCAAGCCACCTTGTAGCACAGGCGGGATGCTTTCACTCTTAGGATCAAAGAAGATACTTACTGAGCAGCAATTTGTAAGTGCATAGTATGCTCTTTCCCAAAGTAACACAAATATTGCAGAATGCGTACTTAAAACAAAATGAGGTCCCTCTTTTTTTTTATTTAATTAAAAATAGTAATTGCAAATCCATCCAAAGGGAAACATTTTTAGGTTCCAGCTGGCTATTGATGCTGACCTGTAGAAAGAAGCAACATTTCTTTGTCCTGAGCATACATAACTCTGAAATTAGAGATTTGTCTCTTCAAGCAGCAGTAGTCACACAAAGACTCCTAATGCTTCAAACTGCACTTCGCACAGAAATTCCAGCAAATGAATTCCCCCCTCACCTGCATTGCCTCCTGTACTCTACACCTCACCCAGGCTTAAAGCAAAGCTCTGAGTCTGGGAGCGTTCTCTCCTGAGCCCTCAAGGCAATGTTCACTGGGGATGTGGCTCTCGCATTCCTCAAAAGAGTCCAAGCCTCGGCTGTTCAATAATACGCTGTAATATCATCTTGCTGAAGGCACATGTCGCTCTTTTCAGAGTCTATGCTACCAAAAAAGACACATCCCTGCTAGATAGCTCCTTTCTGTCATCCTGCAGAATAGTGGGATAACAGCTACCACAGAGCTGGTTGAAGCACAGCCCACGGGCCAAGTAATCCCACTTGGCCATGCAACACAGCCCTCATAATTTTACCACGGTGTTGGGACATAAATGCCTGTGGCTGTAGGTATGGCAGATGGGGGAAAAACCCCTGCACAGCCTGAGCTCCACCTCTATGGTAAGAATGAATGTACCTGCCGAAGTTTTCTCCCTTTTACCCAAAATGTGTCATCCTGGAAGCACAATAAACATGAAGAAAGTAACCCTCATCCTGGGAAACAAAGGGGTTTTATGTTGGTACAATCAGAGGAAGCCCCGAAGCCCCTTGGCTCCAGTCACTGCCAAATATCCACAAACTCTCAATGGCCCCTTCCCAAAGCAGCAATTACGAAACATAATATTTATGAAACATCTCTGGAAAATAAGGACAATACTTGGAGACCTGACGATCTTCAAACCATTCAAATGGATCTTTCTGCTGTTGTTTTCATCTGTTAAACCAGCTGCAAAGTTTGGACTGTGGTGCATACCCTGTGTTCATAACACACCTGATGGGCCTATTTATCTTGTCCAATATTCATTTCAGAGGAACAATGAAGTCATTATAAATTGGGATCAGGCTTAAATGACCTGTGGTCCTCATGTTGCAATCTAATCCTAAAGGGAGTGTGGGGTATATGGGCTCCCAGCAGTGGAATGAAATACATCATTACCAGCTAAAGAGCTATTAGAAAGCCAGATCTGAGCCAGCATCCACACCATCCCAGATTCTCAGCATCCTTCCTGTGCTGTATATGGCAGAGCCTTCCCCACAGTCTCAAGCAATTTAATGTTTTGGGTATTATACTGAAGAAAACCTTAAATAAACAAACAAACCCCAGAACCCAGTAATAAGAACAAGACGATTTTTTTTCTTGAATTACCCCAATTAAGTCTGCCATTATTACCTCCTACAGCAGTAAAAAGAGAGCACAATTAGAAAATTTAATTAATTAAGCTGAAGGCGACGATACCTATTTTAAACCCCTCAGTGCAGCAAGATTAGCAGAGCGGCTCAGTGAGGCAGTAAATGTTTAGTGCTGAAGGAGGCATCAATCCCATTCACTGGACTCTGCTTGGGTGATCCATCCCTCTGCAAACGAGCACGTGTCCTAGAGCTGCCTTCAATATTCTCCTCACAACCAGAGTTACAGACAAAACAACAGTTGCCCCCTACATCAGGCTGAGAGATGTGAGAAATAACCATCACTGGCTCAAGCTAGACAACCCAAAGCTGAGGGGAAGGGTACCATGTATATTTTATAATTTCAAACGAAGGCACTGCATTCCATCCACAGGCATAAGCATGAGGAAAATTGGGCTCATTTATATGATTGTAGAGGGCAAAGGCCTGGTTGTTTTTGGAGACAAGCCCTCAGCAGAAACTCAGGAAGGCACAGTTAGAGCCGTGGGAAGCCCAGGTAAAAGTAAATCAACGTAGGATGGTATCTAAGCTGAAAACTAATAGATAAGAGCTAAAAAAAAAAATTATTACAGCCTTAATGAGCTAAAAATACAGGAAATCAAACCATAGCGAGGAGGAACCAACGGCATCATTCGCTGCTATCTTCATAAAGTGTTGTAAGGTTGGAGCAGGCACCAAGGAAGCCAGCCCAGCTCAAGCACACAAACTGAGACAGAAAGGATGGGTCAGAAGAAGTGCTGAGTAGGGTAACCCAGTTAACATCCATGAGCAAACTGCTCTGCCCATTCCACATTCTTCCTAAAAGAAGGAAATTGTGAGGAAACCAAACAGAAAACCCATCACGATATTTGTCGATATTTATAAATTCTGTCCTCTAAGAGGGAGAGGGCCCAGATGGTGCAAACTCCATTTAGAGATAGAAAACATGTGGCAAGACCAGGGCAGATGAGTGATTTGGAAGGGGAACAAACCGGTGGAAGAAGCAGCAAATAATGGAGGGGCTGAATCACAGCCCCCAGAGCCTGTCCACACACTCCCAAATCTGGTTACCCAAGAGCCACCAGGGCTCAGCCAGCAAAACACTTTGGTGGCTTCCTAAACATTAAAAAAAGGTTATTTTCCGTGCAGCTCCACCATGGTAGAGTGTAAGAGCAGTTTCAATGTAAACTGAAATAAGCTGCTATGAACAGAAATAGCTGCACGTTCATTTTGTCTAGTTTGGGTAAAGAGGTGTAAATCTGTTTGCCAGGCACCACCCTGGAATGAAACTGGAGTGCCAGAAAAAAGGAGGAGAAAAGGAGGAGGGTGAGGAAGGGAAGGTGGTTATCACTGGGGTAGCAACTACTGCGGAAGAGGGAGAGCCAGGGTAGGTGAAACACGAGGATTTGCCTTTGAGAGGGCAGTGAGGGATGTGAGAAAAGGGAAAAACAACAACAAGATGTCTAGAAGAGGAGAAATGAAATGTTTTTAAAGAGTAAGATAAATAAAAGATACAAGGGACGGATGGGAAGAAAAGCAGAGGGAAGAACCGAGCCTGGATTAGCACCTGGTGTCCTCTGAGGTGTGACTTTGGAGGCAGCACCAGATGAGAGGAGGCAATTTGATCTACGTGAGGGTTTTTGACAGGGGAAGTTCAGCAACAGCAGGGATGGGCTCCAAAGGTGCAGGTGGAGCTCTCATAGGAGTTCTATAGAGATCTGGGATAAAAAAGCCCAGTACAGAAATTAGGCAGGAAACAGCACCCTATGGCTTATGTTTTGGAACTGGCAGCAGTAAATACTCTCATTGGCATAACTGAGAGTGCCAGAGACATGACATTACAATTCTGCCAAGATGGCATTTAGGAAAGCACTTTTCTATTTATAACATAGCTTTTCAATGAATAAACACAATGAAAATAAAGCACATAGATGCATTTAATGTTGTGGAAATAGGATTGAGAAATACACATGGAAATGAACTGATAAGTTACACACAACTAGAGATTTTCTGATTTGCACTCTCCTATGATTTTCTGTTGATAATTCTATAAAAACAATAGACAAACAAATACTTGAAATACTGCTGATGAATTCCCAGAAGGCCCAACAGCACATTTCTCAGAGCTGATATCTAACTAGTAGAAACAGAGAGAAAAGCAATTAAATAAAAAAAAATAAAACCAACTCATTCCTCAAATGACTCATTTCTCACTTAAAAGGAATCTCTTTCCTCTGCCTCCACTGCCCTTTAATAGCTCCTTCATGCCAACACCCCTTCAGGTCACTAAAGGATAACAAGTCCTAGCTCTTTTCAGGATCAGTTCCTACCTGTTATCCCAGGAAGGGAGCCTGGTATCGCCTTTTGCTGCACGAAACTGATTCCTTGTCCAACCAGACTTTGTCATTTCTCCCCTCTTCCCCAGGGGACTATTTTTGGCATCTTTCATCAAGAATTTCTTCTGTCAAAGAGCACTTGTTGACACTCCCGTGTACCAGCTATTCCCTTAGAGAGCAGAGCCATCTCGGGTTAATTTGCAGATGGCCACTTGTTTTTTTGGGAAAGCCAAGGTACCCAAGGCTCAGCAGTGGGATAACTTCCCACTTCGGCATTGTCTGTGCCCAAAACAATACTGCTGTACTCGCTGTGTCTAACGCACACAGCAGCATTTGGGCTTATGCCTCCCCATGGAACTGCAACGCTCAGAGATAATTAACCTATGGACCCTTTGACATTATTTGCATCAGGAATGGGTTTTAGATGTCCATATATGCCCCACGAGCATAGCAGGTAAGAGATGGCCCATTTCTGTAGCTGATGGACAGAGGAAAATACCTTTCCATGACTGCTTCCACACAGCAGCCCTTTTCTCTTGAAAGGAAGAGCTGAGGCTCCCAATTAGTGCTTAAGGTCTTTGTTTCAGATCCTTTTTTGGAAATACCTGTTAAAGTCCCACTATTATTGGATAAAGGAACATGCCATTGCTCTTGAGCACAGTGGTCTTTTTCTTTGGAAATCTGGAAAGGGAGGGAGCTGGGTACCAAGAATCCTACATGACTGCCTGTTCCTTGAAGGATAAAGCCATTGTGGGAACAGAGACCGAAGTATTCCCATTTAGATGAGGCATCTCCATCATTACTAAAGATGTCCTACATGCTGATTATAGGGCAGAGAAACAGGAAAATGTTGTGAAGTGCTGATTTTACTGTTCGGCCAGATAACACAATAGGAAAAATAACAACTCAATCTGTGCTCTTTCTCTTTTCATTTCAGGACAATATGTTACTAAGAACTGGCACAAGCAGCAATTTAGTGCTTAATAAGTACCTAAGAGAATTAGGAACCTAATGACTGCAACTGAACTACTGAACAGCCCCTAAAATCCAATGAAAGCATGGGAATAAACTGAAAGAGAAGCTGGATTATGTGCTTCAAAACTCTTCCCCCTCTTTCCTTTCAAATTGGGTTTAAAAGCTTGATTTGTCAATTACTTATATACCCATGTTTTGAACCTTGCCCCTGGCTTTCTGCCAAGCATGGAATTTTGGGTGTTAGGTGTTTTTAATAGGCAATATAGAAAATTGTGTAACAGTTTAGGAGGGTTTTGTTGCTATTATTGTTTTGAGATTGTGGGTTTTTTTAGCTCCTCAGCGTTGAATAACTGTCCTTCACTTATCTTCTCATTTAGGCATCAGAATAGTGCAATAAGGGCTACTTGTAGAGCTGCAGTACTGGGGGCCACAGCCAAGGACATGAAGCACTTCCCAGTCTTGTATCACTCTGTGTTCCTCAGATTGCATTAGGATCTGCCAATTACAGCAAACAGTGCATTTTTTCTCCCCAAAGGATTTATCAAATAGTTAAACATTCATGTTGTCAATATATATTTCACCAAGACAATTACAATTATCTGTTTTTCTGAAACTCCCCTCCCAATCTCGACACTATTTAAATAATTTATGTGAGGAGTTGTGAAGTTAGAGACTTAATCCTGAAGAGTCTTTCAAAACAAAGTAGTGTAGCCCACAGCACTGTGAATAGAATTAGGCACGTGTGTATATATGTGTATATATATATATGTATATAGTCAATTTAGTACATGGTCTCAATGGCAATCTAGTGCTGCAAGACTGCAAAGATATGATTATTGTGAGTAACAGAAGATTTTTTGATGTCTTTTTTTGCTTGAAAAACAGTATCATGAAACTCACATGTATGTGAGTTTATGTCAGTAATGCTTTTTCCTCAATTTATCAAGAACTTACTGAATCCTGCACTGGTTATTAAGGAGAATTCTTCAGTTTTCATTAGATACAATCAGGTTCAGTTTCAGCTACTGGATCCATGAAAAAACTGCCCAAGGCCACTTGGAACTACAGGCTGCACATGCAAACCCATCCTGTTAATGTGACATGATTGAACTAATGGAAGACACAAAGCCATATGGCATTCCTCTAGTTCAGAAAAAATAAAACCAGATTAATTACTTAATAAATAAGTAATGATTACACAAAATGCAAATGAAAGTAGAAAAAGGCTTCCCGGAGCCCTGTTACCCTGCAGGTCTCTGATTTCTGTCCCTGGGCAATTTTGAGGAGAACAGAGTGACAATCATCTCCTGGACCCCAAGCCCCTAAGGAGACAAGGTGTGCGGTGCCAGGCACAGGAATGCAGCACAGTACACGTTGGGAAGCATTTTAAATGGCTCTGAAAACAAATGTGTGAGAAAACCCATGGAAGATGCAACCAGAGGACTGTAAGAGAGTGGTCTCGGAGGTGGATTCTGGCCCTCACGTGATATAATGGTTTTGAAATAGTTTGAGGTTTATTCAAGGCAGAGATGTGATAAAGCTCATTTTTGCCAGGAAGGAAGGGAAGATGGTAAGAGGGTTCCACAGCTTCCCAAAGGACCAGACAGGCTTCAAAACCAGGAATTTCCAGCACTTGCTTCTCTGGATTTGATGCCAAAAAGCAAGTGGTTCCCTCGGTGTTGGGGCCTACACATACCTCCCAAAATTAAGGAGAAAACAGTATTAAACTTGCAGCTCAAGAAAATAGCATCTTAATGAGGAGATACTTACTGCCTTTTTCAAGTGAAAAAGGAGAAATGATGAAACAAATTTTTTGAGATCCAAAGGCCACTATACAGCAGCAAAGTATCAGGAAAGCTGAAGCTGTATGTTCCAAAGACCCAAGCACTGAGTGCTGCTTAAATTAAATATACAACCAGACTCTCACAGCTATCAAAAGCTGCTTATTAAATTAAATAAACAAAAGCTGATTAATAAGACACTTGGTGTTAAATAGTTAGCCTCCTGCTTGCTCTGCAGTGTTCATTCTATAACAATAAATGAAAAATCATCATGCCTAAGCATGTCTAAATCTGGGCTATAAGGATTCTTAATAAATTCCTGCAGTGAGGCAGACCAAACAAAGAATTACTGACATGAAAGAATGATACAGCATATACTAATGGAAAATTTGAAGCACTGTCACAATTAATATGGGGTCTATTCAACTCCCAGTGAGGAAGTAATGAGATTGGTTGGAGGTTTTCCTTTGTGACCAAGATGAAATAGGATTCAAGAGTCCTACTGCCTAGAGAAGAGTTCCATGGTGGTTATAAGACCCAAGAAACCCCAGGCTACAAGTGTCTGCATACACAAAGGTTGCTCCCTGTCCCCCTCAATGGTGAGATGAGGACTCTAATCCCAGCCAGGTCAGGTCCATGTTGGTGCAAAGGTCCTGGGCAGAAAGATCTGGTCAGAGAAATTCCATCTAGGAAGGAAGCTGCAGCAATCCCTTCGATTTCCATTGTAAGTAAATTGGGTTAGTCTTCTGTTTTCCACACCGATATCCCCCAAAAGGTTCAAACTCCTCCTTGAACAGCCTGAGTCCCAGCTGACCACCTACACCAGGGTATGAAGCTGTAGCACCCAGTGCCCACTAAACTAATTATAAACCTTGTATCAGCAAGGTACTATAACCAGTTTCTCCAAATAATCAGAATAAAGAGCGGAGGGATTCCCTGGCACAGCCGTGAAGCCCCGGAGAGCCCATCCAGCAGGCACTGACACCCGCAGTGCTGCTCCCTCCTGACACTTCTGAGCTTCATCATTCCTGCAGTATACATGAACTCAAGGTGTCTGTAGATTACAACCCATTTTTGAGGACTTCACCATGTGGAAAAAAAAAAATTGCTCTAAGGAGTGGTAGGGTCACGTGTGGGAGATGCTCAGCTTTCCCAGTCCGACACAGGAGTTACAGACCCTCTAACATCTCCCTTTCAAAACCATTCACTTGAGCTGAACAAACTGAGGGAAATGTTTATATTGCATAAGCCAGCCTGGGAACACTGCAGCTCACACTTCCCTTCCCAAGGAGCAAGTGAGAATCAAAATACACGCCAGATATTAGCTGTGCTGCATAATACACACTGAAAGGTGTTCAGGTGCAGCTGTGAATATGTGGGTACAGAAAGCTGTAGAGAACAGGGAGAATGAGGTGGGTGCAGTCAACCCTGAGATCAAGTCTTTTCTTTTTGGATAGACAAATGAAAATTCCAAGACCTTTAGCTCAAAAATAATTGTTTTAGGGCTTTTTGCTCACAGGAAAATTACTGGGAAGCAAATTATAAATGTAGCCTGCCCTAGCTAACAACTCTGTGAGGACATCCAGGGCTCAGAAAGCATGGGGCAGAATATTAAACTTGCTTAAACCATAAAAACAAAGACAGAAAATCAACTGGTATGAGGGTTCTCAGATAGAACAGCAGCAGTAGGTAGAAAGGGTATTGAGATTTTGCACAGCAAAACACTTCTGTTAAAGTTAAATAATGAGGCTGCGGTAGGCAAGTAACTAAGTTCTTAGAATGAAAGGTTATTTAAATAGCCAGGTACTTTGTTGATTATTTCTGAAAAAAGCAAAAAGAATAAGGCAAAGGCCAAGTGGTGTGGGGTTTTTTTCTTTCAAAAGCAGTGCTCTAATTCAAATTGGTGCTTGTTATGACCATTGAAGAAGGGGGGGGTTCTACTTGTTAGTTTTTATAAGCCGTTATTCAGCTGGTTGATAAGAGGCGCAATAAAAAAAACAACAGCAAAATCTGCTTTCTAAGACAGAGTAACAATTACCCATGAGTCATTTGACAAACTTTTTATGCTGATTGCAACTGGTGGGTGGAAAGTGCTTTTCCGGCACTGTAACGCGGTACAGGATGGAAGGTGACATCTCCTAAAAGCCTGTATGAAGCAAAGCTAACCCAAAACATGATACAGTTGAAGCCACTAAGTAGGGGAGCTGCATAGGAATGAGTCACAAACACCTGACCCCATTCCCCAGCAGGATGGTGCCAAGACCTGCACACTGTACTGAGGGAGGTAATGAGCACATGCAGAGGTGCAAGGGGCAGCAAGGCCCGTATGGAAAAAATTTGGGTCTGATGAAAGGAGCAGTTGGGGGCCAGTCCGTTACTTGTTCTTCACATGCGCCAAACAGAGGAAACTCCAGGGAGATCAAGTGTTTTCTTACCATAAACATGGCAAAATGCTCCTGTCCTGAGATGGGAGCTGCCTGTAGAAGATACCAGCAGCAGCACCACGGGACTGAGCCCTGTGTGAGGTGAGATGTGCAGCCTATGTACTCAGCACACTGTGGTTCAGCTGTGAGTCCGGCAGTCAGGATTGTGGCTGCATGGCCTGGAGTATGCTACTGCTTGCATAAAATTGCTTTTCTGTTTTTTTCACATATATACAGCAGTAAAAGAAGTGTCCTTCCATCATTAAAAGTAGTTCACATCCAATTAATAATTGGTCCTCCAAGGGAGTTTCAAATCAGGGCTTGGACTTGATTTGATATCACAGGCACTATATCAAGAGGCTGAGGAACAACTCGTTCTAATTCTATGTGAGTCACATCCCCTCAGCATCCATGCACTCAGGCATTCCTCTAAAGAGGAAAAAACCCTATGCTAATTTCTAGGCATATGATCCTCCTCTGGGGTTTTTTTTGCTCTGTTTAAGATTAAGCTTTCAGAGTTATAATGGATATTGCATCATCAGGCTAGCTTTAATATGTAAAAGAAAGGCTAATTATATGCTGCTTGGTGGTGGTAGCAAAAATATAAAAATCAAAGCTGTTTTCTTTATCTTGTTTTTCCTTTGAATCCTCATGGCTCAGGGAAAGCACGGAGCTGACAGCCTTGGGCTACGAAGAAACGCAGGGTGAAATTGGCCCCTGTGCAGACTACAGGCAATAGGCTTGTGCACAACTGTCTCAGGATTGATATGCTCCTGCAAGTTTAATTTTCATCCCCTAGAAGCAGACGGGGGATGCAGAGACAACAGAGCCCAACTTTCCCTACTAGAGAGACCAATTCAACCTGTCCCTCACTGCCTGTAAAATGCAGAGCAGAGGTGGCTGACACTGGAAATGTTTGAAAATTCCACTTGTCCTGGGGCAGACTGCCAGTGCCCTGGCCACTGCTCTTCAGTATTTGGGAAGATAACATGGACAACACAAGGCCTGGGATCAGCTCAGCACAAGAAGGAACCTCACATATCTTCTAAGCCCGGTACTAGTTGAGCCACCACAAAGGTCCAGACTGGGAGAGCTCTTGCAGCCCAAGAGGCTTTGTCATACAGTGTGGAAAAGGGAAAGGATTTGATTTTTAAGGGTTTGTGCCAACAGATTAAAAGCTAATGCCCATAACTTCCCATCATTTTTCATATGTTCCTGAGTTCCAAGGAAATTTCAAGACTCTGCCAGCGTCCTGGGGGTTTTATTTAGAGTGCTAAGGAATCAAACTGGGCAGGCGGTGGGAGTTCAGAACTGAGGGGGGAAACTCCTCTCATCTCCATGCCAATGTTTTCTAAATCAGAGCCAAAGGCAGAGCACTTAGCTGTGCATCCACAAATATCACAGTTTCCCTGCATTACAATATTTATCGTCTAGTTAATCACTAACAACATAGATTTAGACATCCCTGTTTCTGGTGGTTGTGGCTGGGTAAATCATCCTGGCTGGACTTGGGAACTGAGTCTCTGCCCAGCCATACAGAATTCCCCTCTTCAAAGTATTCTCCATACTTCCTAAATATCCATATAAATGCAGCATACAACTTATACACCACGTAAACTCTGATCTACATTTAAGACATAGATAGATGAATAAAATAACAGGGATCCATCACACACAAAATATATGCAGAAAGTCATATCTCAGTGGCTTTGGCAATTTTTCCTGCATTTGGTATGATGGATAAAGAAAGAGATGTAGGGAGAAGAAAGTGAACAATGCAAAAAGTAAATCTTTCTTAGATAAGGAACACAAACACGCATTGTTTTGGCAGCGGTCTCTCTAAATGTAGTTTGTGTTTGTTTTGTATATTGATTTTGTAATTCCCTTACAATTCCCTATCCTGAAGTAGACAGCAAAAGTTACTTTTTAAGAAAGATTTAAATGAATTAATGGAGTTGCTGGGGAAACAGAGGTATCATGCGGCTCAGCGGCAAGTGCTTGCGAGCAAAGACAGGCTAAGGGAGATCAGCAGCTTTTGCTGAGCCATAAAATAAAGGCACAGACAAACCTCCTCAGAGCTGAACTAAACTACCCCCACAAAAAATGATTCCAGCCTCCCAGGGGAGCAAGACATAACCGCACCAAACGTCTTAAGTGCCTATTGGTGTAAAAGGATGACAGAGCAGCGCTGTGTAAATCCCGCTCACCGGCTTGCTTCTCATTTACCGGGTGATTTACTGTAGCAAACTGCAGTGTGACTGCCTGATCTCTCCGTGACGATGGGTGTTTAATGCCCCTGTGCCAGGCTGGGGTCAGCTTTATCATTCACATCGGGCACCCAGGCTAATTCAGGTGCATCCCACATCCTCCCTGAGGCACTCATTTGCCTCCTTTCACCATGTGAATGCTTTATGCACCGCAAACTAATTATTCTGCCTCTCCCTAGCCCTCTAAAAGGAATATAAGGAGAGGACAAACAGCCTCATTTCAAAGCACTGAAAAAATCAAATTTACTCTTGCTTTGGGTTTCTATGTCACAAGTTAGTGATTCCCAGGCAGTCTGAGAAACCTCCCAAATTCAAACCCCAGAAACTCAAATTCTGAGTTGAAAGACACCTCAAGTTCTTGGCTTCTCTTTTAGTACCAGCATTAAATTGATTGCCCTTCCTAATATCCCTATAATTCTGTCTGCTCCGGGCATGCTTGTTTGGACTGATTAGACTGTGAGAAGCACTTCTGCCCCATTCCTGATGGATGTACAGGAAAGGATGTATCTGGCCCTGAGCTCCATAAACTTATTTTGTGACTATCTTCATCAGATGTAACCCAGAATACATCCCAGGAATAGAACTGCTGTGTCACTCTTCCACTGCAATTTTTCCCAAAGCTACTCTTTGGGTTTTTTTGAAACATAACTTCCATCAGATTTTAACCCCAGATCCTCATTGCTCACATTTTTTAAACTAAATATTTTGAAACTCTACAAGCAACAGATTTTACTGCTTTTTAGAGGATAGATTACTTAAAAACTGTGTTGTTAATGCACACACCCGTACTCAGGAGGCATTTGTGTGATTTTGGCTTTATGTAGGGAGGAAAAAGTAGACGTTAACTTAAACTGCCAGTTACAAGGAAAAAGAATTTAGCTAAACTCATGATTTGACTGACTAGAAGCAAATTAGTAGGAGGTTAAGATGCCACCTTTGATACTGTCTTCTAGCAAGAAAAGAATTCTGGAAAGGCAGGTTTCCCAACCAAAGACTTCAAGCATTTATGTCAGAAGCTGACATATTGCTAAACAGCACTGGGCAGGAGGAGGTTTTTTAATGCAATTTCACGTGATCTATATTATTCCAAGAGAACCAAGTGATTAATTTTAGAGGAATGAAATTCATTGTGCTTTAGTGTGGCTGGTTCTTATGGAGAGCCCAGTTCTCCTGAGGGGCAGAGCACAGATTTCACCCCAGCAGCTCAGTAACACAGCTCAGCAACCAAAATGCACAACCAGAAGCAGAGGGGGCAGAGTGGGAATTTATGCTATGCCTTCCTCACATCAACCAGACTAAAGCCAGCAAATGCACAGCTACCAGGGTTGCATCTTTCCTGGGGCCTGTGACGTACCTTCGGCGACAGGGGTAGCGTTTCTTCGCAGTTATATTTTTGTCTGTCCCTAAGGAGAGATGCTCCTGGGAAAGGGAGCTTGTGTGGCTTATATTTGTGCTGCATATCAGGGAGGAAAGAGTGAAAAAATAGGTCTTGCTTAGGGAGCAGAGCAGTGGCAAGGACGAGAAGGGATGTAGAAGGTGGCCTACAGTCCCTTCGCAAAGGCTCTATTTTCAAAAAGAGTTTAAATTCACCTGTCATGCTCAAAGCATCTTGAATTTGTAAAGAATCCTTCACCCTCCCAGGTCTGTGCCTGCCCTCTCAAGGAGCTCTGTGACTCTATGAAGGTACCTGCCCTCAGTGGCTCTCCGAAGTAAGACTGGGACTGCAGGTGACAAATCCACAGGTGAGGGAAGGGAAAAGAGCAGGTGAAGGTGAGCACACAGAGCAGGACCCTCTTTGTGAGAAGATACCCATCATCATTTGTGAAAGACCACCACTTACCCAGCAATACTGAAATGGGTTAATTCTGCAGCCATTCTCTAGTAGCTGTGGAGTTTGGACACAGATACTGTGCTTATTTTCAACTAATAAGACCTGTAAGGAAAAAAAACCCAAGCAAACTCCTCCTCCCTCCCCGGCCCCCTCCCCAAAACAGTACTTTGTTCAACAGAGGAAATTTTCCACTCCCATTGTGTAATCCTACGAAGTGAATTGGGATTTATCAGGCACCAAAGACAAAACCCCTGCAATGCAGAGTGTCACTGGCTCATGTACAGCGCCTGTGTCGCTGCAGCCTCCACACCTGAAGCCACCAACAGCCACCGAGATGAACTACCAAGTTTTCCAGTTCCTAATGTGTTGGTCAAGTGAAATCTGATTGCTAGGCACTCAAAGGCTTTTTTTTTAGCCAGTGATTCCTACTCTCTCACCCCTCTTTTAGGTACATTGTATTGCTTGGCTAATAAGGTCTTAAAAAAAAAACAAAACAAAACAAAACCCAAACCTAAACCAATATCTATCAGATTTTTCCAGGAGGTGACTGGCATCGCCAAGCATGAATACATTTGAAGTCCAGTTTCATTTCAACCTCAAGAAGAAATCAAGAAGCAGCCCTAAATATTTTGATTTTAAGTATGCAATTAATTTTATTTACTACATTGCTCACAAGTATTTCACTCTATTCCTTCTCTGACCAAAAAAGCAAAACCCAAAAGCCTCTGCCTTCTGAGAGGACAGATGGTCTTACCCTTGAGTTACAACAGGGGAAATATTTGAAGTTGCTCATGCCATGACTTTCATTTTCAGGACACTGTATTTTTATTCCTGTTTCTCCTTTTCCATATCAATTCTGATCTTCTTGGAAACCTTGTTTTATTTTTGGGGGTTTTTTTTACTAGATAGTAGGGGTATTCCAGGTGTAATACTTTAGAGCAATTTAATTTAATTTCAGTTCTTATGCCCCTGCCTCTATGGTGCTATGCCTTCTTTTCACTTCTCTATGTGTTAGTTTGATTTATATTGCTTTTCTTCCAGAAATGATTTTTTAACATTTTCTCAGCTGCATCCTGTCTTCCTCTACCAGTCTTTCCATACCCCGTTCCTACTTGAAGATGCACCTGTATGGGGAGTGTAGAGGGACCTGAGCTCTCCCACTGTGGCCCAGCTCTCACCTGGACCAGATAACCAGAGGTAATAACAGCTGCTTATATATATACATTATTAAATCAGCAGTAATACAGGCCCAAATCTTGAAACTGAGCAATGCTCAGCAACTAGGTGCAAACTGAGTCTATTCAACCTGAATAAAGTTTACATAGTAGCAAAATGAATGCACTTACGCTCACATTTTAATTGTTGCCACTAGTCACGTTCATTCACCACTTATTTTTCTTGCCACCAAACATTTTCAATGCGCAGAATACACTCATTTCAAGATACTGGGTTAAAGTAAAACAAAACGTCCAAGAGTAACGTACTTTATATTCAACATAGTAGTGTCAATCACAGTGAGCTCATCTGATGTTTGTTTGAAAATTTCTGAATGTTCAGTTTTGACAAGGGACATTTCAAAGAGAAGCTGTGTTTTATTAAGCTGCACCCTTTAAGCACACGAATAACTGCAACTTAAAAGAAACATAATTTTCACTACAAGCCCTGGACTGCAAATTGCATTTGACTCTGAATCCAAAGTGAGAAGAAGCTCTGTAAGGATATATCACTTGGGAGCTTTAAAGTCACTTTTTACATCTTGTATTATTTCTGTTGCTGCTGTTGCCTAAATTCACATCCTACACTGACACAATCAGTGAATGAATGTCCTCAATTTGCCTTCAATTAGCAGATACCTTCATTTACCCAACAGTCTTCAATGGTTTTCCAAGTGGCAGCTCTCTCCTACTGCAATGGTACTTGGCCAGATTCTGACATGAGTTTGTACAACGGATTGTTACTCTCAGCTGGATCTTTTGTTCCCAATTATTTAAGAATAATAATACGCATCACACACACACACACACATATATATATATATATACACACACACAGTGGTCACAATTAAAAATTTAGTATTTTTCTCCACCTGTTAGTTATTTGAAATAACATTTGTTTGTGCCTATGTCTGAATTAGCAAATAATTGTGGTGAGAATGAAGCCCCTGGAGATAAATTCTGAGATGTTAGTGGTGAGCACTTCATCTGTGCAATAGCATGTTGAGGTGTAAATATTTAATTGGTGTTCATTGGGCACGTCTCCATTGCAGATAGTAAACTCCCAAGGAATTTAGGAAGGTCACCCAGATGTCTGCAGACTCCTTGCAATGCTTAAACCATACTAACACAAGCAATATCCTTCAACACGAAAAAAATTTCAGAGTGTTTGAAGTCAACAGTGATGATTTTTTGGCTTCAACTAAACACCTGGTACCAGGCATATATTGACATTCACCTGAAAAACCTCAGAAAACAACTTTGCACTAAACTTCCAGTACACCAGTGGTTTATTTTAGTCATTTCTCATCCTGGGAAAGAGGGAACCTGTTTCCATCTGCTAATCCAGCAGGGCCGCTGTATGCTGCGCCTCAGCCTTTGGATAGATCCAAGAGTGAATCTAGAAGCATCTGATCATGCACCCCTGGTCACACGGATCCCACCCACTGTCCCACACTGACAGAGACACCAGAGAGCTTTCCAGGGTAGCTTGATCTAAATGTGGCAACTCAGGTAAAAGAGGCTGAGACTCCACAGCTTTATGGCACAACAAACCATGAACAGACTGAGAGGTGACCAAAGATGTGCATTGTGACATTATGCATTAATTGGTTTCGAAAATTCTGCAGAAGTACTACTTTTTATACACAATTAATACCCAGGAAAATATTTCTGTATCAGATAAAGAGGTAGATCTACCTATTACATTTACATATACATAAATTTTGGGTTATATCCATGCCCAGATATCATATTATCGGCTTGTTACTATAATTGAAACAAAGATTAGAATCACCAAGTAATATAAATGAAAATTAATCTTCAAGCAAGTGCTAGAGGAGCTCCAGCAATTTTTGTGGCTTCATTCTGTCAGCCAACTGTGTATTTAGCAGGCATGAAGGGGATAACTGTTGGATTTCTAGCACGTAAAAGTACAAAGGCACTAAGCGACCACAATTTGAAAGCATGTAAAAGCTTTCATGAGATTTCTAATTCCAGATAGTAGACATTAAAAGCTGATGTTATTAACCATTTTTCATTATTAAAGGTCCCTTCATCCCTGAGTGAGCAAGTGGCACTGACAGCTGTACATTACTCTCAAATGACAACAAGCCCATCAATCTTGCAAGGCTCCAAAGGAAAAAAACACCTCAGGATCGGCAATAAATAATTCACAGCATTAAAAATAAAAAATAATAATAATAATTAAAAAAAAATAAATCAAAAACCTTCCAAAGAGAAAACGTAACTCAGAAATTTAACTCAAAGTACTACCACAAAACCAGATTATTTTAGACAGATTATTTTAGAGGGAAGAGCCACAGCCAGAGGGCCAGATTTGCAACAGTAAAACATTTACTAGTAGGGAGACAGATTCAGGAAGATTTTTGGTACCCTCTTCCTGGATCTTTATGCAGCTACATAAGTCTGTATGTGTGACCCTGTTTCCAGTTTCCTCAGTGGACCTCCAAATTAGGTGCTGTAGGAGAACTGTGAGGCTGAGATTATCATCTCGGGGTCCTGATTTTTAGCCTCTCTCCATGGGTTTTTACACCTAAAATTAACCCTAATATATACTTAAGTCACCTTTAGAGCCAGTCCTCTAAAGCACCAAACATAACATGCAAGACACTCTGCATTTTCAGCTCTCAGGGAAGAAAAAAAACCTTGCAGTGTGGTGGTTTATCAGTTTACTGATAACTGCACCGTGACTCAGCTAAAAACCATCAGGATAGTCCCTGTGACCTGCTCCTCCCTCTGGAGTAGATCTAAGAATATACAATGTGCAAACAAAGACGTGGTTTTTATGTTCTCACAAAACGTGTTGCTGAGCATTCATCTCTCTCCTGCTACAGCAAATCCAGACAATAGCACAAACCCTCTGGAAATGGGCAGAATTAGGAATTTCCTTCAGCCTCAAACTGAAGGATCAGCTTCTTTGAACAAAATGGGACTGTTTTCAGGAGTTTGTTTCTCAGCTTGTGATTCAGGCTTCATGTAATTCTGATTCCAGCCCTGTGCCACAACAGGTATCCAATAGTAACTAAGCAGTTCCCTTTGCACAGCACATAAATATTTCATATGGTTCTTAAAGCCACAAGCACCAGACTGGAAGTGTGTGCAAGCATCAGAGAATCCCACCTCTAAGGCACTGAATACAGCCTTGGGATTTAGGGGCTGTCCTGTCAAGAAGATCCTTCTCATTCTTCAAGGGGCAGCTAAAGTTCCTGACATCCCCACGAGTGGGATAGTGTTCTATCACGTTTAATTTTAACATCTGTGCTCCCCATCAGAGTGTCAAGCTGTTGTATCCATGTCATTTGAAATAAGAAGCTCTAAAAGGCAGCAGGGGTGTCTGCTCTACCAACACAGAATCATAGAATCATAGAATCAGCCGGGTTGGAAAGGACCTCTGAGATCATCAAGTCCAACCCTCAATCCACTACCACTGTGGTTACTAGACCATGGCACTAAGGGCCACATCAAGTCTCATCTTAAAAACCTCCATGCTTCCATTGTGCACTCTTCTCATTTTGGGGGTGGTAGAGTTTCTGGATTAACAGCTCCTTCTTTTTGGAATTCCTGAGAGATGCAGGAATATCAGTGCACACACTTGAAGACTTCTGGGGACCTGAAATGAAAGCTGCCGCTGTCATCATCAGCTCCTCAAGCAACAAGGTAATAGCACCACTTCAGTCATTCTTACAGCTCCAAAAGACAAAATTAAGGTCAATGAATGGCTCAAAAAAACCCTAATGGGAAAGGTGGAAATCAGGCTGAAAGATCAATATAAACTGAGGTGAAAAGACTGGCTTGGACATAAAGCAAATGTTGGTAAATATCAGCCAGTATTTGCTTATGTCTAGGTTTAATACATTATGGATGTATTCACCATTATAGTATTACACTTGAAAAGCTGCATTCCTTACAGAAAGCTTGGACATGGGATACTGAGATGAATTGGAAGGTAAGCAGAAGATTAATCTTTTGTATTGGATAATCTGAGATTAAGTGAGTCTAGAAACAAGCGTGTTGCAAACCAATCTCAAAAGTATTTGTCCATAGCATTGACATTTCCTTCAGTTCTTCAAAAGAAACAACCTGGTTCTGGTGACAACCAGAGCTGAGTTTCCATGATTGTTGGCATGGGAGTAAATAAAAAGAGTTGGAAGAAACATAGGATTTTCTTTTTCTTCCACATTATTACAGTGGTATTTTCTTAGTTCTTCAGAAAACAGCTGAAGAACCCTCCCTCTCTCAGCTCAAATTCTTATGCCCCTCTCCTTTCCCAGAATATATGGAAAAATCAGGAAAAAAAGTGAAGACTTTTTCAAGATGACAAGAAATTGCCCCGTGGTCCTCTGCCACTTTGTGCCATCCCATTCCCTCCTCCTTCCCCAGCACCTGCAGCCCTACGCTGGGGATGTTCAAGAGGACAAATGTTCCCTTAAAATCAGCTTCCTGCTCGTTTCACTAGCACCCATAGCTCTAATTTTCAAGGATAGGATGAACAGCTCCACATTGGCTGTTTCTCTTACCACTGTGACTTGGCAAGACGTGTCCATATCCCCCTCAATCTTCTCTCCAAACCGAGGGGCCCCAGCCCAGACCCTCCATTTGATCCTGCCTCTGGGGTCACACTTCTCAAAACAGATTTGTCGTCTTTGACCGATTACTGTCAATCTCAAAAATATGCACATAAATAATTCATCTAATCTATTTAGGTTGGCATCTACCACACACTTCCCTGGTATATAAAGACTTGATTGAGTCCTGGATTTCAGATCATCATGAAAGGGCTTTAGGAAAGAATAGCTCTTCCTTCCCTCTCTCCCACAATAGAGGCTGATTGAGAAAGAGCTGGCAAGAATTGAAAGTGTGTTTAGCACCAGTCTTCCCAAGTTCTGGTAAGGACCTGAGTGGCATGAAGGGCCTTTTACTCCTTAGGATACATTGTTTATTTGTAGGGTCTTGGATCTAAGTGATGGTCTTCGTTAAAAAAAAAATAATTCTGGTAATTCCATTGATTCGATACAGACTTCAACACAGATATTGTGGAATGAAATGCCAATTAGGCATTTTTAAAAATGAAATGTAAGGGTTTGGAAGTGAACTATTAAAATAACATGATGTATTTTACAATTTACAAGGTTCTTTTTATTCTCACCTTTTCCAACACGATGGTAGCAACAGCCTGCACTACTTTACCAGGGACTTGTAGGATTTTTGCACAAGTGTCAAACCCTTAACTGAAGCCCAAAGCAGACACTTTGCTCTGATAAAAGGTACTGTGATCTGGTCAATGCAAGGCAACAATGATTTTCAAAGCAACATGGGCGAAGATGCAACATGAAAGGTGAGTGGATGAAATACTGAACCACTTGTAAAAAATTACTGCAAAATTAATAAATAGAATATAAAAAATAAGGGGAAAATAAATTAAAATTTGAAATCCCTCGTTTTAGCCAGCCCAAGTTCTGATATCCTGTTGGAAAACTGTGCTGCATGAACCTGAGCTGCATCACCTCCCAGCCCAGGGATCCCACTCCTTGCTCTTTCCCAGGACATAGTCAGCTTTCCAGTCTAAAACACTGACTGGTGTAAGCCTTGACGCCTTTAACTGGTTCTCAACAATCCGTGCAACCCATCACAGCTACCCAAGATAAAAGGCAAACTGACAATGCAGCACATTCCAAAGGCACTGGCCTTTCTGAAGAGTCTTACGGCAGGAAAGGGAATTTTGCCCATTACCCCTTCTTCTGTAACAAGGCAGCACTTGGAAACACTGCCGAGAGGATCACAGGAGGTCATCACACTGGAACTTGTTACAAATGCTGCAAATGGCACACACCAAACACGTTGTAACAGCAGAAAAAAGGGAGTGAGAACATTTCACTCTGTGATGAGGTAAAATGAGCCATTTATCTAGTGCTTGCAGTGTGACCCGCACTTTGCTTGCAGGAGCACAAGGGATGCTGAACTGGAAAATAAAACTGAATGCTCAGTTTGGTTCTCTCCCTTCCAGCAAGAAACCGTAGAAAAGGAAGGGAAAACTGCAAGGAAGGAGAATAAATTTTAAAGGATGTTATCTGCCCTGCAGGAAATGCAGTATCAATAATTATCGAGCTATTGATAAACAGAGGTCACCCCAATGATAAAAAAAATTAGATGAAGCTTTTCATGTTGTACATATTTTATCAAATGGGAGTGCTCAGTCTGACAATACTGAGGGAATAAAAAAGGAGCCAGGACAAATGTGCTTCCTGCCTCTGCACCTTGGATCTGTGCAGCTGCTAAGGGGTAGAGTGCAGAAGCACTCCGTGTGCTCTGGAGAAGATACAGATGATGTCTGCTGCTTCTCTCCTGGCAAGGAGCAGGGAAAACAAGGTGAAGTCATCTCACAGTCCCTGGCAGGGCATCCAGCAAAAAAATGCATCCAGTAAATAGCAGTAGGGCTGATTATACATTTATAGGGTTCAGGACCTGTCTGGGACAATTCCACATATCCTAGTCTGAGCAGAATTTGTGGCTTAAAACAATGTTCAAATCTTTTGCTGACCTATAAATAGCATATTGTTTAAAAATATTAAAATATGACTGCTTCCAGAGAACTGATAATATTGCCTCTTGAGACTTATGGAATACTAAAATGGCAAAAAAAAACATCCCAGACAAAAACTCAAACCCCATCCATTACCAAAGAGACACTTACAGGAGGAAATTAGTCCTGTCCTGCCAGAAACAGGGCATGAACTGGACTCCCCTGTTACCATAAGGATGACCTTCTGATTAGAAGGTTGCCTAATGCATTTAGTATATTCACTGAGATACCAAGATGTATTTAAAATTCCTGTTTGCAGCCCACAATACTACAGAGTTGTTCTTTCTTCCACGTGGCCCTGAATGGCATTGTAAATTATGGTCATCCCTTCTACATGCTACCAAAATTAATTATCTGATAAACAGAGTTAATACACATGGCTGCTCTGCAACAATCTGTTTGATGGATTTGTGTTTGGGGCACCGCAGACGGCCTTGCCAAGACACAGACACAGTAAAGGCTTGGATTCTGTGACTGGATGACTCACTGCAAAGAAGTCCCTGTGTGACGGGTGGGAGCAGAAGGGCTCTCCAACACTCGTGCCGGGTCTACGGATGGACAACCCCACATCTCCAAACCATGAAGCGAACTGACGGTTCAGCTCTAAGTGTAAATACCAGCTCCAGCAGCCAAAATAGTGCCTTCCAACACCAATAAAGCTGAACACGTCAGAAAGGAGCATACGAGTGCAGCAGTGCCCAGCCACTTTCCCTTGGTAATGGCCTGGCACTCAGACAGCTGCTTCCAGATGCTTTGGAGGGGAGAGGACGGAAAGAAGAATCTATCTAACAACAAACTGAGAAAGGGGTGTGTTTTTCCCCATTAAATTAGCGTGTGGGGAAAAAGCAACATCAATCAATAAGAGAGGCAGTAGCCCAAAATGAAGCGTCTGAACTGCCATGAGTTTCCTCAGCATCTCAAATCATGCCAAGTAATTAATGCTGAAAACAGCCTCTGGTGGGCTCTTCCCATTTCAGAAGAGAAACGAGAAGCAAAAAAGTAAAACAAGTAATAGAGTTCAGTACTAGAGACAGGACAAATTCAAGTAGCCAGGCTTCTGTTCTATATAGGAAAAGACTGTCCCATGATGCATTTACAGTTAAGTCAACAAAAAAAGACATTTTTTTTCCTCTCCCTCCGTTTAACCTTTGGGATGGCCTGTGTAAATGGAGATATTCAGAACAAAGCACAAATCTGAGCAGTAAAAACAAAATGACCTTGTGATTGCCAGTTCCTGCTGACAGAACCAAAATGATAAAACAACAGCTTGTTCCTTCACCATGGCCAGGGAACTGAGCTGTGCCCTGTCTCGCAAAAATAACCAATCCTAAATTTTCACCCCTTTAAATTCCCACTCCCACTCTGCTCTTCCCCTGAGGAATTGCCCCCACCTGTTACAACCTGAAGTCATTCTCTGGGAAGCTGAAAATGCAAATGCACCCCTGAGGCAGCAAACCCAGGCAGAGGGATAAGTCAAAATGCCATCGCAGCACCGTCCGTGCGCGCTCTGAAGTCCGGGCACATCTCAGCATCGCCTGACAGCGACTGACACTTGACAGCCCAACAGATCCCTTATCTGCCAGGAGGAAATGAACAGTGCCCTCAATAACTTGAGGTGTCTCTTTCAGTAGATGACAGTGACAATTTAGCAGTTTGTTCTGGCAAGTCTTGCAGCGTTTAATTGCATTTAGACGGACAAATTGGAAGAGCAGTTCCTTACTGCACTGACCAGTGTTTTTTTACAGGACACAGCTAACAACTCACTGTTTGTTTGCAAATAGGTTTTGCTTCAAACAACTGGAAAGTAGTAAAACCTTTGCTGAAGCAGTCAGGGCTGTGGTTTTCCCTGCAGATCTAACGGAGTTAGGATTTAACAATGCAGAGACAAGACACTGCTGTCTGTTGTGTAAAAGAAATAAAATCGTTCCAAGGTATTTGACTCTCCAAACTCTCTGAGTAACCAATACAGATCAGAGACTAATTCAAAATAACCATATAAGCCAAGAGTTAATTATTCACTATTCCTTTCAGTCAGGAGGCCAAGTTAGAAAATCACCCTTTCAGAAGTTTGAAGAAACTGAAAGGACACAATTGTGAGAGCATGCTACATCTGGAGGACGTAGGACCACTGGGTACATAAAATTGCTCTTACTGGGAAACAGTCGGGAACCTGACTGACGTTTCTGCCATCCCCAGATCTGTGGGTGTTGTGCAATATCTCCTGCATCTCACAAACCTTTGACCTTTTGTCATAGATCAAACACATTCAGGATATTTCCTTTTGAATTCAAGGGAAACTGTTTTATGAAAAAGGGCCACTGGCTGTTAACCCAGCAGTTCCACGTTCACCAATAAACCGTACTCCCAGGTGCCACATCCACACATTTTCTGAACACTTCCAGGGGTGGTGACTCCACCACTTCCCTGGGCAGCCCATCCCAGTGCTTGAGAACGCTTTCAGTGAAGAAAGTTTTCCTGATAATCCAATTTAAACCTCCCCTGGCACAACGCGAGGCCATTTTCTCTGGTCCTGTCCCCTGTTACTCGGGAGAAGAGGCCTGGCCTCACCCGGCTATAGCTTCTTTTCAGGTGGTTGTAAAGAGTATTGAGGTCCCCCCTGAGCCTCTTCTTCTCCAGGGCAAACATCCCCAGCTCCCTCAGCCACTCCTGCTCTAGTCCTTTCACCAGCTTTGCTGCCCTTCTACAGAAACAATCTTTTATTGTTTTCTAGGAAGTTCGGGGAAAAAAATACACACATCTGGGTTTTTGAAGCGCTGAAAGGCCACCTATAGTTGAAGTAAATGACATGAAATTTTGCATTAGCACTTTTCTCCTCCAGCTGAACGGTAGAGGGCAAATGCCATGATGGCACCTGCATAATGCAGGCACACGTAATATGTCACAGTGAATCAAAAGCCCTAAAGGAAGCCTTTTTTAAGGGTCAAATGTGTTTGAGTATCTCTAATGTAAAACAGAAGAATGTAAACAGGCACAAACTGCTAGATTTCTGAAGGGCTTTTCATTCAGTTCTCTTTGCGTTGTGGGCATCAATCCCAGAACGCAAAAAATAACTAGAACAAAGGGAAAATAGCCAAACAAGAAAGAGAGCTTCAAAGGGGTGATACGCTTCATACTCAGCTGTAAAATACATCTCTGTTGGCAGATCAATATTACCAATCTCTATTTGCACTCCCATCCCCGGACAAAGGGAACTCTTCTAACAGTTACCATTACAAGAAACACAGACAGGACTCTGCAACATTCAGTTCATTGTAATATTAAAGCAAAAATGAGTGATACCCAGTACTCACTAAGGCCTCTCCCAAGAAGATAATGGTAGAATGACATTTCTGTACCTAATTGATAGTTGTGATGATGTGCTACGTAATGCCACCATTCAGATACAAACCTACTCCTTCCCTTTTGTCCAAACCCCCTCCCATATTCTTTCACTGTGTTTTTAACTTGGTGGGGGAGAAAACAGACTCTCCAACCTGATCAGTCATGACCACAGTTCTGAAAAATTCATCCTCAAATTGTAGAAGTTTGGGCATGTTGAACTGTTTAGACAGGTGTACATAACCTCAGAACCGAAAATCTATAGACACAAATATCTTTACTGCTGGCTGAACTAAAAAGCTTATGGGTTATTCATAATTAGATAAGTATTCAAATTTTTACGAAATAGTAGCCATAAAGCTCAAGCCTTAGACACTGACCTTATACATCGGAGGGGAGCTGAGTGCTAACCTATGGGACAGATTTTTCGGATCCGTGTCTCCGCACTGCGCCTGTGTCTGAGGGCAGTGCCTCGTGCCACAAAATTGGGTTGGGAGCTCTTTCCAGGAAAAGCACACACAACCAGAGCACAAAAGCAAACACAAAATGTCGGAGTTCAACTGGTGCTCCAGAAATACCAGGCCTTTGTCCCTGAACAGTGTGTCTGCTGCATCCCCCTCCTTTTTGGAAGCTCATGAGGAAATACCATATGTCAAGCAGGATTTATTACAGACTCTCCATATGATTAAGTTCCTTCTCGGCTTCAGGCAAGGAAAAATTAATTTGACTTTAAAACAAAGCAAATGTTAGTCTAATATGTGCATGTTTTCTGCTCTTTCCTTAGAGAGCAGATCCTGTATTTAGCAAGCAGCTGAGATTCCTTCTGAAACCAATAGGCTTTTTGACTGATTAACCACTAAGGATTTATTGCTTAGTGAACAAATGATGACATATTGTCTAAAAGAAATGGAGCAAGTGGTGCCTGCAGAGGTGTGTCTGATGGACAAACAGCGTAGGTGAGGCTTATATTCCTGCAAAAGGATACCTATTGTTTAAGTGGCATTATTTACAGAGGGATACAGCAGAAGAAAATACGTTTTTATTTGATTATCCCTGATATCTGGAGTTTTTTAAAGGGTAATCAAACTTACTGTTTCAGCCCAAGGAGACACAGTTGTATTCAAATTTTGGATAAGCAGTGCTGAGAAATAGAAATGCTTGAAAAGACATGGCAAAAGGGGCCAGTTCTTAATCACTGTAAACTCAAGGAACTACCTCATTGGATTTTTGTGCTGCATTGATCATGTAACCCTAATTACAACCTTGATTTAAAACTTCAGTTTCTTAGTTATATGAGCTAGCAGTTAATTATTATTTAAGTGTTAATTATCCTTAGCCTATACACATTTACTGAAGTCTTCAGGCTCTTTTCCTGTAGATCTAAAGGAACTATTTTTTTCTGAAGACTCAGCTCTCTGCTTTAGCCATACTTTGCCATCCACTTAAGATGAGAAGTTAGAGCTCAGACCTTCATATCCTTCAACAAGGTAACCCACCTTCCCAGGAAAGGCGAGGACAGAGACCTGTTTGAAGCTGACTGGAGTCCAGTGGGAATGATAGAGCAATCCAAGCTACCCCAAACCCTAATTAACCCAGCTGATCATGTCAGGACATGCATTCATCTGTTTTTAACACAACTTCAGAACAAACTGAAACACCTGAAGTCATCATTATTACAGCAATTTTTCTAATAACAAATAATTTTAATTACAAAATTTTATAATAGTCTTAACTGTAACACAACACTTTTCAGCTATAAAACTACAAGGAAGTGAAATGTTCTCCCCAGCATTAATGGGCTTTCTTGGACAAGTTATGTTTCAATGAAATATTAATTCTTGATCATTTGTCATGTGTTAATTAGCAGAATAAGCTGTAGGAAGTCTAGATTACCATGCAAATGTTAATTAGGTCATAATTTATGTTAAGCAATTCTAAGTATAGGAGCACCAGAACTGCATACAGCAGCAGGTGAACTTTAGGGAAAAAACTGCATTTGCAACAGTTATTTTTCTATTTAAATATGAGAGTTACTATGTTTTAATAAATACCAAAGAACCTGTATTTAATTGTCCAAAGTCTCCTCTCCCCTTTCTACCCAGAGCCACAACTCAGGTAAAAGTTTGTCTCTGGCCGGGGATGGTGAGGAGTTGGGAGCAGATGGTGAGGTTGCTTTCCAATGCAACAACTCCCAGGTGCCCTTGGAGACCTGGGGAAGAGATAACAGCTTTAATTTATATCAGAGCCAAAACACACAACCCTGCAGGCGCAGAGATGCTGGAGCTCTCCCTGCATACAGTCAATAGAAGCAGCAACACTACTGGAGTCACCTCTTGCCTTTAAAAGTGACTCACTACAGCACTTTCCCAGTGAGAGGGAGAAGGCAACTGAGAAACAAGGGAATCCTTTTCAACATTTGTCCCAATGTTCCCTTCAGCAGTGACATGGGGGGAAAAAAAATTACAGGATACGGGTTTCCAAATCTGTGAGGCAAGAGCATCCTCCTACTTCAAGCTCCTCCTCAGAGGGTTTCACTTTTTTTTTTTTTGCTGTTTACAGGCACAGCTCCTGGCAGTAGATTTTTGTCTGCTGATGAAGCAGCAGGACCTGCACCTGTCTGGGGCACACGTGGCAATATGGGCAGCGTTCAGGCTCGTTGTTCCTGTTACCCGAAAACACCCCTGTGCTGCAGCCACTCTGAAGCAGTGGAGAAGCTGGCTCTGCTTTGGAATTTTATGTGGAACAACTACTGAAATAAACAGCTGCAATGACACACTGTAGTGGGATGAAGATAAATTTATTTTGCTGTTTCCACACTCCCACAATTTTTACACCTCCCCACACAAATCTGCCCAAGCTGCTTCCACTTTGTTGGTATTATCAAAGGAAGAAAAATAGCACTGGGCTCTGGAGGGAATACCAGCATTCACTCCCCCTGCTTCACTTTGAAGGCCAACATTAATTGTTATTTTCATTTGTTGAACTGCATTTCAATTGATTTTTTTTTAGTTGTTTTTGTGTTGGTTTTTCTTTAAAGGGGAAAAAAAAAATCATTAAATGATATGAGAGTTAACAAAACAAATGCAATTCTACTTGAAGTCATAAGTCAGCTCTACCTTCTCCGAGCTGTTTCTGAGGTAAACAATGTCAGGCTGGAAAAAAATGATAGTTCAGCCATAACATCTGTCACTTTAAGAGCTAGAAATATAATAATTTTTAAAAAAAAGTAGAGGAGGAATGCAGTTAAATTTTACTCTCTTTTAGTATGGCTTAAGATCTCCACCCTGAAAACAGCAAAGTGGGAAAAACAAGAGAGGGAGAGACCAGCAAAAGGACCAAAGGTAATCAAGGGCACTAAATGAATTAAACACAAATAAAGGGGAGGGACACTGAAAAATATCAGATGACATGGAAAGACCAAGCAGTTGTTTACCATTCTTCATAATGCAAAACTGGTGAAAAGCATTAAAGACATCACATGTCACATTGATTCGGAAGAGCAATTTTTGAAGTTGTATAATTGCTATATGGCATAGTTATGGGCATTTTACACCAGTAAATATATGTACTTTCATGGACAGTAATTACTTAGTTCCAGGTCACTACGGAAGCTTGTGCTATGCTACCAAGAGGTACAGAAATTAGAGAGAGGAAAGCAGGACCCTGTTATCCAAGTGCTGCAAAGGAAATAATTCGTTGTGTGGCCTCTGAATCCAACACCAGGTCCCTGATTCATGGCAGCAGCTGACAGCAAGGTCTGAACCCCAGAACCTGCTGGCTCTGCACCTGACCTAAGTCATTTTGTTTAGTAAACAGTCCACAGTGAGCAAGGGATTCCTTGTGAACGTGCTCTTTGTGCAAACCATTGAAAAATCTTAGTTTGCTTTTCTTCGGGGAGTTGTTTTAATAAGTGTTACTGATCATAGAATCTCCTGAGTTAGAGAAGGGACCCACAGAGATCATTGAGTCCAACTGTTGGCCCTGCACAGCACAGCTCCAAAAATCCCACCACCTGCCTGAGAGCATTGTCCAAATGCTCCCGGAGCTCTGACAGCCTTGGTGCTGTGCCCACAGTCCTGGGGAGCCTGTTCCTGTGCCTGACCACCCTCTGGGGGAAGAACCTTTTCCCAATATACGATGTAAACCTCCCCTGACTCAGCTTCAGGCCGTTCCCGTGGGTCATGTCACTAGTCCTCAGAGAGCAGAGGTCAGTGCCTGACCCTCCACTGCCCCTTCGTGAGGATTTTGAAGACCACAGTGAGGTCTCCCCTCAATCTCCACTTCTCCAGGCTGAACAGACCAAGTGATCTCAGCTCCTCCTTGTAACTGATGGTATTATGTCTGCTATTCACTGGAGCAATTTCAACCTCTCAGCTCCAAGGAAACTCCCACTTTCACGTTTATTTCCTTAAAACCAGAGCACACTTAATAACTATTATTTCAGTGGAGATGGGCCACATTCTGTTTGGAATATCACATTTAAATCAACTATGTATACGGTGACAGTGTTGATCTCAGAGCCCCTCAAGCCAAAATAGCTTTCCTTCACACTGCCTATATGTTTTTCGGGGCAGAGATGCAATCGATACACACAAAGGAGTCTGAGGAACCAAGAGGAACCAGAATAGTTTTTGTGGAATTGATGTCGCCGTGCATCCATTAGCCTCACTCAGTAATTAGGAAATTAAAAGTGTCTGATTGCTCCCCTCCACTGAAGGTCACTCTTGAGGCCCTAATGTTGGCTTTAGATGTTAATTAAGAGCTTGCTGACTGCTGCCAGGGCACAGGCTAAAAACACCAGCAGAAATCCTGTTCTATGTCCCTGACTTACTATAAACAAATGTGTGTCCTTCTCCATAGGGGATATTTTCAGGAGTACCTGAGCCCCAGGTTTAGCACCACAGTTTGTAAGGCAATAGCCTGGTTATTCACACATACTTCACTTTGATAACATCTTCCTTCTTTCAGAGAGTAAAATTTGGTTCAGATTAATAAACCCAGGCACTCCATATTATGCCTAGTCACAGGCATGAGTGAGTCAGTCAATACCAAATTTTAGCTACACCTTTTAATAATTGTGGATAACTGCTAATTAATAAAATCTGAGAAACAACATGAACACATGTGTAATTAAGATAATGCTCAAAATACTGAATTTTGGTCTTATAAGCCCCTAAGCTGATATAATGGCTTAAAACTAATCTGCACTGAACACCTGAGCACAGAAAGTAGATTTGCAACCAACACGTCTGCAATGCTGGAGCAACACAGAAACTAGTCCAGCTAGGGAAGCAGGGTACCAGATTAACACAGCATACGGTGAGCACGTCCTGATGCACCTGTGTTGGATCTGGAGCTGGTACAGGCTCCAACTAGGACACCTCTGGTTTCCTTTGCATTGTGTGGACATGCCTAAAATCTTCTTTTTATGGGAGGGGGACCTTCAGAGAACTAAGACCCACTGAATTGAAACCCTGATGCAACTGGATCCTTTAAGCGAAATGCCTGAAAACTCTATGGCTCTGTGAAAACTTACTTTTTTGGGTGCCCAAACTACTAACTCCCAGGAGATGCCTTCATATATCAGATACAGTCACCTGAGTTTAAGACTAATTTATCTGTTATCCTTAGTACAGATCTTTGAAGAGAGAAGTCTCTCTTTATGCAGTTATAAAGAAACTATTACAGAATATCAGACCAATTGCTACGCCTAATCCACTACCTCAAAAGCAAAAGGCTTGGTGCTTTGAAAGGGTACAGAAAGTACTGTGGGAATGAACGACCTGAAAACCTGCACAATGCAAAGTACCCATGAAAGCAAGTTCAACACAATAAGCAGGAAATAAAACTGCTGGGAATAGACATAAAATGATATTAAAAAAATCAAAATAGGTAGTTTACAATTGATGCAATAGCAAAGGGGACACCAGGACAGAGGGAAAACAAGGTACAGGCTAAGGACAGTCTTTGCCTCATGATTGCAGATAGACACTGGCACAGTGTAACAAAACTCACGAAAAACAGAAAAATGAAGGTGGAAATAATCAGGGCATGAAACAAGAGCCTTAATAAGACTTCTGGCTGCATATATAAACTTGAATGATTGCATCGTAGATGGCTCATGCAGCATGATTCAGACATGGCCAGGATGACACTCTTGTTACAGGCAGGCTGAAAACATTCACAGTGGACAGTACTGAAAACTGAGATTTGACACAATGAGGAGTCCTGCTACAGCTGTGATAAGAAAAGAATTTTGTTCTAGCTATATTGTATCAGACTTAAAAGCCAGATGTCATGGACGTCAGGGAGACAGATGTAGATTTCAGAGCAAGCATCACTAGTTTTTTTGAATCCTAGAATACCGTTGATTTGTGAATAGACTGACACATTGCAAAGTGGTTCTCTAGCTTTGGTCTCCTCTTATTTAAGATCACTACACCCTTCCTCCCTTTTGACTGCCCAAAAGCCTCTTTGCCACCTGCAGACCCAGTTACATACCACTCACTCTCACAGACCTGAACAAAAGCTGTCATAACAAATTTTCTACCTCAGTGGAAGAGATTAATTTTGCCCTGGTTAAGATGAAGTGTCCTGATTAAGCTTTTACTCCTTTCTCTGATGGGTCACTCGGCTCACCTGAAATCCCTCACAGGAGCCATCAATGAATTTCATTTTGTAGAGGGCCCAAAGGTACCTTTATCTACAACCCTGGAACACAGTTATCTACTGCCCTAAGCCTTTTGGGTAGTGCTGGTGAAATGTTACTGAATCATCATGGTCTTACTTGGTACCTACTCCATTCTGCTGATGGAGTAACACTGGGATGAAAACTGAGAGCCAGCTGCTTGTTTGGGAAAGATTTACTCTTATTCAAGACTAGCAACTTCTTCCATCACCTTTTTCTTGCCAGTTTTGTAGTCTGAGTTCCAATGTTTACACCACCTCATCATTCCTTGATCTTCTGGAAACAGTGCCACCTTCATGGTTTTGTTTGTTCTCCCACACACTTCCCTGCAGCCAACCCCAGCTGATGGAATCTGCCTTGTTCTGCCACCCTGATACCTGAAGTATTGCATTTTCGCACTGTTAGTACAGTTTCTGAGCTCTATGACTTAAATAAACAAAAACCTACAGGAAACACTAATAATTCTATGCTAAAAAAATACACTTAAGAAAATATGCAGAGGACGGTCAGAACCACTCATGTTGATGTCAACATCTCAAAAAAGTTAAAGGTGATAGTATTTCACTTCAAAAATTTTGGTTAAAATGAAATATCTGAGTAACCTTTTTTTATTTTAATTTTCTATAAGTGTTTTCAGGTACACATTTTTCCTCAAGAGGAAGTCTTACAAGGCACGTCTGAACTGATTTAAAAAGATGTACTTTCATTAGCAGGTGATTTACTATAGCAGAGAGTGTTTTAGATCCAGCAGTAAAAGCAAATTAATTGAACCAAAAATACTGTAGAAGAAGCAATCTGATTTATCAGGTGTTAGTAATCAAAAGAGATTAATACAGAGATATTCATGACCTCTACCCATAAATAACCATAAAGAAAACTTTTCTCTCTTCAGAAAATGAATTCAAGAGAGCCTCGGAAACTGTAATTAGTATTAATTTATCTGATTGTACACTTAGATAAGATGTACATAAAATGGTTTCAGACTTTAGGGGAAACAGACAGCTACATACACCAATTAACAGATTTTAAAAGACCTGGAGATAAGCAATTAATTAGAGGAATGCTGGCAATAAAGGGATTCCAGCTGAAGAAGTTGTTGGTTCTGCAAACAGGAGCCAAGGAATCATTGGAAGGAGGCTGTGGGATGGCAGAAGAAGAGCAGACCCTTTCCTCTGCAGCATTCTGCTTGCCAGCTCCAGGAGCAGTGGGGATCAGCTCACCTTAACTGAACCGAGCACAGTCCCTAAGCTAATTGTGACTGTTACTTAGGAAATCTTTTTGTCACCTGGTAGCACATCCCCAGGGGTACAGTGGGGACTTTGAGGAGGAGAGTCACTTGGCAGTCATTCTGATGGGAAAGAGGTGCTGAAGAACGAGCCAGGTTTTTGTCAAAGGCACAGAGAGAGCAGAGCCCCTTGTCAGGGCACCTCCCCGGCCCAAGAGTAGCAAAGGAAAACTCTTCCCCCCTCTAATTCAGGCATAACAGAATTTCCCATGCTCAACTTCACTGCACCACCTCCACTCCCCAACCTAGAGGCCCTTCAACAATAGATGGATCTTTATTTTGTTCTGTTCTCCATCAAAATCTCTGAAAGACTTCTTTCATCTTGCTTTGAAGTAGATATTTTTAATGAACTGTTTACCAGCCAAGTCTAATTGAGCAGCATAACTACAGCAACTTGAAAAACCACTCAGAAGTGCTCTGGAGATGGGAAATGACTGCAAGCCAAAAGTTGCAAGAGCGAGCAAATGAAAACCTTCTTTTAAAAAAGGCTCCTGATGTCAGTGAATCTGTCATTCCTCCTTCTTTATGAAGTGTGTCCTTGTTAATCAAGAAATTGCTTAGCATTTACCAGCCCAAACCAGCTTTGCTTTCTATTCAAATGGCCAAAGACCTGTCTGGGCTGCAATTATGAACCGGTGTCATAATGACACAAAAATGTAATGTAATAGTTGTAACAAAGGCAAATCTAAGGAATGGCAGAGTTTTAATATTTCAATAAGGTTAAAGCAGGAGTGTTAAATTATTTAGGCCCAGGAATAAGATATAAGCACTAGAGCAATATCACATCCATACTCATATATCTTTACACATGTAGAGGTGATACCTATGTGATAAATTGCAGGAGTGTGAGGTAAATTAATTTACTATGCGCTTTGATCACAATACCCTCTCCTGGCCTACTAATCCATTTCCCAGCAGACTTGCTCTAACATCCCAAATCAGAGAACACTTTCATTGCTGCCATTAAGGACAATGTTTCATAGTCTACCTCTTTTTTTTCCTCCTGACAGGTATGGAAGTTTCCCTCCTTGAAAAATTAAGAAATATAAATTAAGTTAGGGGAAAGCATACTGATGAAACCTTTATATCCTCCACTCCTCCGTATTATAAAGCTACATAAGAGACTTATAAAGAGAAAATATCTTCAAATTCTTCAAATACTGACAGGTGGGCAAGATGCTGTGATGTCTGCATGTTTCTGGTAGAAGGGGAAAAATGAATAAGAACAAATATATAACTCTCCAACTACAATGATTTAATATTGCTAATAAAGAAATAATACATATCTACGTATAAATTCCTTTAAAAGCACTAATAGTTAAACCTAATCTACAAACGTGCTCACAGTTTGACATTTTAAGGCTATAGACTATTACGCCATAAAAATGCTAATTAATATATCTACCACTGCCAGAAGTGTGACGGAACCAAAATGTTTGGCAAGCTTACTGTAAAGAAAACCTGTTACTACCTCAAACCCCCAGTCACAGCTAACTACCGGGAGCAGGGAATCACTAGTCTCTCCTCCAGGAGGACAGGAGCATCCTCTCTCTGCCAGGTTCTGAGCATCACACACAGGACAGGTGCTTCCAGGCTGGAGGCTCCCGAGGGCAGGAGATTTACCCCTCTGCCCACCAGGCTGCCAAACGGCTGTAAATCCAAATTATGATCTATCACAAAGCTGAAAAAAATATAAACTCAGGTGTTATTTAGCCAAAGGTCACCAAGTGGATTGATTTTATGGATTTGAAGCTTCTGAATCTTACCACACATACAGAAGGGTACAGTGCCTGAAACCTCCATGGAAGAAATCCATATGAATGTAGGGAAAGCGAAGCAGGAAATTAATAGGCTTACAGTAAGGCTATGGATGTAAAGCTGTGTTCTGGACATACAAGCACTACCTTCCCCCAATTTACCATGGCTTTGTTTACAGCCTGAATTTCACTTAATGACACTTTGGGCACTTTCTGCACTTGAGTCGATATTTATACTTTAGAATTTGTTACAGGAATCGTAATCGAAAATGTAATAAGAAAAACATTTCTAGAGATGAAAAAAGGATAATTGATATTGTTCTCAGCTTTCATTTATCTGTCCTTTATGATTTTAAGTGTTTCATTTAGGCAACATGATCCCTGGGAGGTCAGCCTAGCTGTGACCACCAGAACACAGAAGGTAAAAATAAAAATATTAGAACTGGATATCTTCCTTATTGGGGGGAGGGGAGGCAAAAAAAAAAAAAAAAAAAAAAATCAGGGAATTTGAGAAGTCTTTCCAGTCCATGGAGTGAATTCATATAACCTAAAGGAATGGCAGAAGCCATGTGCCTGTGATGGCACCTTGTCACCCCTGAGGTCAGCAGGGCTTTGCCTTTGCCTTGTGGTGGTGGGAGACATGGACAATGTCTGCTCCACTGGCTCCACAGCTCACCACTTGACAGAGCTGTGCCCTGAGGGCAGACAAAGCCAGACTGCCCTGGGGGCTGCAGGGACAAGAAACAGGGAAAATTAGTGTGTGCTGAGCTCCTGCCTCGCCTTCGTGTTACCTCTGCTACCCTGGCCAGGGCAGCTACTGCCACACCTTGTCCCTGCAGCTACAAAGATGTTTTCACTGCTATTTGGAGAACTGCAGAAATTCACTCTGTGTGGGGGAAAAAAAAAAAACCCTGAAGAAGGCAGCAACATCCATTTCCCCCGGCCAAGGCAGCGCCAGGGATTTTCTGCTGCCCCTTACAGTGCTGTTCCTGCCCCTTTGGTCCGGGACAAGCCACGATCCCGGGGGAAACATC